>JALPQD010000268.1:2737268-3268128 GCA_023101885.1 Typhlomys cinereus
CAGGGCTTTTTCACTTCTTTCATTCTGGGCATATGGGAAGACCACTGATTTTTGTACATTTATTTTGTATCCTGGTACCCTGCTGAACTTCTCAATTAGTTCCAGGAGCTTTCTGGTGGAGTTTTTTGGGATCCCTTGGGTATAAGATCATGTCATCTGCAAACAGGGATAGCTTGACTTCTTCCTTGGCAATTTGAATCCCTTTTATGTCCTTTTCTTGTCTTGTGACTTCAGCTAATAATTCAAATACAATATTCAAGTTTTTCCCCATTTAGTATAATCCTTCTGTGGGCTTGTTGTAGACAGCTTTTATTATATTGATAAAGGTTCCTTCCATTCTTACTGTCTCTAGCATTTTGATCATAAAGGGCTGTTGCATCTTGTCAAAAGCTTTTTCTTCATCTGTTGAGAGTATAATGTAATCTTGGACTTTGGACTGGTTTATATGATGAATTACATTTATTGATTAGCATATTTTGAACCAATCTTTGGTGGCGGGGATAAAGCCTACTTGGTTATTGTGAATGAGCTTTTTGATATGTTTTTGAATCCGATTTGCTAAGACTTTTGTGAGAATCTTTGCATCTGTGTTCATCATAGAAATTCTTTTTTAAGTGCATCTTTATTGGGTTTTGGTATTAAAACGATATTAGCTTCATAGAAGGAATTTGGTAGTGTTCCTTTCTTTGCTATTTGATGGAACATTTTAAGGAGTGTTGGTGTTATTGACTCCTTAAATGTCTGGTAGAACTGTGTTCTGAATCCATCTGGTCCAGGACATTTTTTGGTGGGAAGATTCGAGATTACTTCTTCAATTTCTTCAAATATTACAGGACTATTTAAATAATTCACAAATTCCTTATTCAATTTAGGTAAGTTGTGTTTACGTAAGATTCATCCATCTCTTTTGTGTTGTCAAATTTCACAGAGTATAAGTTTTTGAAATTATGATGGTATAATTCTCTGGATTTCTTGGGTATCAGTAGTGATAACTCCATGTTCATTTCTAATTTTGTTAATTTGGGTTTTCTCTCTCTTGCTTTTCTTTAATTTAGCTAGGGGTGTATCAATCTTTTTGATTTTTTGAAAGAACCAGCTTTTCAACTGGTTGATTTTTCTCTATCATTTTCCTAATCTCAATTTCAGATATTTCTCCTCTTACTTTGCTAATCTCCTCTCTTCTACTACTTTTGGGATAACATTGCTCTAGTTTCTCTAAAGCTTTCAGCTGCATTGTTAAGTTATTTATTTCTGATGTTTTCATTTGTTTGATGTAGGCATTAAGAGCTATGAACTTACCTCTTTGGACAGCTTTCATAGTGTCCCAGAGATTTTGGTAAGTTGTATTTTCATTATCATTCACTTTCAGGAAATCTTGAATTTACTTTTTAAATTCTTCCTTAATCCAGTTCTCATTCAGCATCACAGTGTTAAGTTTCCAGGAGTTAATATATTTTCTTTCATTTGTTGTATTGTGGATGTCCAACTTTAGGCCGTGGTGGTCTGATAGGTCACAGGCTACAATTTCAACTTTCCTGTATATGTGGAGATTCGATTTATGGCCCAATATGTGATCTATTTTGTAAAAAGTTCCGTGTGCTGCTGAGAAAAATGTGTATTCTTTGGTTCGTGGATGAAAGGCTCGATAGGGATCTGTAAGGTCCATTTCTTTAAGGGTTTGCTAAAGTTCCAAAGTGTCTCTGTTAAACTTTTGACCTGTTGATCTATCCCATGTTATGAGGGTGGTTTTGAAATCCCCAAGAATTATCATTTGGGGGTTGATTTCTCACTTTAGATGCTGTAGGGTTTTCTTAATGAATGTGGAGGGGCCCGTATTGGTTGCATATATGTTCAGTGTTGTGAAGTCTTCCTGGTGAATTGTACCTGTGACTAAAATGTAGTATCCATCTGTGTCTCTTATGATTTTTTTTTGGTTTGAAGTTCACTTTGTCCGACAGCATAACAGCTACCCCTGCCTGTTTCTTGGTTCCATTAGCTTGCAGAATTTTGGATCAACCTTTCATTTTTAGGATGTGCCTATCTTTTGTGGTGAGATGAGTTTCCTGAAGGCAGCAGATTGATGGGTTGTGGTTTTTAATCCAAGTTTGTAGTCTGTGTCTCTTAATTGGTGAGTTAATACCATTGACATTTAATGTTATAGTGGAAAAACTATTAATTCCAAAAATTTATTATGTTTAGTGGCTTTTGTAGGTATATTGTTACACCTTTGGGTTTTGGTAGTATTACACTTTCCTTCTGTTCTCCTGGATATGCCTTTTTTTTCTTTAAGCTTGAGTATCATTTCTAGCATTTTTTGAAGACTTGGTTTTAGTGGACATGTATCCCTTCAAGATGTCTTTGGGCTGGAAGATTTTTCTTTCTCCCTTGATCATGACTGATAGTTTTGCAGGGTATATCAGCCTGGCTTGACATTTTTGCTCGTTCAATACTTGAAGTATGTCTCTCCAAGCTCTTCTTGCTTTTACTGTTTTGATGAGAAGTCATTTGTTATTTTAATAGGTTTACCTTTAAAAGTGACTTGTTTTTTTTTCCCTTGATGCTCTCAGCACCATTTCTTCATCTTGAATGTGGAGTGTTTTAACTTTATTTGCCGTGGTGAGTTTCTAATTGGTCATATCTGTTTGCGGTGCAGAATGCCTCTTGTATTTTTATGGGCCTCTCTTTTTTTAGATGAGGAAAGTTTTCCTTGATGATTGAAAAATTTCCTCAGGTGTGGTATTTAGAGATATTTAGAGATTCTTGCTCTGGTATTCCATGGATACGCATGTTAGGCTTCTTCAGGGTGTCCCATAACTCTTTTATATTTCTCTCATGTATCTTTTTGGCTTTAACAACCTCTTCCATTGAGCTAGTTAATACTTCCTCTTTGTATTCAAGGTCTGAAATTCTGTTTTCTGCTTCATTAGTTCTGCTGATAAGACTCTCTGTGGAGTTCTGGGTTGAAGATAACTCGCCTTTTAGTTCAGTTTTTAACTCTGCTTGAGTCTGTTTTAACTGCTCTATGTTTGTTTTTGTTTCTTGAACTGTTTTTCTCAACTCTTCCAAGTGTTTGTTGTGTTCCTCTTCAAAGCGATTGATGCAGTCATTTAATTCCTCCCAGATTTCCTCTTTCATAGTATTGAACATGGTAATGATCATGTTTTGAAAGTCATTACCCTGGGTCAGCCTTTCTTGGACACTTTGTGTGGGTTTGTTCTGGTTGGAGTCTATCATTATGGGATTAATTCTTTCAGTGGGAGAATTGTTTACTTGGGTGCTGTTTCTCTTTGGCTTGGGGATTGTTTTAACTCTTGAGACCTTCTTTCAATTTCTGTGCATTTTTCACTGAACTGAATTATTTGGCCTGGAGTTTTGGGGTTGGGCGGGGGCGGAGCTTACTGTGTCTTGGTGAGTCGGGGCTTGACTGCCCAAGTCCCGGACTCCGGGTTGGGGAAAAGGCAGTTAAAATAATCTCAACCAGAGTTTAAACTCAAATTAAAAAACAAGCTATATTCAATCCATAACTCAACAGAATATCAGATCATGAAGACAAAGTGGAAGAAATACCCAGTTCAAAGGAAGAGGTTGTTAAAGCCAAAAAGATACTTGAGAAGAATATTCAAGAGTTATGGGACACTTTGAAGAAACTAATATATGCATTCATAGAATACCAGAGCAAGAGGAATACCACACCTGAGAGAATTTTTCAAATTTTCATAATGGAAAACTTTCCACATCTAAAGAAAGAGAGGCTTATCCAAATATAAACACCCCAAACAGATATGACGTAAATAGAAACTCATCACAGCAGAAAGAGTGAAAACACTACACATAGAAGACAAAGAAAATCAGAAATGAATGTCTGTGAACTTAACGAGGTGTCACATTACTTACTTGCAGTCCTTGATGGAGGCCTATTTTCTCTACTGTAACATGGTCACTTCTCTCCTTGTTTCTGGTGTGGCCCTCCAACCCCATCCCTTTGTTCCTGATCATTTACCAGAAGGGGAGGGCATATAGTCTGGCAGATAAAAAGTAACCATTTTGCAAATGGGTGATTGACCCCTCCCTCACTGAGGTTTTCTACTTTTATTACATCTACCCTTGAATGTGCTTTTATAATAAGATTCCAGTTTAACAGTTTTTTGTCTCTGGCCAGGGGGTGACATACAGTGTCCAGCAGGATGGAGGGAAGGGCATTGAAGGAGCAGCAAAATGGCAAAAGAAAATCAACAAACCACAATCCAGAACTTCAGAGACTCTATATCAACCACTTAGAACTATGCCAGACTAATCTCTCCCCATCCTGAACCTCAGGGACATTTGCGGAAGAGGGGGCAGTAAGAGTGTAAGAGCAAAAGGATGGGATGATTTACAAGATACTCCACACAAGTTAGGGCCGAAGCAATCATAATTGGACTTTGCATGCCCTGCGCAATGTCCAACACACTATTGACCTCACAAAGTCTAGCATCTGCTAAAGGCACCAAGATCCTTGGAGGCAAGGGATTAGCAGCCACAGTAGTGTTTCTATGCTTAAGGGGAACACGGGAAAGGGTTCAGGGAAATGCCACTGGGTCCTTGTGCGTCATTGGAGAGGAGGGCCCATAGGAGAGTCAGTCATGCACAAGAAAGGACTCTCTGGGAATTGGGGCGGGAGACACTGGGGGATGGGGAAGGAGGGGTGAGGGGAGGGGAAGCAGGGGGTTTGGGGGGAGGAGGAGGGAGGGAGGGAACTGGTGTACCCATTAAGTTTTTATGAGCTGAAATAACAATAAAAATGTAATAAAAAATAATAAAAAAATAAAAAAGAGAAGACAAAGAAAATGTGCTGAGAACTTCAAGAACAAAAAAAAAGCAAGTTACTTTTAAAGGTAAACCTATTAAAATATCAAATTATTCTTCAATGGAAACAGTAAAAGCCAGAAGAGCTTGGAGAGATATACTTCAAGTACTGAATGAGCACAAATGTCGACCCAGGCTGATCTACATAATACTTGGTAATTTCAATACTGAGCTCTCAATGTGGAATAGATCAACAAGCCAAAAACTTAACAGAAACACATTGGAACTAAATCGAACCTTCCATTCAAGCACCAAGGAATACACATTCTCTCAACAGGTCATGGAACTTTCTCAAAAATAGAACACATGTTGACCCAAAAAAAAATCTCCACAGGAAAGGTGAAATTGTATCCTGTACCCTATCAGACCATCATAGTCTAAATCTTGACATCTACAACACGACTGCACAAAATACACTGATTCTTGGACATTAAACACTGTGATGCTGAATGAGAAATGCATTCAAAAAGAAATCAAAAAGGAAAGTCAGAATTTTCTAGAAGCAAGTGATAATGAAAATACACCATATCAAAATCTCTGGGACACAATGAAAGCTGACCTAAGAGGTAAGTTTATATCTCTTAATGCCTATATCAAAAACATGGAAATATCACAAGTAAGTAACTTAACAATGCAATTTATAGCTTTAGGGATACAAAAGCAATCCAATCCCAAAAGCAGTAGAAGACATAAGATTAGCTAATCAGGGGAGAATTATCAGAAATTGAGATAAGGAAAACAATACAAAGAAATAACCAGACCCTTTTTGCACCCCAACTGGCTCTGCCGGTTGGGACACGTGCGCGCGCGCGCGGTCCAGCCGGGCCTCAACCCCGCGCCCTAGCTGGTGAGTACCCCCGCCCCCGCGCACCGCCCACCAGGACCCCAGGTCGGCCCACAGGGACCCGGCTCCGCCTCCCACCATCCAGCGGGAGCCGCGCGCGGGACCGAGGGACCAGGAGGACCTCCCCCTGGGCCCGGGCCCCGCCCCAGCTGCCTTCGGGTTAAATAGCTCCACGCCGTCGCCCCCATCCCGCCTTTTTGCACCCCAAGCCTCTCCCCCGGTCGGGACGCACGCGCGCGGTCCACCCGGGCCTCAACCCCGCGCCCTAGCTGGTGAGTACCCCCCGCCCCCGCCGCACACCGCCCACCAGGACCCCAGGTCGGCCCACAGGGACCCGGCTCCGCCTCCCACCATCCAGAGGGAGCCGTGCGCGGGACCGAGGGACCAGGAGGACCTCCCACTGCGCCCGGGCCCCGCCCCAGCTGCCTTCGGGTTAAATAGCTCCACGCCGTCCCCCCATTCCCCCTTTTGCACCCCAAGCCTCTCCCCCGGTCGGGACGCACGCGCGCGGTCCACCCGGGCCTCAACCCCGCGCCCTAGCTGGTGAGTACCCCCCCGCCCCCGCCGCACACCGCCCACCAGGACCCCAGGTCGGCCCACAGGGACCCGGCTCCGCCTCCCACCATCCAGAGGGAGCCGCGCGCGGGACCGAGGGACCAGGAGGACCTCCCACTGCGCCCGGGCCCCGCCCCAGCTGCCTTCGGGTTAAATAGCTCCACGCCGTCCCCCCATTCCCCCTTTTGCACCCCAACCCGCTCCACCGGTCGGGACGCGTGCGCGGTCCAGCCGGGCCTCACCCCACAACCTAGGTAAGTCTCCGCCCGCCCCACACACCAGGACCACAGGCCAAATAATTCAGTTTAGTGAAATTGAGAGATCTTAAGAGTTAAAATGACAATGCCAAAGTCAAAGTGCAAATCCATGAGAAGCAACAATCAAGTAAACAAATTTCCCACTGAAGAAATTAATCCCATAATGTTAGACTCCAACAAGAACAAACCCATGGAAAAAGGCCAAGAAAGCCCCACCCAGGATAAAGACTTTCAAAATATGATCATTACCATGTTCAATACTATGAAAGAGGAAATCCGGGAGGAATTAAATAATCGAATCAATCGCTTTGAAGAGGAACACAACAGACATGTGGAGAAGTTGAGAAAAACAGTGCAAGAAACAAAAAGTGGCATAGAGCAGTTAAAACAAACTCAAGCAGAGTTTAAAACTGAGCTAAAAGACAAGTTATCTTCAACCCAGAACGCCACAGAGAGTCTTACCAACAGAACTAACGAAGCAGAAAACAGAATTTCAGACCTTGAAGATAAAGTGGGAGTACTAACCAGCTCAATGGAAGAGGTTGTTGAAGCCAAAAAGATACTTGAGAGAAATATCCAAGAGATATGGGACACCCTGAAGAAGCCTAACATGCGTATTCATGGAATACCAGAGCAAGAATCTCAAAATACCACCCCTGAGGAAATTTTTCAAACGATCATCAAGGAAAACTTTCCTCATCTAAAAAAAGAGAGCCCCACCAATATACAAGAGGCATTCCGCACCCCAAACAGATACGACCAAAATAGAAGCACACCGTGGCAAATAATAGTTAAAACACTCCACATTCAAGATAAAGAACTGGTGCTGAGAGCTTCAAGGGAGAAAAAACAAGTCACTTTTAAAGGTAAACCTATTAAAATAACAAATGACTTCTCAGTCGAAACAGTAAAAGCAAGAAGAGCTTGGAGAGACATACTTCAAGTATTGAATGAGCAAAAATGTCAACCCAGGCTGATTTACCCTGCAAAACTATCAGTCATGATCAAGGGAGAAAGAAAAATTTTTCAGCACAAAGACAACTTTAAGGGATACATGGCCACCAAACCAGGCCTTCAAAAAATGCTAGAAATGATACTCAAGCGTGAAGAAAAAAACAGGCATATCCAGGAGAACAGAAGGCAAGTATAACATCATTAAAAAAGAAGCAATATACTTATAAAAGCTACTAAACATAATAAATGTCTGGAATTAACAATAGTTTCTCCATTATAACACTAAATGTTAGTGGAATTAATTCACCGATCAAGAGACACAGATTACAAACATGGATTAAAAATCAAAATCCATCAATCTGCTGCCTGCAGGAAACCCATCTCACTACAAAAGATAGGCACGCTCTAAAAATAAAAGGCTTGTCAACAATTCTACAAGAAATGGAAGCAGAAAACAGGCAGGGGTAGCCATTATGCTATCAGACAAAGTGGATTTCAAACCAAAGAAAATTATAAGAGACACGGATGGATACTACATTTTAGTCAGAGGTACAATTCACCAGGAAGACTTCACAATCCTGAACATATATGCACCCAATACGGGCCCCTCCACATTCATTAAGAAAACCCTACAGCGTCTAAAGCAAGAAATCAATCCCCAAACGATAATTCTTGGGGACTTCAACACCGCCCTGTCAACATGGGATACATCAACAGGTCAAAAGCTTAACAGAGACACTTTGGAACTTAATCAAACCCTGAAAGAAATGGACCTTACAGATCTTTATCGAGCTTTTCACCCACGCACCAAAGAATACACATTTTTCTCAGCAGCACATGGAACTTTCTCCAAAATAGATCACATATTGGGCCACAAAATGAATCTACACATATACAAGAAAGTTGAAATTCTAACCTGTGCCCTATCAGACCATCACGGCCTAAAGCTGGACATCCACAACACATCAAACAAGAGAAAATACACTAACTCCTGGAAACTTAACACTATGATGCTGAATGAGACATGGATTCAGGAAGAAATTAAAAAGGAAATTCAAGATTTCCTGAAAGTGAATGATAACGAAAATACAACTTACCAAAATCTCTGGGACACAATGAAAGCTGTTCTAAGAGGTAAGTTCATAGCTCTTAATGCCTACGTCAAAATATGGAAACGTCAGAAATAAACAACTTAACAATGCATCTTACAGCTTTAGAGAAGCTAGAGCAATCTGATCCCAAAAGTAGTAGAAGAGAGGAGATTAGCAAAATAAGGGGAGAAATATCTGAAATCGAGATTAAGAAAACGATAGAAAAAATCAACCAGTCAAAAAGCTGGATCTTTGAAAAAATCAATAAGATTGATACACCCCTAGCTAAACTAACCAAAAGCAAGAGAGAGAAAACCCAAATTAACAAAATTAGAAATGAACATGGAGTTATCACTACTGATACACAAGAAATCCAGAGAATAACATCATATTTCAAAAACTTATACTCTGTGAAGTTTGACAACACAAAAGAGATGGATGAATTTCTAAGTAAACACAAGTTACATAAATTGAATCAGGAAGTTGTGAATTATTTAAATAGTCCTATAACATATAAGGAAATTGAGGAAGTAATCTCGAATCTTCCCACCAAAAAATGTCCTGGACCAGATGGATTCAGCACAGAGTTCTACAAGACATTTAAGGAGTTAATAACACCAATACTCCTTAAACTGTTCCATCAAATAGCAAAGGAAGGAACACTACCAAATTCCTTCTACGAAGCTAATATCGTTTTAATCCCAAAACCTAATAAAGATTCGCTTAAAAAAGAAAACTATAGGCCAATCTCCCTGATGAACACAGACGCAAAGATTCTCAACAAAGTCTTAGCAAATCGGATTCAAAAACATATTAAAAAGATCATTCATGGGGACCAAGTAGGCTTCATCCCCGGCACACAAGGTTGGTTCAACATATGCAAATCAATAAATGTAATTCATCAGGTAAACCAGTCCAAAGTCCAAGACCACATGATACTCTCGATAGATGCAGAAAAAGCTTTTGACAAGATCCAACAGCCTTTTATAATCAAAACACTAGAGACAGTAGGAATGCAAGGAACCTTTATCAATATAATAAAAGCTATATACAACAAGCCCACAGCAAGGATTATGCTCAATGGGGAACAATTGGAAGCATTCCCACTTCGATCAGGAACTAGACAAGGCTGTCCACTCTCACCACTTCTATTCAATATTGTACTTGAAGTCTTAGCTGAAGCCATAAGACAAGAAAGGGACATAAGAGGGATTCAAATCAGCAAGGAAGAAGTCAAGCTATCCCTATTTGCAGATGACATGATCTTATACCTGAGTGATCCCAAAAACTCCACCAGGAAGCTCCTGGAACTAATTGAGAAGTTCAGCAGGGTGGCAGGATACAAAATAAATGTGCAAAAATCAGAGGCCTTCCTATATGCCCAGAATGAAAGAAGTGAAAAAGCCTTGAGAGAAACAATCCCATTTACAATAGCCCCTAAAAAAATGAAATACCTTGGTATAAACCTAACTAAGGAGGTAAAAGACCTTTACAATGAAAACTTTAAAATCCTAAAGAAATAAATAACAGAAGACACCAGAAGGTGGAAAGACCTCCCTTGTTCCTGGATTGGCAGAATCAACATCGTGAAAATGACCATCCTACCAAAGGCGATATACAGATTCAATGCTATACCAATCAAAATCCCAAAGCAATTCTTCAAAGAAGTTGACCAAACAATCTCAAAGTTCATATGGAGGCACAAAAGACCCAGGATAGCAAAAACAATCCTGAATAACAAAAACACAGCTGGAGGTATAACCATACCAAACCTTAGTCTATACTACAAATCCATAGTTGTAAAGACAGCCTGGTACTGGCTCCAAAATAGACACACAGATCAATGGATAAGGATTGAAGACCCAGATATAAGCCCACAAAGTTACAGCCATTTGGTCTTTGACAAAGGGGCCCAAAGAATCCAATGGAAAAAGAACAGCATCTTCAACAAATGGTGCTGGCAAAACTGGATCTCCACATGCAGAAGATTAAAGCTGGACCCGTACTTGTCACCATGTACAAGACTTAATTCCAAATGGATCGAGGACCTTGATATCAGGCCAGAGACTATAAAAACCATAGTTGAAAGGATAGGGAACTCCCTCGAGCTGATTGGGCTAGGCCAACACTTCCTAAACAGACATCCAATGGCACAGTCACTGCTACCAACTCTCAACAGTTGGGATCTTGTGAAATTAAAGAGCTTCTGTTCAGATAAAGAGATTGTAACGGGAGCTCAAAGGCAAGCCACAGAATGGGAGAAAATCTTCACTAACCACATATCTGATAGAGCTCTATTGTCCAGAGTGCACAAAGAACTTAGAAAACTAAACACCAAGGAAACCAATGGCCCAATTAAAAAATGGGCCCTGGAACTTAAAAGAAACTTTACCAGGGATGAAATTAAAATGTCTAACAAATATCTTAAAAAGTGCTCCACTTCTTTAGCCATCAGGGAAATGCAAATCAAAAGTTCCCTGAGATATCATCTCACCCCAGTCAGGATGGCAAAAATCCACAATACTAACAACGACAAATGCTGGAGAGGATGTGGAGAGAGGGGAACTCTCCTACATTGCTGGTGGGAATGCAGGCTCATACAGCCACTCTGGCGAGCCGTCTGGAGATTCTTAAAGAAATTAAAGATTGAAATGCCATATGACCCTGCTATTCCACTTTTGGGAATAACCCCCCATACAGCAGAGGTTCGCCTCGATAGCACAAGCACGACCATGTTCATAGCAGCACTGTTTACAATAGCAAAGTCATGGAATCAGCCCAAATGTCCAACAGTTGAGGAGTTGATAAGGAAACTGTGGTACATCTATACAATGGAGTACTACTTAGCCATCAAGAATGATGAATTACTGGAATTTGCCGGGAAATGGATGTCATTAGAAACAATTGTATTAAGTGAAGTATCCCAGACCCAGAAAATTAAGCGCCGTATGTACTCCCTAATAGGTGGCTCCTAGTACCAAACCCACCCAGCCCACCTAGAGACAGGAATTCCAAGGATTATGAACAGGAGGGATGGGGTAGGAGGGCCACACCAGAAATAAGGAGAGAAGGGACCATGTTACAGCAGGGAAAATAGGCCTCCACCAAGGACCCAAATAAGTAATGAGACATCTGATTAAGTTCACAGACTTTTGTTCCTGATCATTTACTACTGAGGGGGAGTGATCTCACCAGAAGAGGAGGGCATATAGTCTGGCAGATAAAAAGTAACAATTTTGCAAATGGGTGATAAACCCCTCCCTCACTGTGGTTTCCCACTTTTATTACATCTACCTTTGAATGTGCTTTTATCATGAGACTCTAACAGCTTTTTGTCTCTGGCCAGGGGGTAACATACAATGCCCACCAGGATGGAGTGAAGGGCATTGCAGGAGCAGCAAAACTGCAAAAGAAAATCAACAAACCACAATCCAGAACTTCAGAGACTCTATATCAACCACCTAGAACTAGGCCAGCTTAGTCTCTCCCCATCTTGAAGCTCAGGGAAATTTGCGGAAGAGGGGGCGGTAAGAGTATAAGAGCATAAGGATGGGAGGAGCAATGATATGTAAGATACTCTATACTAGTTAGGGCTGAAGCAATCATAATTGGACTTTGAATGCCCTGCACATTGTCCAACACACTGTTGACCTCACAAAGTCTAGCATCTGCTAAAGGCACCAAGATCCTTGGAGGCAAAGGATTGGCAGCCACAGCAGTGTTCCTATACCTAAGGGGAACACGGGAAAGGGTTCGGCAAAGGCCACTGGGTCCTTGTACGTCATCGGAGAGGAAGGCCCAGAGGAAAATCAGTCATGCACAAGAAAGGACTCTCTGGGAATTGGGGTGGGAGGCACTGGGGGATCGGGAGGGAGAGGGGTGGGGAGGGGGAGCAGGGGGTACGGGGGGAGGAGGAGGGAGGGAGGGAACTGGTGTACCTAATAAGTTTGTATGAGCTGGAAAAAAAAAAAGAAATAACCAGAAAAATCTAGCTAAATTAACCAAAATCAAGAGAGAAAAAAGAAAAATTATCAAATTAGAAATGAAAATGGAGTTATCACAACTGATACCCAAGAAATCCAGAGAATTATAAGGTCATATTTCAAAAATTTATATTCCACAAAATTTGATAACCCAAAAGAAATGGATGAATTCCTAAGTACAACTTACCTAAATTTAACAGGAAGTTTTGAATTACTTCAACTGCCCTATAAAAATGAGGAAATTGATAAAGTAATCTCAAATCTTCCCACGAAAATGCTCTGGACCAGATGGATTCAGCAGAGAATTTTACCAGACATTTGAAGAACAACTGACACCGATACTCCTTAAACTGTTCCACACAACATAGGAAGGAGCACTTCCAAATTCTTTCTACAAACCTAATATACTAATCCCAAAACCTAATACAGGCACATTTGAAAAATAAAATTATAGGCCAATCTCTTTGATGAACACAGATGCAAAGGTTCTCAACAAAATGTTAGCAAATCATATTCAAAAACATATCAAAAAGTTCATTCACTGTGATCAAGTAGACTTTATCCCAGACACACAAGGTTGGTTCAACATACACAAATCAATAAATGTAATCCAATCCAAAGTCCAAGACCATATGATACTCTCAATAAATGCAGAAAGAGCTTTTAACAAAGTCCAATATCCTTTCATGATCAAAACCTTAGAGATGGTTGGAATGGAAGGAACCTTTATCAACATAATAAAAGCTGTATATAACAAGCCAACAGCAAGGATTTTAGTCAATGTGGGAAGACAGATAAAAAAAGATTCAAATCAGAAATGAAGAATTCCAGATATATCTGTTTTCAGAAGACATGATCATAAAGCTGAGTGATCCAACAAACTTTCATCAGGAAACTCTTGGAATTAGTATATAAATGAGCAGAGTGGCAGGTTACAAAATAAATGTGCAAAAATCATTGGCCCTCCTATATATCAAGGATGAAAAAAGTGAAAAAGTCCGAAGAGAAACAATCCCATTTTTTATAGCCCCTTAAAAAATGAAATACCTTGCTATAAATCTAACCAATGAAGCAAGAGATCTTTACAATGAAAACTTTAAAACACTGAAGAAATTACAGAAGACACCAAAAGATGAAAAGATCTTCCCATGCTTCTGGATCCACATAATTAACATCATGAAAATGACAATCCAACCAAAAGTAATATATAAATTCAAAGCTATACCAATCAAAATTCCAAAGCAATTCTTCAATGAAATTTACCAAACAATGTTAAAATTCATATGGAAGCATAAAAGGCCTAGGATAGCAAAAACAATCCTGAGTAACAAAAATCACTGCTGGAGGTATCACCATACCCAACCTTAATCTATACTAATAATCCATAGTAATAAAAAGAGCCTGGTACTGGCTCCAACATACACATGTAGATCAATGGATAAAGGTTGAAGTCCCAGATATAAGCCCACATGATTACAGCCACTTGATCTTTGACAAAGGGACCTAAAATGTTCAATGGAAAAAGAACAGTATCTTCAACAAATGATGGTGGCAAAACTGGAGATCTACATGCAGAAGATTAAAACTGGACCCATACTTTTCATCATGCACAAAAATTAATTCCAGATGGATAAAGCACCTTAATATTAGGTCAGAGACTATGAAAACCCTAGTTGAAAGGGTAGGGAACTCCCTCAGTCTGACTGAGCTCTGCCAACAGTTAGTTCTTAAACAGAAATCCAATAGTACAGTCGCTAGAACCAACACTCAACAAATAGGATCTTATGAAATTAAAGAGCTTCTGTTCAGATAAAGAGCAAAAAGGCAATCCACGGTATGGGAGAAAATCTTCACTAACCACGTATCTGATAGAAACTCTATTATCCAAAGTACACAAAGAAGATTAAAAAAACCAAAAACAGGGGTAAATGCCCAATTAAAAAAATGGGCCTTATAACTTGAAAGAACCTTTGCTATGTGTAAAATTGAAACATCTAACAAGTACGTTAAAAAATGCTTCACATCCCTAGCTATCAGGGAAATGCAAAACAAAACTTCCCTGAGAGATCATCTCACTCTTTTCACGATGGCAAAAATCCACAATACAAACAAAGCAAATGCTGATAGGATATGGAGCAAAAGGAACTATCATACATTGCTTATGGAATGCAGGCTTATACAAACACTCTGGCAATCACTATGGCAATTTCTAAAAGAAGTAGAAGAGTGCAATGCCATATGACTCTGCTCTACCACTTCTGGGAATATTCCACCATAATGTAAAAATTTACTACAGTGACATGAGCACAACCATGTTCATTGCAGCACTATTACAATAGCAAAATCATGGAATCAACCCAAATGCCCAACAGTTGATGAATGGATAATAAAAAGGTGGTACACTTATACAATGGAATACTACTCAGCTATCCAAGAGATGAATGAATGAAATTTGCCGGGAAATGGATGGTATTTGAAAAATTTATGTTGAGTGAACTATCCCAAACACAGAAAGTCAAACACTGTATTTATTCCCTAATAGCTGGATCCAAAGCCATTTAATGACATATTTAAAGTAAATCAGTATAATAACTACTGTAATTACTAAGATTATAAATAGAAGGGAAGTGGAAAGAAGGACCCCCTAAAAAAAGAGAGAGGGTTACCACAGTTCAGTAGAGAAAATAGTTCACTATCAAGTATTACATGTAAGTAGTAAGACATTTGGTGCAGCTCACTCTACTTTCCTTTCTGGTTACTTGTGACTGAATAGGTTTTATCTCACTATGAGGGAGGGTATGGGGACTGGCAGATAGATGGTAACCACCACATAAATGGAATGCTGTTCTCCCCACTTCCCATCCCCTGCTGCTGTGTCCTACTCCTATTCTTCCATCTACTTTTAAGTCTCTTTTTATATTAAGATCTTCATTTAAACAGTCTTTTATCTTTGGTAAGAAGGTGACCTTTGATACCAATCAGGATGTAGCCAAGGGTGGTGTAGGAAAAGCAAAACTGAAAACAACAACAAACCATAATTCAGAACACCAAAGACCCTACATTATTTACCTCAGACTAAATCTCTCCCCATCCTAAAGCTCAGGGAACCTTGCAAAAGAGGGAGCAGCAAGTTTGTAAGAGCCTAAAGATGGGGAGGACTAATGATATGCAAAATACATCACACAAGTTAGAGCTACAGCAGCCAGAAGTGGACTTTATCTGACTTGCACAATGGCTGACATGTCAACGACCTCCCAAAGTCTAGCATGGATAACAAGGGAGAAGGATCCAGGAAGTAGGATCCTTTGGGCAAGGGATTAACAGAGATAATAGAGTTCTCATACTAATGGGGAGCCCAAGAAGGGGTTCTGGGCTATGCCACTGAATTCTTGTTTCTCACTTGTGTGTAGGACTCAGAGGGAGGTTTGGCACTCACACAAAGGATGCTCCAGGGGATGGGAGGAAGGAAAGGGGGGGCACTGCGAGGCAGAGAAGAAGGGGGGGTGTGAAAAGAAGAGGGGAAGGGGAAGAGTGCAAGGAGGATGCTAGGGAAGAGAGGAGAGAGGGAGAGGACGGAGGTACCTATTGAGTTTGTATGATTAGGAAACAAAAATAAAATTTGGGAGAAAAAATGTGGGGGAAGGCCAGAGAGATGGCTCAATAGTTAAAACTGTGCCTTGCAAGCAGAAGGACCTGAGTTCAAATCCAATGTAAAAGCATCAGGTGGAAATGACACTTGCCGGTACTTCTAGCCCTGGAAAGAAGAACCTTGTAAACCTAGAGTAAAGGAAAAATGATATAGAAGCAATCCAGGATAATTCCCAAAAATTAACCTAGTCCTTCATAGGGCCACCAGTCCTCTGTGGCTGGCACACACACACACACACACACACACACACACACACACACACACACACAGGTAAACTAAGAAAAATAAATAAAATATTTAAACTTGTTAAAAAATTGAGGTAGGGAGACAGATTTGGCAACCATTGTCAATATCTCACTTCCACATGCACATACATTGCTGTAAATTTTACACAAATGCATATGTATACACAAAATTAAAGAATAAATAGAATTATTTTAGCATAGCAAATAATTGGCAAAATGGTCCACCTTTTTGTAATATTTCAAATTTTCTCTAAAAAGGAGAGAAGAAAGCATGTGAAGTAGCAGCATAATAAATATAAACACAATAGGTTAGCTGAGACAATAAGAAAATATTCAGGTGAAAAAACATACCCAGAATTGAGTCAAGAAAGCAATTTCTCTTTCATTTTCCCAATATTTTTATAGTATTTTGTGACAGAGTCTTTCTACCATTTTGAAAAATGTATAAGCTTAATATCACAAATATTTAACAGTTTTTTGGAACCCTAATATCTTGCATTATTAAAGATCTTGAATTATTACCTAGGTTTTGACAACATTGCTAATTCATGATTTCTTAATAAAAATCAGTGGCCTTCATAACCTGAACTGTTCTTGTTCCTTATATATTCATAGTCATATAAACATATTCATAGTATTGAATATATGTTAATTTCCGATTCTTGCAAAACGATCTTTAAAGTAATCCATTGCTTCATTAAATAGTATGATATAATGGCAAGAAGACCACTTTTTCAGTTGTTTTTGTTCATTGTCATTATGACACAAGAAAGTATTGTATTTTGAAATGCACATATTGAAACAATTTCCATGTTCATTATTTTAAAATCAATTCATATTTCTTCTTTTATTTCAAATAAGAAAAATGCCTCAGTCGCATCAGATGTTGCTTTATATTTGTTGCAAGAAATCAATTTTTCCTCTATGCTTGGAGATTTACTTATTTATGATGAAACCCTTTTATTTTTATATTCATACATATGTCCTTTCTTTTTCATATTAATTTAAAAATGTATTCAAATTTATCTCACTAAACATCAAAAAATTTACATAATCAACATCTTATGTAATTTCTTAGAAAAACTTGGCTATGGTTACAATGTTCAGTAGAAAGTAAGTTTATAAATGGAAGTGTATAGAGATATGATTCACCTTTGTGTAAGCAACAACGTTAAAGTATTACAATGGAAGACCATTAATCTCTAATATTGTAATAGTTATTATCTGTGGTCATCTTTATTGGATCTGAAGTGAACTAACAGACAAGCCACAGTATATACCTGTAAAAGATTTTCTGGAGCCACATATTTGGATGGAGAATACCCACCTAATTTTTTATACTATTTTCTAGTGCAGCCTTGGTAAAGAAAGTACAGGAAGGAAAGTTTTGCTTTGAACTGCTTGTCCCCATTCCATTGGCAGTTATGGCTTGCTTCACCATATTGGTTATCATTGCTTACCCTCAACCTACTGCCTTCATTTATTGTCCTCTAACTGCTTGCTTCAACCTATTTGCTATCCTTTCTTGCCCTACTCTTATTAGGTATCACTGATTGTCCTCATTCTGATGGCTATCACTGCTTGCCTTATCATTGCTTGGCTTCATCATATTGCCTGTCTGTCGCTGCTTGCCCTCTTCGTACTGGCTGTCACTGCTGCTTCCTTTCTTTGGCGACATTACATTTCCCTAGTCTTTCAATGTACTTTTCTAATATTGCTCTGTAAGAATTCTCTGGCCCTTCAGTCACAGAGTTAGACACTTTAAAATCATCCAAATTCAAGATCTGAGTATTCTTAACCTCTCCAGTGTCAATGGTAAGCATTGTTGGAACTCTAAGGCCCTATCAGGTAAGTCATTCTAATAATGTATTTTTAATATGTATTAATTCCTATTATTTTAGTTTTTCAATAGCACCCTGACTATATACAAATATCAGTAATACTGATATCACTAAAAATAAACCCTGTATTGGCATTAGTAATAATTAAGAGAATGGAATCTTCATCTGTATAAAAGTGAATAAACCTACTAATTTTCATGTTAAACACAATTTATTTTTTCAGTTTTTCATTTTGTTTTTTAATATTATGTTCATGAATATAGTCAATTTATATTTTCATCCCTTAGTCCTTAGTCCCAAATCCCATCCCTCCTCCTTTTTCCCTTATTATCCTTTATCTCCTCTTTCAGCCTCCTTCATATTTGCAAATCTTTTTATTTATGTGATCCACTTTGCTTCATTTACTCTGTCTTTGATGACACATGACTTACATAATTCATGCTCCTGAAAGCATTCTAGTTGAGTGGTTAAACCACTAAGGAGAGCATCCTATTTTTCTTCCCCATCAGCATTACTTTTCATCAGTTTCTCAGGAAGGTTTTAAGATTCTTGAGATCTGTCTGATTTCATGATGAGACGTTGCTAAGAAAGTTTCCATGCATTTTTTTGTGTGTAAGTACACAGATTTTCCATGAACTCTCATATATATCATTACTATGTCATGTTTAAGAGATAATTTCTGGCCTAACACCTTTCGCACTTCAGTCTCTAATTTGTTTTGCTATATCCCCTCTTCCATGATGTTCCCTAAACTTTTGGGTGGGGAGTATGTAACTTCTATGTTTCGTTAGGGATATATTTTCTGTATTTTGACAAGTTGTGCTTTTCAGTAATAGCGCACCTTCTGTTGTACAAGAAGACTACTAGATGCACAATATTCACAGGGAGAAATAACACATTTTTAAAATACTTTTTAATTTATTTCTGCTCATACAAACTTAATAGGCACACTGGTCCCCTCCCTGCCTCCAACCCTCCTTGAAACCCCTTGCTCCCTCCCCTCTTTTTCCCTTCCTTTCCCTTCCTCCCTCTCCATCTCCCAGTGCCTCCTTCCTCCCATCGTTGGAGCATACTTTAATGTGTATGTCAAACTTTCCTCTGGGTCTTCCTCTGTGATGAGGTGTAAGGATTCAGTGGCATTTCCTAGAACTCTTTCTTGCATTCCCCTTAAGTATAGGAACACTATTGTGGCTGTTAATCCCTTGCTTCTAAGGATCCTAGTGCCTTTAGTCTATGCTAGACTTTGAGGGGTCCATAATGTGTTGGACATTGTGCAAGTCATGCAAAGTACTATTATGATTGCTTTGGCCCTAACTTGTGTGGAGTATCTTGCATATCATTACCCCTCCCATCATTATGCTCTTACAATCTTACTGCCCCCTCTTCCACAAATTTCCCTGAGCTTCATGATGCAGAGAGATTAGACTGGCCTAGTTCCAGGTGGTTGATATAGAGTCTCTGATGTTCTGAATTATGTTTTATTTTCGGTTTTGCTGCTCCTGCAATGCCCTTGCCTCCATCCTGATGGGTATTGGAATTCACCCCCTGGCCAGAGATTAAAAACCTGTTAAATTAGAGTCTTGTTATGAGAGTAGATTCAAAGGTAGATGAAATAAAAGTAGGAGACTGTGGTGAGGGAGGGGTCAGTCTCCCCTTTGCAAAATGGTTACTTTCTATCTGCCAAACTATATGCCCTCCCCTTCTGGTGAGATCATACCCCATCAGTTGCAAATGATCAGGAAGGAAAGTCTGTGAACTTAACCAGATATTTAATTACTTACTTGCAGTCCTTGATGGTGGCCTATTTTCTCTGCTGTAACATGATCCCCTCTCTCCTTGTTTCTGCTGGGGCCCTGCTTCCCCAACCCTCCCGCTTATAATCTTTGCAATTACTGTAGGTATTACAGAGATTTGTCTTTGAGTATCTCTAAGTGGGTCTGGTATTAAGATCCACCTATTAGGGAGTACATACGGTGCTTAATTTTCCATGTCTGGATACTTCACTCATTAAAATTGTATCTAATTCCATCCATTTCCCAGCAAATTTCATTAATTTATCATTTTTCATGGCTGAGTGGTATTCCATTGTATAAATGTACCACATTTCCTTATTCACTCCTCAACTATTGGACATTTGGGCTGATTCCATGACTTTGTTATTGTAAACAGTGCTGCTATGAACATGATTGTGCTTGTGTATCAAGGTGAATTTTTGCTGTATGGGGTGTTATTCCCAAAAGTTTCCACTTTTGGCAGGGTCATATGGCATTTCAATTTTTAACTTCTTTTTTTTAATACATTTTTTATTATTTAATTTTTAACTTCTTTAAGAATTGCCAGATGGCTCGCCAGAGTGATTGTATGAGCCTGCATTCCCACAAGCAATATAGGAGAGTTCCCATCTCTCCACATCCTCTCCAGCACTTGGTGTTGTTTATTTTGGGGATTTTTGCCATCCTGACAGGGGTGAGATGATATCTCAGGGAGGTTTTGATTTGCATTTCCCTAATGGCTAAGGATGTTGAACATTTCTAAGATATTTGTTAGGCCTTTTAATTTTGTCCCTGGTAAAGTTTCTTTTAAATTGCAAGACACATTTTTTAATTGGCCCATTTGTTTCCTCGGTGTTTAGTTTTTTAGTTCTTTGCGCACTCTGGATAATAGAGCTCTATCAGATATGTGGTTAGTGAAGATTTTCTCCTATTCTGTGGGTTGCCTTTGTGCTCAAGTTACAATCTCTTTATCTGAACAGAAGCTCTTTAATTTCAAAAGATCCCATCTGCTGAGTATTGGTTGTATTGACTGCACTATTGGATTTCCCATTAGGAACTGTTGGCCTAGTCCAATCAGCTCCAAGGAGTTCCCTACCCTTTTAACTACTGTTTTTATAGCCTCTGGCCTTATATTGAGGTCCATGATCCATTTGGAATTAAGTCCTGTACATGGTGACAAGTACAGGTTCAGTTTTAATCTTTTGCATGTGGACATCCAAGTAACCCAGCTTCATTTGTTGAAGATGCTGTTCTTTTTCCATTGGATTTTTGGGCCACTTTGTCAAAGATCAAATGGATGTTGTTGTGTGGGCTTATGTCTGAGTCTTCAATTCTTAGTCATTGATCTGTTTGTCTATTTTGGAGCCAGTACCTAGGCTGTTTTTATAACTATGGATTTTTAGTATAGACTAAGATTTGGTGTGGTGATACCTCCAGCCCTGTTTTTGTTACTCGGGATTGTTTGTGCTATCCTGGGTCTTTTGTGCCTCCATATTAATTTTGAGATTGTTTGGTCAACTTCTTTAAAGAACTGCTTTGGGATTTTAATTGGTATAGCACTGAATTTGTATATTGCCTTTGGTAGGATGATCATTTTTATGATATTGATTCTGCCAATCCAGGAACATGGCAGGTCTTTCAACCTTCTAATGTCTTCTGTAATTTCTTTCTTTAGGTTTTTAAAGTTTTCATTGTAAAGGTCACTTACTTCCTTGGTTAGGTTTATACCAAGTTATTTCATTTTTTAGAGGCTATAGTAAATGGGATTGTTTCTCTCAGGGCTTTTGCACTTCTTTCATTCTGTGTGTATAGGAAGGCCACTGATTTTTGTACGTTTATTTTGTATCCTGCCACCCTGCTCAACTCCTGTATTAGTTCCAGGAGCTTCTTGGTGGAGTTTTTGGGATCTCTCAGGTATAAGATTCTATCAGCAAATAGAGATAACTTGACTTCTTCCTTGTGGATTTGAATCACTTTTATCTCCCTTTCTTGTCTTATGGCTTCGGCTAAGAATTCAAATGCAATATTGAATAGAAGTGGTGAGAGTGGACAGCCTTGTCTAGTTCCTGATCAAAGTGGGAATGTTTCAAGTTTTTCCCCATTTAGTATAATACTTGCTGTTGGCTTGTTGTATACAGCTTTTATTATATTGACAAATATTCCTTTCATTCCAACTGTCTCTAGGGTTTTGATCATAAAGAGCTGTTGGAAATTGTCAAAAGCTTTTTCTGCATCTATTGACAGTGTCATGTGGTCTTGGATTTTAGACTGGTTTATATGGTGAATTACATTTATTGATTAGCATATGTTGAACCAACCTTTTGTGCCAGGAATAAAGCCTATTTGATCCCCACGAATGATCTTTTTGATATGTTTTTGAATCTGATTTGCTAAGACTTTGTTGAGAATCTTTGCGTCTGTGTTCATCAGAGAAATTGGCCTATAGTTTTCTTTTTTAAGTGTATCTTTATTAGGTTTTGGGATTAAGGCAATATTAGCTTCATAGAAAGAATTTTGTAGTGTTCCTTTCTTTGCTATTTGATGGAACAGTTTAAGGAATATTGGTGTTATTAGCTCCTTAAATATCTAGCAGAACTCTGTGCTGAATCCATCTGGTCCAGGACATTTTTTGGTGGGAAAATTCAAGATTACTTCATTAATTTCCTCATATGTTATAGGACTATTTAAATAATTCACAATTTCCTGATTCAATTTAGGTAAGTTGTATTTACTTAGAAATTCATCCATCTCTTTTGTGGTGTCAAATTTCACAGAGTATAAGTTTTTGAAATATGATGTTATAATACTCTGAATTTCTTTGATTACCATAGTGATAACTCCATTTTCATTTCTAATTTTGTTAATTTGTGTTTTCTCTCTCTCTTGCTTTTGGTTAATTTAGCTAGGAGTGTATCAATCTTATTGATTTTTTCAAAGAACCACTTTTGACTGTTGATTCTTTGTATCATTTTCCTAATCTCAATTTCAGATATTTCTCCTCTTACTTTGCTAATTTCCTCTCTTCTACTGCTTTTGGGATCAGATTGCTCTAGTGTCTCTAAAGCTTTAAGCTGCATTGTTAAGTTATGTATTTCTGATGTTTCCTTTTTTTTTGATGTAGGCATTAAGACCTATGAACTTACCTCTTAAGACAGCTTTCCTTGTGTCCCAGAGATTTTGGTAAGTTGTATTTTCATTATCGTTTACTTTCAGGAAATCTTGAATTTCCTTTTTAATTTCTTCCTGAATGCAATTCTTATTCAGCATCATAGTATTAAGTTTCCAGGAGTTAGTATATTTTCTGTTGTTTGTTGTGTTGTGGATGCCAAGCTTTAGAACATTGTGGTCTGATAGGGTATAGTCTAGAATTCCATTTTCCTGTATATATGGAGATTCATTTTGTGGCCCAATGTGTGATCTATTTTGGAGAAAGTTCCATGTGCTGCTGTGAAAAATGTGTATTCTTTGGTGCGTGGATGAAAAGTTCAATAGAGATCCGTAAAGTCCGTTTCTTCGAGGGTTTCATTAAGTTCCAAAATGTCTTTTTTAAGTTTTTGACCTGTTGATCTACCCCATGTTGAGAGGGCAGTGTTGAAATCCCCAAGAATTATCATTTGGGGGTTTATTTCTCGCCTTAAACACTGTAGGGTTTGTTTAATGAATGTGGAGGTGCCTATTCAGTATTATGAAATCTTCCTGGTGAATTGTACCTGTGACTAAAATGTAGTATCCATCTGTGTTTCTTATGTTTTTTTTTTTTTTTTGGTTTGAAGTCCACTTTGTCGGATAGCATAATAGTTACCCCTGCCTGTTTTCTGGTTCCATTACCTTGCAGAATTTTGGACCAGACTTTTATTTTTAGGATATCTATCTATCTTTTGTGGTGAGATAAGTTTCCTAAAGGCAGCAGATTGATGGGTTGTGGTTTTTAATCCAAGTTTGTAATTGTTATCTCTTGATAGGTGAGTTAATGCCATTGACATTTAATGTTATAATGAAAAATTATTTTTAATTCTGGACATTTTTTATGTTTAGTTGCTATTGTAAGTGTATCATTTGACATTTAGGTTTTGGTGGTATTATACTTCCCTTCTTTCCTCCTGGATATGCTTGTTTTATTCTTCAAGCTTTAGTATCATTTTTTGAATGTCTGGTTTGGTAGATATGTAAGTCTTCAAATTGTCTTTGTGCTGGAAACCTTTTCTTTCTTCCTCAATCATGAAGGATAGTTTTGCCTGGTATATCAGCCTGGGTTGACATTTTTTGCTCATTTAATACTTGAAATATGTCTCTCCAAGTTCTTCTTGCTTTTACTGTTTCCATTGAGAAGCCATTTGTTACTTTAACTGGTTTACCTTTAAAAGTGACTTGTTTTTTTTTCCCTTGAAGCTCTCGGCGTCTTTTCTTTGTCTTGAATGTGGAGTCTTTTGACATTTTTTGCCATGGTGAGTTTCTATTTTGGTCATATTTGTTTGGGGTTCAAAGTGCCTCTTGTATTTGGATGGGTCTCTGATTCTTTAGATGAGGAAATTTTCATTAATGATAATTTGAACAATTTACTCAGGTGTGGTATTTTGGGATTCTTGCTCTGGTATTCCATGAATGTGCATGCTAGGTTTCTTCAGGGTGTCCCATATCTCTTGAATATTCCCGTCACAGTATCTTTTTGGCTTTAACAACCTCTTCCATTGAGCTGGTTAATTCTCCTACTTTGTCTCAAGATCTGAAATTCTATTTTTGGCTTTTTTAGTTCTGTTGAGAAGATTCTCTGTTGATTTCTGGGTTGAGAATAACTTGTCTTTTAGTTCAATTTTAAAGTCTGCTTGAGGCTGTTTTAACTGCTCTATGCTTATTTTTGTTTCTTGAATTGTTTTTCTCAACTCCTCCATGTGTCTTTTTTGTTCCTGTTCAAAGTGGTTAATGTGGTTATTTAATTCCTCTTGGATTTCTTCTTTCATAATATTGATCACAATAATGATCATACTTCGAAAGCTGTTATCTTGGGTCTGGCTTTCTTGGCTATTATCTGTGAATTTGTTCTGGTTGGAATCCATCATTATGGGGTTAATTCTTTCCGTGGGAGGTTTCTTTGACTTTAGCAATGTTGTTGTCTCTTAAGACCTTTCAGTTTCTATGTGTTTTTGACTGAACAAATTTAGTTGGTATTACTACTCTTGGGCAGTTATTACTAGTGTTTGCCTTGGAATTGTGTCTGTCTGTTGTTATTGTTATTTCCTAGATAAGGCTATTAAAGTGTTAGTACATCAGTTAAGCCAGCTTTAGTGAACAGGGGGTGAATATTTGTATGGTAGTGCCTTTTTACGGTTTAGTACCTTGGTGATATGTGAGGGTGAATGGTATAATCCCTGAAGTTGTATATGTTTTGGGGGTGACTATATGGAAAAGTTAATCTACAGTGAGTAATATTTGAAAGGAGCAGGATGGTTAAAAAAAAGGGGGGGTGTTATTTATCTTTGGGCTGGATGTGAAGAATCTCTCCCATGTGATAGGATGATTTTAGAGGACTTCGGGTGTGTGGTCTTTGTCCCCTAGAGCTTTGCTTGAGTTTCCTTTGGACTCTGTTGAATTCTGAGTAGCATTGTATCCTCTGTGGATCACGAGTGAGAGTTCCCAATGGGCTGGAGGGGCAGATGGGCTGATGGAGATGGCAGAGCTCTTCACTTGGAACTTGGGAGTTGGCTTATTGGCCCACCCAACCTCCAGGGATGGAGAACCAAAAGGAGTCCTATCCTGGTCAGGTGGGCAGATGGATGGGAGGAATAAAGGGGCTGGGATCTGGGGCATGGCCTAGGCAAACTCTAGGCAGCCTGCGTGTTACTCAGGCTGGCTGGTGGGAGGAGCTGGGACAAGGGGTGACCTGGAGGCTGGTGGAACTCACCTGGGATAGAGGACCGCGACTGAGTCTTGCCCCCCTTCAGTTGTTAATGAGTGTCCCAAAGCAGCTTAGGGAAATTAGATAAAGACTGAGTGGGTGATGAGGGCGGTTCTAATTTCTAATTGCAGTAGCTGTAACATAGAAATTAAATTAAATTAAATTATTCCTTCATTACCTACAAGTATAAAAAGCCAACTCTAATATATGTATATTTCTAAACTGTCATCTGATAAAACTAAAATTAATATATATATTAATTTGAATGTTGTTAATTATTTTAAGTAATAGTATTTGCTTCATTATTATAGTACTATTGTTATCTATGACAAGAACTTTGCTTGAAAGGGAGAATGTAATTTATAGGAAAAGATATTCTGAATCAGTGCAAAATAGAATAGACTTGCATTCCTTTTTCAGCTGTAATGAAATAACAACACATAAATTTAACTTTGTTCTTTGATCAGCTAGGAAGTTAGGCATGGTCATTGGCTTTTAATGCTTCTCACGTTGTTAATGAGTCACATTTGATTTCCTAAGGGTTGGGGCCAGGAAACTAAGTATTTAGTTTTCAGTGCCTTCACAGAAGAAGTGGGATCTGGGGCATGGCTAACACGTAGGGTTCTCCTAAGGGGAGGACACAGTTGAAAGCTCAGTAAGGTCATATGACTATAGTTGCTGGGCACATTTTCTGAGAGAAGGAAGACAATGACACATATTCTAAGAGGCTTCCCTGGAACTATAAAATTATGTATTAAAAGTGAGGCGCTTAAACAAAACCCACATTAAAGAACAGGTTTAATAGAGAACAGGTATGTATGTGTGCATAAGAAAATATGCCTCTATTTTTCTCATGAGAAACAGGGAAACCTCTGAAATACAGAGCTAATGAAGGATAAGAGTCCAGGACATTAAGATGAAGCTTCAAGAAAAGATCTAACAGAACAAATCAGTGAGCATTAAGAAGTACTACAACCATATTCATAGCAGCAATGTTTACAATAGCAAAATCATGGAATCAACCCAAATGTCCAACAGTTGATGAGTGGATAAGGAAAATGTGGTGCATTTATACAGTGGAATACTACTCAACCATCAAAAATGATGAATTAATGAAATTTGCCAGGAAATGGATGGAATTAGAAAAAATTATATTGAGTGAAGTATCCCAGACACAGACAATTAAGCACTGTATGTACTCCCTAATAGGTGGATCCTAGTACCAAACCCACTTAGTGACACACTCAAAGATAAATCTCTGTAATACCTACAGTAATTGCAAAGATTATAAGCAGGGAGGGAAGGGGAAGGAGGACCCCTCCAGAAACAAGGAGAGAGGGGATCATGCTACAGCAGAGAAAATAGGCCACCATCATGGACCATAAGTAAGTATTGAGACATCTGGTTGGGCATGCAGACTTTCCTTACTGGTCACTTGCATTTGTTGGGGTATGACCTCACCAGAAAGGGAGGGTATAGCATCTGGCAGATAGAAGGTAACCATCCTGCAAATGGTCTCCTACTCTTATTCCATCTACCTTTTAATCTACTCTTATAATAAGACTCTATTTTAACAGCCTTTTATCTCCGGCCAGGGGTGACATTCAATACCCATCAGGATGGAGCCAAGGGTGGTGCAGAAGCAGCAAAACTGAAAAAAAAAAATCAACAAACCATAATTCGGAAAATCAGAGACTCTACATCAACCACCTGGAACCAGGCCACCTTATTCTCTCCCCATCCTAAAACTCAGGGAAAATTGCGGAAGAGGAGTCAGTAAGATTGAAAGATTGAAAGATGGGGAGGAGCAATGATATGCAAGATACTCCATACATCTTAGGGCCAAAAAAAATCATAATAAGACTTTGCATGACCTGCGCAATGACTAACATATCATTGAACCCCAAAGTCTAGCATGGACGACAGGCATTACGATCCTTAGAGGCAAGGGATTAACAGCCACAATAGTGTTCCTATACTAAAGGGGAACACACACAAAAAAAAGAGCTCTAGGAAATACCACTGATTCCTTACACCTCCTCAGAGAGGAGTACCTAGAGGGAAGTTTGACATGCACACTATAGGATGCTTCAGGAATGGGGGAAGGCAATGGAAGAAAGCGAGGGAGAGGGGAAAGGAAAGGGAAAAGATGGGGAGGGAGCAAGGGGATCCAGGGAGGGGTGGAGGGAGTGAGAGGAATGGAGTACTTATCAACTTTGTATGAGTGGAAGAAATAAAAAAAAAAAAAGAAAGATAGAGACCATGAAAGAATGGTTAAAAAAAAGAGCTGACTCCTTTGTTTTTATGTTACATTTAATTTGGGAACTTTAATTAAAATTAGCATCTATACATGTGTCTTTTGCTCTATAGCCTATTTATTAATGAACTAATATGGCTAAATAAAAAAAAAGTACTTTAAACAAAGAAATGCTAGACTTTCTCTAGTATGATTCAGCAGTTTTCAATTTATTTTCAGGTATTGTTTTTTAAGTCTCCAAAGCATTTGTACACATAAGAAACAACAAATAAGAAACTTTACTTATATTGGTAGGAAACCAATGTAGGAACAGCGAAACTACTCTCTGAGCACAGCCATTTTAACTCAGAAGTCCCTTGTGGGATTCCTCTGCTCCAGCGTCTATGAAAACATGCTGTAGAATGGGTATTTGAAGTAACAGGAAAACATTTTGTGACTCTTGGATAGTCAAGGTATCCACAGGGTTAATCACCTTCTTTCAGACTAATTACCATTGTATCCTCAAGCAGCCTTTTCTCTGTATGAGATCTCTGTTTTCTTCTATTCTTGTCTATTAGCTCAAGATTCTGCTTTCATGATTTCATTTAACCCTCATTACTCTCGTAAAGGTTTTGCATTTGGGAGTTTAAGTGAGAAAATCACAACTCTCACCTGGAGCCAAATATGAGTGATCATGATTTCAAAAATACAGATACTATGTTGTCCCAAATAAGCCATAAATTAAGATATTTTTCAAATATATTATAGCAACATCAGATTGGTGAGTTTCAGGAAAGCAAGAGTGTTTAAGATGTTATCTGGGGTCATTGTTACCTTTTTGGTTAGTGGGAGTTAGTGGTCTGCTAAGTTAATATATTTCAAAAGATTTTACCTCATAGTCATGGGATGTTAGGAAAGACACTAAGAACAAAGAGTGACTATCAAGAGGATGTAAAGATCACCCAAGATAAAATGTAATCATACTCTGATATGCCAACATTCCAATTCTCTCTGTAGCTATTGAAATTCTAATCAATCTGATAGGTTTAGTAATCAGTCAGGGAAGCTTTTCAGTAAATTGTGTTCACAGGAGAATTCAATTCAATCAGTTAAATGTAGAAGGAATTATCAATTTCAGTTTAAAGATGGTGGACACTGGGAAAATTTAAATGGAAGAAAAGATTCCAAAGGAATCCATCAATTGTAGAAAGTTGAGAGAGTGAGGAGGCAGAGAGAGAGAGCGAGAGATCTGGAAAATGGGGGTAAGTCCCATCTGAAGATGAAATATGAGGTGCACTAAAGAACAATCCTTGGAAAAATGCAGTTTTTAGACAGACTTAGAAACATAAATGGGACTCAGGTGCACTCGTGAAACATTGCTATAGTTTCAGAAGCTTGTCAAAGGTTCCACTCCTAACTTTTGGTAAAATTACTCTGGTCATGTTCAGCAACAGTAACTGGATTTTTCTCCTTAGATGAAGGATTTGAGGAAAGACAAAGAAAATTCATAAAGTATGTGAGTCTAAACCAGCAGAAAATGAAGAAATAAATGTGCACATGATCAAAATAAAAGTAACCATAAAATAGTAACCACAAGTGACTATCTTGTGAGACTATCCTGTGTGACAGCAATACAGGCATTCAAGGAGAACTGCAAGATGGCACACTGCCTGAGCTAAAAAATGAGACCCTGTGGGGGAAAAAAAAGACTAAAACAAAAACAGCCATAATAAATACCTGGAAATGGATATGAAAATCAAATTTCTTAGATACTGTGCTTAGTTGATTTACTTTTCTGATTGTTATGGTGTGACTGACCTGGAACACAATCTTCAGATACAAACATGGATCAAAAAAACTGATTTATTATTCTAGTTAGAGGGCCTCAGCTCTCATCAAAAACCACACACCAGAAACCACAAAAATGGGGTATACACATTATATACACATCTTGTTCAATTAGAAGAAAGAAAAAAATAAAAAAGGGAAAAAAGAGAAACCCTAAGGAATGTGACAGTCTCTCAGATGGCTATCTACTATTTTTCCTAAGGAAGGGAAGCAAGAATCAATACTAAGATAATTAAATGCCCTGAGGACTAATGTTTGTGGAGGGCAGAAACCATTGTTTTATTCCTTGGATTTTCAACTCCTTTCAGCTTCTTCACAGGAACCTCTGATGTCAGTCTTGTCTCTGTGGAAGGGAAGGGGAAAGTTTGAGAAAATTTTCTTACTAATATTGCATCACAGATCATTCCCCACTGGCTCTTGGTCATTGAGTTGAGTCAATCATTAACGCTCCTTTGTCTAGGACTATGTATTGTTCTCATAAAATCATGAGCTTTACCTGTCTCCTGAAGTAATACAGGAGGTCATTTATAATGTATGGCCCTATACTGAGGCCTAACAACAGTAATACCAAAGGTCCTGCTTTGGTTGAAGTGAGAGTAGTTACCCAAGGTGATCAAGAGAATAAAGATTGGTACCAGTTGACAGTCTCAGATCTTTTCCTTTCACTTTCCTATAAATTGTTTCTTACTAATAGTAAGCTCTGGCATATAAGTCCTGTGTCAATTGCACAGTGTAATAGTTACTCTTTACTATTGCTGTGAAAGAGCACCCAAAGTCAAACCACTTATGGGAGAAAGGGAGATTTATTTAATTTACAGTTACAGAGGGGAATAGATACAGTCTTTCATGGTGGAGATGCATGGCTGACTGGTTGAGGTTGGCAGACAGGTTAAGTTACAGCAGACCTCCACATTGCTTGAGCAGTCTGGAATGTCTCTCCTCCTATATTTTGTGGTCGTTTTTATATGGTCCATTCCTGGGAGGCTTCTATGAGATATATGGAGGGTCCCCTGGGATCAAGGGTAGATATAATCCCTTCAGGTGGTCTCAGTTGATCCTTCCAGCTGATTTGAATCAATACCAGGTATGTCAAGTTGACACCCAGGCTTAGCTATTATACGTATAATCAACAGGTTTCACCTAATGCTATACAGAGACCTGCTTTATATCTTTCATTAACAGGAGATTCAAGGTCTCTCCTGTTTTAAGGACTACTTCAGTAAGGGAGTCAACCTGGATTTTTAGTCCGGAAAGGGCATTTTTTTAGGTATCCTAAATCTACATCTATTTGAGCGTTTAGTTCCTTGGAAATCTGATTTCTAACTATAAATACCGATGCCCCAATGGTGGCTGACCCTACTATGCCAGCCCCTACCAGATGTAGAATTAGTAGAGTATGTATTCTTTTTTCTCTATATATCCCTGAGTCCAGTCCAAAGTGAGTTCATCCTTCTGGCCCATTATAAGCATATACCTGTAGAATAACACAAACTAATATACACAGGACTCCTTATTTTTCTGTCTCCAATTTTGTCTGAGGCCACACATTTAGTTAGACATTTGTGTAAGCTAACTAGGTAGTCTCTAAAACCTTAAAAATGACTCTCTGGTTAAAGCTATAATTACTGCATGCTGAATGTTGTTACATATATTCCGGTAGGGGGAGCTATAATTAGATGATAGAATACAGGTCCTTTGACTTTATAGGTCTCCTAAAGTAATTCATGGTTGTCCCCTCTTACATCTCTCATTGTGGGGAACACTGAAGCCTAAGCTCTAGTTTCTTGAGGTGGTTGATGGGACATTTATGGTGACCAGGTGGTAGTAGATGATCTCCTGTGCCAACAGTAAAGGTCTTCTTCCTGCTGGCCTTCCCAGAAGGGGCCAAGGTAGTTCACCTCCTACCTCAAAACTGTTCTGAGGGCAAGGTGCTTTCTGAATGTCTCTTCCTGTACTTTTGAGGCTATTAAGACATATTAGCATATTTGAAGGTTTGCAAAGCTGTGTTAATAGTGGCCCCACCTATTGTTGACCTTTCTCCTGACAGTAAATCTATATTGTGATGTACATAATATCACATATTTGAGCAATGTCCCTCCCCTGCTTTCATGGTATATAAGGGATTATATTTTTTAAAAAATCAATGTTCTTTTGGCTTTTCCAATATCCCCTCTGACTTAGACTGATTTAATTCCTGCTGATCCCACTCTGGAAAAATCCATTCAGGTAAGCAAGGTAAATGCACTGGTCATGAATACTCGTACTTCTTGACTCAGTGAGGGAGTTAGAGTCTGGTTAACTCCTATCCCTACATAATAAGGAGAATGAGGGTCCAGATATAGTCAGCAATCTAGACTTAATTCTGGTGAAGTAAGGTTTAAAAACCCATGAATTCTGATGAGAGTTTCTATCATTGAAGAACCAGACTCGATTTGGGTCCAGTGCAGTTGTATTTACTGTACTGGCAATGGGCTTGCCCTTCAGTGGAAGTGTCTGATTAGCTATTTCCTTGGGGACTGGTAGGTAAAGGTTACTATTTGTGCCAATAGGTTGAAATATTTGGAAAGACCACATTTTCTGTACATTAAACTGGTCTTCTGGTCTTCTGTTTGCCTCCCATGTATATTTAGTTGTAAGCTAGGGTTGTAGGTTCCTGGGGAACAGGACTTGGGAATTTCTTTTCTAGTTATGGGAATATTCAGGACCACATGTTTCTGGGATGCCTCAGTCTCCCAACCTCACATGACACAATGATATTGAAAATCCCCCTGACATACCATTTTCCTGTCTTCAGGGCAGGGATAGACGTGAAGACCTTGGAGTTTTGTTTCTAAGGATATATCCCCACAGCCATATGGCCTCATCCTTGCCTTACTTCACATATCAAACAACAAAGGTCTACCATGAAAATAGCTTCTCCATAGTGACTTTAACATCTTTTTCCACTCATAGTTTTTCTTAATTCTCATCACCAATTTTGAGACTTAGTTTTATCTTCAGTGGATCTTGGGTTGAGGAGACAGTCCAAGTTGCCTCTTTTTTATAACTGATTTTTCTACTTTTACAAGCATATTGAGTATTCATCTCAGCTTCACTCCCTCCCTCTTCCTCTCATCCCATCCCTTCCCTTCACCATTCCCTCCCACTCCCTCCCATCCTTCCACATATATGTTTCTAAGAACCCCAAGGTTCACTTTAGTTTGTCTACTCCTATGGGGGCTCAGGCCTCTGTGGTATATCAAGTTACACTGATATATTGGGCATTTCTCTTCACTTATCCAATTTTAGAACTAAGGTTTATACTATGAGTTCCCATTCTATGCATGTAACAACAGCTACCTACAGAACAGTTTGATACGCTGTTTTCCTACCTATAGGTTTATTGGCCTATTAATCTATTTTCTTGCTTTTTTAAAGGTTTTGGTCTAGTTTACAGTAACAGGGAGGTGTATCATTTTGACAAATGGGATATGAATTCAATCAGAAAGCTGTTGATTGTTTCCTTGATACTTATGGCATTATTACATTGGTGGTCACCTGTTACCATGATGATTTATATTGCAACTTAAAGATATCATGCCACTGACGGGGCTTGTGATTATTTCTCTCTCTTTCTGCAGTATTCCTCAGTACTGTATAAGCTATCCAGGAAGGAGAAAGTCTTAAGACCAATTCCAGTTGATATATTGTGCCCATTTTCTGTGACCCATTTGTGTTACATTTACAGAAACAGGGTCATACTGACTATTTTTGGAGAGCACTGGCCAATGCAATGGCCAAGAGCAATGGCCAATGCCTAAGTTTATTGGCCTTTAAGATGTCTCTGACCAACATTTTATCAGGAAGTGCCACATTTCTATTATTTTTAGTATAAGTTTTTCCTTGGGTTCTACATAGTTCAGTTCAAAGCTTTTCCCCCATTTTCCTCACTCTATGCTTCTCTGCAAAGGTACTGCCCATTCTCGTTCCTTTCTTTAAAAGACAGGTAGGGGTTTTATTGACATATTACTAGCATAGGATGTTCCTTTGGGGTTTCTTCCTACAATAATAGGGTTTTTCTCTATGTCCTCTATCCCTCCTATCTCCCTTGTCTTTCCTATCTCTCATCTCCTCATTCCCAACTATGAATTTTTCCCAATTTTTCCCTAAACTTTCCTGATTATCAGAGAAATGCAAATGAAAAGAACTTTGTGATACCATCTTATCCCAGTCAGAATGGCTAAGATCAAGAACACAAAGAAGAGACTCCTGGTGACCCTGTGGAGGAAAATGGACACTTATTCACTGCTGGTGAGAGTGTAAACTAGTACAGCCTCTGTGGAGATCAGTGTTGAGGTTCCTCAGGAAATTTAAAATGGAACCTGCCATACGACCCAGCTATACAACTCTTTGGACTGTCCCCAAAGACTCTACTTCTTATTATAAAAACACTTATTCATCTATGTTCATTGCAGCTCTATTCACAATAGCAGAAAAATGGAATCACCCAACATTCCCATCAAGAGAGGAATGGATAATGAAAATGTGGTACATCCATACAATGGATCTCAGTCATCACAAATGAGATTATGGAATTGTCTGGTAAATGGATGGAAATGGAAACTTTAATATTGAGTGATGAATTTCACATACAGAAAGTTATACACTGCATATTCTTTCTTATATATGGATGATTGAACTACTATCTTTGTCAATTGGATTGGAAGCACTGTAAGAGCCACATAATTCAAAGAAGACCTATGAGTGGAAAGGTGAGAAAGGATGGTTAGGGTGAAAATTTTTTACAGTTTCCTCTTTTTTGATCCTTGTGGCTGGTTTCAGTCGAGTATGCAGTATCCAGGAGGCAAGTCCTGGCACCTTCACAGTGGTAAGGGTTGCCAAGATTATAGGATCACCAGATCACAGGATATAGGCCCTTTCCAGGTAGGATCCAAAATTCTAGAAAAAATACTCTTGACCCAGATGTATCATTGGGCTGGAATTGATGTATAGGTTAGGAGCTGGGCCACAGTTCTGCCTAAAGATCAGTGGACTGGATGGCTGTCTGGATCTATTGAATGGCCTGTAATGACATCAGAGGGAATGATTAACTATTTCAGCTTGTAGAACATACCTCAATTTGGGGAAGATATGTGGTGGTCTCCCAAAAATAATTTCATGAAGAGTAAAACTCTTCCTGTATGGGGTATGCCTGGCCCTTAGAAGAGCATAAGGAAGGAGGTTGGTTCAATTTTTGCCAGTTTCTAGAACTAGTTTAGTTAAAGTCTCCTTAAGCACTCATCCTCCTTCTTTCCCTGAACTCTTTGGTCTGTAAGCACAATGTAGTTACCAATTTATGTTTAATGCCCTTGTCACATTTGAGAGATCTCAGCTATGAAGGGTGGGCCATTTTCAGACCCTAAAGAAAGGGACAGTCCAAACCTGGAAAGTAGTTCCCGTAATAACTTTTTTGTTACCAAAAAAAAGTCATCTTTGTCTTTGTGGGCAAGGCTTCTACCCATTCTGAGAACATGGTCATGAACGTAATAAATACTCGTAACCAAATGTAGTTGGTTCTACTTCCATAAAATCCAGTTCCCATGTTCTGAGTCACAAGCTCTGATTCCATCTGGTACTTTCTTGCCTCTCTTCTGGTTTACCTGAAGGCTGTCAACACATCTGGAGACCAAATTTGTGGTTATCTTATCTAATTGAGAAATATAGCATCAAGGTTGGAGAAGCTCAATCATTTTTGTGATCCTTTGGTGAGTGGCATGGTAGAGCTGATTTACCATATCCCTTCCTAAGGCCAGAGAGACAATAGGCCTTCCGTCTGGTAGTAACAATCATTCTGTTGCCTTTGAGGCTCCTTTGCATTTTTCCCAGTTTTCTCAATAGTAATGTACTGGGTCTGTTTGCAAACTCATCTCCATAACAGTGACTAGAATCTTGAGTGGCCCTACTGGCTCTTGGGCCACTTTTCTTGCCATGTGGTCTGCAGACTTATTCCCTAGTCTCATTGGAATATCCCTTCTGGTGTCCTTTACAATTTATGATAGCTATCTTTCTCAGTAGCCATATGGCTGATGAAAGAGCCAGAATCTCCACTTTATTTTTTATCTTTTTGAGCTGAAGTTTTAAGTCTGCATTTTGTTTATATAGTGCCCCATGCACATAAGCAGTGATAAACACATATCAACGTCTGTGTGATGTCTTTTTATTTTCCCCATCTCAGGACCTTTATTAAGGCTGTGAGTTAAGCTTATTGGGTAGATGTCCCTCTACTTAGAGAATGATCCCATATGATTCTTTCCTCTGAGACCACATAACTGACTCTGTCTTAATTTAGCTGTTCCTGGCCATGAACAACATAGCATCTGCTTCTTTTAGATGATTATTGGTCAGGTCTGATCTGGAAGTTTGAATTGGATCTGTCTTCTCAGTACAGTCATCTAAGGGTCCAGCTGGGTCTGTATCTGGTAACAAGCTGGCTGTTAAGTTTAAGATTGTTGTTTTGTGTAACCGTGTGTGGGGCTGGTTCAACAAGAGTGCCTGATAGTGGTTCACCCTTGTATTAGACTTCCATCTCTCCAGAGTTTCCCTGAGAAGAGCTACCACTGAGTGAGGAGTTGTTAAAATCAGTTCTTGCCCAAAAGTCAATTTGTGTGCCTCTTTCACTAATATAACAGTTGCTGCCACTGCTCAGATGCAAGCTGGCCATCCAGAAGTGACAAGGTCCAACTTTTTGGAGGGATATGCTATTGGTGTTTTCCATGGCCCTAGAACCTTAGTTAGTACCCCCTTTGCAATTCCCCCAAGCCTCATCCATGAACAAGTGGAACAATTTGGTGACATCTGGGAGAACAAGGGCTGGCAATAATACTAAGACCCTTTTGGATCATTGTTCTTTTTCAGTCCACAGCAGGGGTGTGCTCCCTTTAAGCTGTCATACAGTGATTTGGCGATATCAGCAAACCTCAATAGCCCATTTGCCCCATGAACTCCCATATTTGTTTTTCTAGTTTCTGGGCTGGGTATCTGTAGGATAACTAAAATATGGTTGGAAGACAGGGTACACTTACCTCCTTCCAGAAGATACTCCAAGTAAGTGATTCTGGACTTACAATGCTGGGCCTTCTTTGCTGATACATGGTATCTCATAGTCTGGAGTAATCTCAAGAGTCCTTCTGTGACTTTACAGCAGTCCTTCTCTACTTAAGAACAATGAGAAAATCATCCACATATTGAAGCAGAGTATACTCAGGATGCTCTTGTCAAAACTCTTCATCAAACAAGGCTGGGGAGTTCTTGAATCCCTGGGGGTGCTTACTCCAAGTTAGCTGTCCTGTATAGCCTGTTTCAGAGTCAGTGTATTCAAAAACAAAGATGGGTTAATCAAGGGAGATGAAAGCATCTGTGATAATTAATCTTGGGTGTCAACTGACCCCCACTTAGCATTAACTAAGATCAGCTGTGAGACTACCTTAAGAAATTATCTGGATAAACACATTTATAATACAAAGAGCAGCCCTAGATCTGATTGCAAATTCCCTAGATATGATTAGAACCTCCCAGTAGCTGACCAGATAAAGGGAACCACAGAACAAAAGACTGAGAAGAAGAAAGATTCTCTAAGGATGTTTGCAATGACTTAGCCTACCTCCAGCTTCAGGCCCCAGCCATGTCACCTCTGCCATGAAAGACTTTCTCCCTTCTGGAACCATAAGCTAAATAAATCTCACTTTATCCCTTAAGTTGATTGACTTTGAATACTTTCTCTCAGCAAAAGTTAAGAGTAATCTTTACAGAAATTGGCATTGTATAGTGGGGTATTGTGAAATTAAAAGCATCTGGTACCACAACATGAAGCTGTTTGTGAAAATGAGAGAAGTTTGTACCCAGAACTATGGCCGATGCTATGATGTAGTTAGTGTGCCTTTGGAATTGCCTGTTGGGAGAAATATGGAGAACACTGGGACTTTGTGCCTGGAAAGTCTTCACATCTTGGTGATGGGGCCAAATGGGTCTTTCTATGAGAGTTCTGAAGAGAGCAGTGCTGTGAGAGAAACAGGCAGTGGAAGCCAAGCTTATGATGGTCCAGAAAGGAACAGAGACTGTGTTTGCAACTGAACAAGTGACAAAAGGAGACATATGTTGGCGAAGGAAATTACAAAGCAATGGTCTTGAAAATGTAATATGGCTACTTTTTAGTTGACTTCAGAGTTATGAAAAAGAGCAAGAAATCAGGCAGGAAGAAGGAACTATAAGATTTGATGATGGAAAATGTAATCTCAAACTTAAAGAGTTAAACCAAAAAGAAGCAGAAGAAAAATGTTGGCTGTTAAAGAGATTAGCTCCAGTAGTAAACCAAAGTCTGCTCTCAATTTGGATAATAGGAGAGGCCCTAGCTTGAGCCTTCCCAGAGAAGTCTCCCACCCATAAGAATGCATGCACAGTGAAGGATGCTCCAGAATGGGGGGATGAGGGGTACTGGGAAAAAGGGAAGGAGGGGGGAAAGGAAGGGGAAAAGGGGGAAGGAACAAGAGGGTTGTGGAGGGAGGGAGGGAGAGGGAGGGGAATGGGGTACTTATCAACTTCGTATGAGTGGAAAAAAGAAATTAAAAAAAAAAGAATGCAAATCCTTCTGAAAGGAATGAGCTGAAGGGTGGAGTTGCAAAGCAAAGGTCTGTTTCTCCCCTAAAGCAACCTCCAGGAGAAAAAGAGATTTTTCCTCCAGTAATCACAGAGAAGCTGAATCAGCTGTTATTCAAGTGGGCCAACCTCGATCCCAAGGCATCAGCAAATCTTGGCAAAGTCTTCCACATGATTCTGGTTTTAGAGGCATCAAAAATGTAAGAGGGAGGAGATTTTTGGATACCTCCTCCAAGATTTCAGAGCATAATGGATTCCAGGCAGCATGTGGCAGAAAGCCTAAAGTTTAAAGGCCCAAGACGGGCAGTTTGTGCTGTGAAATTAAAGCTTGGTTTGCCATTGATAAATGAAGATGTAAGATATTCTAGTGTCAACATGGGACTTCTGTCAAGGAGAGCTATATAATCCTGAGAGGAATCAGCCCAAGAGAGTAATATATTCTATAGGGAGCTGCACTGGAAGTGTGGAATTGAAACCCTTTGGAATTGAAATGATTTCATGAGAGGCTCACCTGTTGGTTGGAGCTATGAGATTTGCAGTTTATCCAGCTTGTTTTTGCTTTTGTTATGGACTGATATTTCCTGGATATGCCCCCATTCCTTCCTTGAAATGGGAATGTTTACTCTGTGCCATTGTAAGTTTTATATGAGGCTTTGGACTTTGGACTTTGAGATTGTGTTGTGACTACTGATATAGTCTGTATGGAGATTTTTATAGTTGGAATGAGTATGGACACACTAAGTAGAAATTTGTGTTATGTAATGTAAAGTTAATCTGTAGTTATTTGGTAAAATGTAATTTATGTCATGATATTGTGTTATGGGACACTAAAGACTAAACATTTCTCAAGGGACTTTGTCACTTATCTTGAGAAAAATAATGTGTGTGTGCTTGTATGTGGAGAGTTATGTTAGGCAGAAATATGAATCTGACTGCTTTTATGTGGAGATTAAGAGTGGCCTAAGGAAATGTGATCTGGTGGCAAGTTGACAGGGGGTGGACTTGTGATAATTAACCTTGGGTGTCAACTTGACCACACCTGGCATTAACTAAGATCAGCTGTGAGACCACCTGAAAAGATTATCTGGATCAATATATTTACAATACAGAGACCAGCCAGTCTGGATCTGATTACAAATCCCTTAGATTTGATTGGAACCTCCCAGTAGTGGACCAGATCAAAGGAACCACAGAACTGAAGACTGAGAAGAAGAGAAACTCTCCAAGGATGTTTGTAGTGACTTAGCTTCAGCCACCAGCTATATCACCTCTGCCATTAAAGGCTGTTTCTCACCTCTGGAACCATAAGCTGACTAAATCTCCCTTTCTCCTTTAAGGTGATTGATTTTGAATGATCTCTCATAACAACAGTTAAGAGTAACCATTACAGCATCTTTGAGATTTAACATGGTATAGATCATCCTGTTAGGTGGCAACAAGATCAAGAGTATATGTAGGTTAGGGAACATGGAGCAAATGGTTTCAACACATTTGTTTACTTCCCTGAGGTCCTGAACTGGCCAGCAATTTTGTATCCCTGGATTAAGAACTCGCAACAGGAGAATGTTCCATGGGAATAGCAGGGAATCAATATTCTTGCTTCTTAGAGTCAATTTATATGTTTAGCAATTTTTAATTTTGCTTCTTGACTCATAGTATATTGCTTCACTGTTACTCACGTGACTATAGTCAATAGGTGGATTCCTATTGGAAGTCAGTGGGTGGCCTGCCTTCTTGTCCTCTGCCCAAACATTGTCCAATAATTGTCCAGCTAGCTTATATTTCTCCTCTGAGCAGACTAGATATTCCTCTGATAGTAGGCAGATGACTAAAATCTTTGAAAGAGAGGAGTCAGGGTTCAAGGTGAGTTGGACCTCAGTTTCCCCAAAGCTGAGAGTTGCTTCTAGCTTTTGGAGGAGCAAATGGACAGTCTGGTGTCACAAGAAAAGAGTGGGTCACAGTGCCTTTGCACAATTTACAGTATGAGATATAGTCCATTGATAAAAGGAAGTTTTTCCCATTGGTCTTTATATTGATGTTTGCTGGAGTGTTGGAGGTCCTAAGAACTGTTCCACAATTGAATGTGCAACCCTGGTAAGAACTGAACTTGTTTGTCCTCCACTTTTATTATTATCTTGAGCTCACAGGGGCTGATTGAGATGGAGACCTGGACCCTTTAATCTTCCTCCAGCAAGATAGCAGGGTGGTCCCTTTTCTTTTCCTGATTTGAACATTCACTCTTCTGGTGTCCTTTGCAACATGCACATTGGACCCTACCTAGCTGCTTCTTTTCCATCATCTTATTTCTTTCTCATTTTTTTTAATCTCTTGGTTTTTTTGTCCCTAGATCTCTTCAAGTGCTAACATTATCTTTGGTAGCTTCTTGTCCTCTATAAGGCCATGGTTGTTGTAGACTTTCTGAGCTATTTCTAATATTCCCTCAATCCCTCAATCCTTCTAACTTTTGTAATTTCTTGTATCTGTGTCTGACTGGGTAACAAAAGCAATGTTTATGGCTTGCTGATTTTAGGGAACATCTGGATTGTAGTGGTAAAACCCAGATATGATTCCACAGACATTCCGGAAACCCAATTCTTGAGGTTCTTGAATAACCTTGCTTACTTTAGAAAGGCTCTTAGGTTTCCTGGTAGCTGTTCTGATTCCTTCTAACAGAACTTGGTGAAATTTGTCCATGTCCCCTTTACCTTGGTTGGTGTTAGGATGCCATTCTGGTTTCTCAGATGGGAAGACTTGGTCTATGCAGGTATTGCTATCTGAAAGAGAAACTATTCTTGACCTAATAACCAAATTTTTGACTCTCTAGTCTGATCCTGTCACATTCTTTGGCCATGAACAGTATAGCAGAAGCTGCTGATAATCATCCCAAGTGGTTTGGTTGGTGTAAAAGACAGTCTCCAGAAACCCATTGAGCACTTGGGCTTCTTCAAGAATAGGGTTTCTGGGTTTTTCAGAAGTAAAAATCACTGGTAGAGAAGGGAACATAAATCATTAATGGGTGCTGACTTTGCTGGTGATTATTACCAACCCAACAGACCCTGAAATACCATAATTAGCTGGTGGTGCTTCTCACAATAGAATAATAGGTGCTGCAGTCACCTCTACCAAAGCCTGCTTCACTAAAGACTGCCCAACATATAGGACAGGGAGCGTGGGTCTGAAGTAGAAATGATTCCCATAGTCTTTCTGGTTGCCTTTTCTGCTAAAGACATAAGGCAGGGAAAATCAGAGTCCTCAGGTCCAGTCTGAAGGACAGAAGGGAGTTTTTTTCTCTCTAGTAGAGGATCTAATAATGAAGACCCAAGAGCCAAGAGAAAGAGCACAAGCCCTCAGTCCTGGAAGGGGTTATGGATTAGGGCAAGATGCTGGTCAATGTGGGGGAAGTAACTGGGGGACCAGGGTCACCCGTGACCACATTCCAGATAGCTGGGACGATTTGGACTTCTAAAGAGCCATCACTCGGCCAACCAACATTGAAGGATGTCCAGTCACTCTAAAAAAAGGCCCAGAATTTTCTGAATGAGTGACACCATCATCTCTCTCTGCAGAAAAAACTTCTGAAGTTCTTAAGCATGCATTTCAGAGGGTTTTTGGATGACTTAATATTCCCATGTTTACAGCTAACAAAACATAAGGACTATACAGTAAATAGATGATCAGAAAATAAAGACACAGAGACTAAACAGTGAACATGGACAGAAACAACATTTGGTGGCCACCACACTCTCTCACATTCATAGGTCAAAACCAGAAGGTTGGTTTGAGAAATCGGGCTTCTGGTATTGCCAAAGGTGCTGGCCTTACAAGTGCTTCAAAACTTTCAAAGGAAGGGGTGTTCCCCAAAACCACCTCTTAAACACTGGGTTCAACCACTGTGTTCAACCTCCCCATATGTCCCCTGAAGGTGCCTTTCTCAGCTTACTTTAGGAGGTGACAAAAACACAGAACCATATGGATTTTTTTTGCTCCCCAACTTAGGTGCAGAAATTGAGATCTGGGGCACCACAGTTTCTTGGGAATGGCTTCCAGAGTCCTTGAACTCCCAGGTGGCACCTCTCCTAAGAGCAAATACTTCCTTTCACCTGCCTTTGGCCCTGACCTATGAGTGTCCCACCAGTGTTTGGGGTAGCTTCCCCAGGCAATCCTTGATGAGCCCCCAAATGTGGGATGAGTGCCTGCCAGGGACAGAAGCTTCAGACACAAATACCAATGAAAAAAGTTAATTTATTACTCTAACTATAGGGTCCCAGCTCTCTAGTCAAAAAAAAAAAAAAAAAAAAAAGAACCAGAAGCCATGAAAAATGGGATACACACATTAAATACACATCTTGTTCAAACAGAAGAGCAAAAAAATATTTTTTAAAAAAGAGAGAGAAAAAAGGAGAGCCTTATTTTGTCATGATCTACTAAGGAATGTGACAGTCTTCCAGATGGCTATCAACTGTATTTGCTAAGGAAGGAAGCAGGAACCAATATTGAGATAATTAGATGCTGTAAGGACTGATGCCTGTAGAGGGCAAAAACATTGTTTTATTCCTTGGACTTTCAACTCCTGTGAAATTTTTCACAAAAACCTCTTACCTTAGCCTCAGTGGAAGGGAAGAGGAAGCTTAAGACAGTTTTCTTACTAATATTTCATGATATAATAAAAACTTTTCTAATGCATTGATAATTACTGTCTGTGCTTCTGTGAGACAGCACTGAGATTCAAACAGCTTAACAGGAGAAAAGGTAGATTTATTCAGCTCACAGTTCCAGATAAAAGATATAGTCCATTTTTGTGGAAAAGGCATGGGTAGGGCAAATCAACTGAAAGATCCATATGCCTTCCTCCAGTAAGGACCCACATTTAAATTTTGACAACCTTCCCAAACATTAGCAAAGGATTTAAACACATATGCCTGTGAAGGACAACTCACATTCAAAGCATGACATACATGTCTTAGTATAAGGAAAAGTAAATGTAACTATCATCCATCTTTGTAACTCCAGAGAGAACATTTAAATGGCTGCCACCATATCTATAGTTTACATCATGGATATTTCTATTTATAAAGAAGGTGGCTTATCTAAAGTGAATTATGGACTTGTGTAAGTATAGCTTTATATTAGAAACTTACATTTTAAATGAACTGGTTGTGTTCATTAAGAAAAACTATCTTTGATTAATTAGCATTATTTGTGAAACTGATGCTAAATGTAGGAACTTTTAATTATCACAATGACATGACATTTGAGTTATTTCATTTTGATTAAAGAAATAAATAGTAATTTTATTTTTTTTAATATTTATGTATTGCTCAATTAAAAAAAGCTATCTACCATTAAAGGATATTTTGAAAAATAAAAGATCACATAGAACACTTTCTTCAGTATGAATACATATATTCTTCTTTGACAAGTCTTGGGTCTTCAGCTCAATATTCTTGGTTACTATGGAAACAATTTCTAAGAAATACGTCTTGGTCTTGGTATTTCTTATATTGGTTATGTATTCAAAGAAACCAACAAACAATGGTTGTAACTCACTTAAATATTGAAGATCATCAATTATGATTACAAATAAATGAACCATGAAATAAAAACTACTCAATTCATGTTCCTAAAATATTTAGAGTACATTATTGCTAAGAAATCATTAGTTATCTATTTAAAACAATTAACAATGTGTACCTAACCATATAAGCAGGTGCATAACTGAAAAATTTACTGATCAAAATTTGATAGATTGAAAACTCAATTGAAAATGTTTTAAACGTAAATTTATTTTATAAGAAAGACAAGTCTATAAATGTAAATCTTATTCAGTTATTTATTTTGTCACATGTAAATGTTGATATCTTTTGCAATTTACTTCAAAATCATTTAAGAGAGCTAAATTAGACCTCAAGTTTGTAAAAGTAACATAAATTCTTCCACTAAAAAGTTGACCTAAAATAATGATTTTATAGGCCAAAAATGAAATCTAATTTATATGAAATATAAATACTAAGAATATGAGTTAATACTAAGAATACTAATACAAGAATGTGAGTATGAGTGGGATACAAGATCTACTATTAGCATTTCTTTGTTTCATTGTGTTGAAGGTTCACTGAATATTGAATATGTCACTTCATGGGCAGAGTTATAATAGAAGATGGAAACAGTGTCTGTCACAACTTTGAACCCTGGGACTCCAGTACACTCTGAGTTCATATTCTGAGACTAATTCCAAGGAAGTGAGAGATAGACTATGACTTTACAACTGAGAGTGTCCCTGAGAGTGTCAACTCAAAAGCTGCTCTGATGAGGTCTGTGATTGAATTAGAAAATCTATTCATACTAAGCCTGGAGGACAGGCCTAAACATGGGTAATGCAGCACATTTATGAGAATGTAAACCACTCCACTTCTGATTTGTTGCGCAGCAATGAGAAACTAAAACAAAACAAAAAAAAAAAGCATCAAAACTAACATAGCATGTCTCTTACAAAAGTCCTTTCACATGGGACAGCTCCCAGACACTCTCTAAGCTCTGCTTTCTGTAGACTGTCACCCTTAGTATGTCTACTCCCTAAAAGTTTACTCAGAGGAACAGATTCACCTTAGTGCACACATAGCCAAAACCAGTCTAAGGTAACTCAGTCTATTGCCCATGTTCCTGGGTTGTTTATGAGGATGTATTAGAGCAGAAACTGGTATGTTATCAAGAGTTGTTAATAGGATCAATATGTTTTCTTTGTTTAAAGCATGAACAAATTAATAACAATTTAGAGTCCTAGGTTGCTAACAAACTTCTAGGGCACATTGTTTAGAGAGGGATAGGTGTGTACAGTACATGCAGAAGAGGAGCCTAAGCTCTTACGTACATTCCTAGGAGGGTTTTTTTTACAGTCCAAGCAAAATGAATGCTAAAACTGCTAAACTACACTCTATTTAACTAACTCAAAGTTTCATAAATTTGTGCTAATTGTAGACATTAAAGATCTACTTTTCTCTTCCTCTTAGAATTACATTATTATTTCTGGAATAAAATTGGTGGAGTAATGACAAAAAGCATCATAGCGCACTATAGAAATACAACAATATCTAAGTGTTTGCATAATGCAATAGATGACAGAATAGGCAAAGACTGAATATGAAATTTTGGAAGGCAGAGTGGGTAGAACAAACTACCTACTCCCTTGGAAATTTGGCATGTCTCTCTGGATCTCCATGTTCTTCATGTTTTTTACTTCATATTTTTCCTCACAGAGTAGATATTAAAAATTCTGATGTAAAGAAAACAAAAGGGTGGATTGGCCATGCCACAAACAAAGAATGGAAAATGTTTATTATTATCTAGTTTCATGATGGCTGCTGGTCTAATCCTCTCAAAAGGGAGAAGAAACTTGGCCTTTAGTTTAGTGGAACTTTTATTCTTAGGAATGTGGGCAGGGAGAAAGAGAGAGGGAGGTGACCTATATCTATGAGATATATCAAGGATAGGCTTTGCAAGTGCCTGAGGGCAGTTACCACTAAGCAGAAGCTCTGCCCTGAGCAAGGTGAATGGCAATCCTATCATTTCAGACTATTCTTAGTGATAGGGAGCCATTCATTCCTTCTTAACTACTTCCTACAGGATAAGGTCAGCATGGGAAAGGTTACAAGCTAAAGTGATGGAGTACTAGTCCTGAATCATCAGGGTAAGGGTGATGAGTACCATTAAGCTCAATCCAACTGAGGTACCAGCCTCTGGCATGAGGTAGATGGATAAAGTGATCAGGAGCATTTGGTTGAAAGAGAATAAGGTGAAATCTCTGATCCTATTCTGGAAGTATCTAAAAGGCAAGGCATGAAAAGTAGCAACAGGCAAATGACAGCTAGAGGATGAATGAGGGAGAATCCAAGTTGTCTAAATAAGTATGTACATATGTATTTTAATTGAGTATGCCAAAAATAACAAAAACATTAGTATGCAATAAGTACCAACCATTAGATTCCATTAGTAAGTTCTTGGATATATTCCATGGCATGAATAATACACCTATGGATAAACAGAAGACTATAGAGCTTCCTCTTCTTTTTTGTGGGACATCAATTCACATAGTTTTTCAGGGTAGTGTCCTGTCTTGTGATATCTTTTCTGTTCCATGGCAAAGTGTTGTCAGGCTGGCAATTGTAGAAGTCTAGTGGAAGTAGACAACATTGCATTGAGTTCTTAGGTATGATAACCTTACATGAACAGAGGCTAAAGTCTGACATTAATTGGAAATATTCATTCCACTGAGAAGTTTATTCTGAGTTACTGCCTTAGTAGTGTATAGCTAAAAGACGGTTGTTCTCACATACTATGTATTCCTTTCATTTATTTTAAAGAGATTTATACATTTACGTGTAAGTCCATACCTTTTATCTTTAATATTAGAACTTTGTGTTAAATTTGTGTATACTACTAGCTATGGCTTGAATGTTTTGAATTCTCAGTGTATTTAAATGTGCTTTCCATGTACAAAGTACACTGTTTTTGGTGACTCAAATTATTGTTTTGTATCACTATTGCAAAGTCTTGTGTTACTAGAAATTAGAAACAAGGTAATCATGTGACACAACTACAAAAATGTATATAAGACAATAAGGAAGGTTCAGACATTTGGTCAGGTCAGTGTCCAGAGAAATTTGCAGTGGACTGTAACTGGATGCAGTACCCTCCCCCATTATGTCAGACCCCAGGAAAATGAAAAAAATGGATACTAAGATTTCAAACTCCCCAAGAATCTCAAGTGGGAAGAACTGGTTCCAGTTAGGAGCTAGTCTCACAAAAGAAGTCTCTCACAAGGCTGACAATTCATCAAGCCTTACAGAATAGTTGAAGGAACCACACTTGGAGAAGTGCTTGGTTATACGAATCTCCTGCTTTCCCCTGCTTTCTACTTAAACTTTACCACTTCTACTCTGGTTTCTAGTAGGAAATAATTGGTTTTTGTAATCTCTTCCCAATATAGCCATGTTGTATAAATTTTGTTTTCCTGATTTTCACCAACAATTTGAAGTTTGATTAATTTAATGAAGATGGATAGGCAAAACAGAAGCACAGGTCCAGCTAGGGTTCTAGTAAGAGGGCTGAGTTTTGAGCCTATTCCATAATCACTTCAAAATAAAACATAAAAGATTTAAGAAAACAATTCTAGCTATTGAATGAACCCTTTAAATATTTCCTACTATTTTTCTACATTTTTATTCCATTGCCTAAATGGCTCTTTCAATAGGATGCACATTAATTTTGCAAAAGATAAAAATTTGAATGAAAGCTCCAGAAAAAGTTGGGATTGGAATAAACAAAGAAGCCAAACATTTCATTTTAAAAAAGAAATCTTAGAGTTCTGATGCTATTTACAATGTATAGTAAAACAAGTAATGTTAATATTTTCATTTATTTGTAAATTAGGCAGTTAATACAAAGTCTCTTATTAAAATATATTTGGAATGAGCAGAAAGATAAGATGGCTCTGTATGAATTTCTATCACCCAGAAAAAAGATTGAGTGAGATTAAGACAAAAAATAAGTAATGACTTTATACTAAATAATGTATCCAAAAAAGTCCATACATTTTGCACTCATTTTATGCACATATATAACCTAAAATTTATGTAAGTCTAACTAGCTACTAGGTATTAGCTAGATATATGGATAAATATGAATAAATATGGATCTGCCACAAATATTTGGTGGTGAATTTGAGATAAGAAGACTTAGAAATAACTCATTCTTTTGCTTGCATTTCTTTTTTTTTTTTTTTGAGTGAGGACATGTTTACTTTTAAAACTGGGGGTAATAAAGACCTTAAAAACTCATGCCATGACACAGAGCGTCCCTGTTTGCCCTCTGGGTGTGACAAAGCTCCCTCTATTCATCTTTCTGTTTGGAGGACACACAGCTTACAGTATTAACACTCCATTGCAGCTACCAAAGGAAAGGTGGAAGCCAGGAAGCCAGGCAGGAAGGCGTCATGCAAATGAAATCAAATCTATGCCATTCTCTTTGTGAACAACTGGAAAAAATGCACTTGCTGCCCTTTTGCTTCTGAGATGATAGCTGTTCTCACAGTCATTTTAAAATGGAGAAGATATGATGAGGTGATTAACTATCATTTTAGAGCAGATAACTGCTTGTTTACATGCTTGTCTGAGACTTGTGATAATACATAATGATATATATATTATATATAATGTTTTTCTATAAACTTATTTTTCTTAAATTTTTTTCAAGTGGCATTTCTGATACTTATGATATTTCTATATCATTATTTTGTGGGAAAATCTATTGATTTCATGTTTCAATTATATACATTTTTTTCAGTCATTTTCTTAATGTTGCATAGAGGAATATAGTGAACTTATATTTCTTACACTCTTTAGTCCCAAATCAGAACCCTCCTAATCTTCCTCTTACAACCCTTCATCTTCCCTACCCAACTTCCTTTTATTTTTAAATCATTTCACTTGTGGAGACCACTGTGTTTCATTCATTGTCTTTGATGACATGTGCCTAACATGATTCATTTTCCTGAAAGTAAATGATCAGTGTAAGAGTATACCACTAAGGAGAGCATCATCCTTTTCTTCCCTATCAGCATTAGTCCTCATCAGTTTCTCAGAGAGGTTTTGAGCTTCTTGAGATCTTTCTGATTTCAAGTGCATTGTTTTTTTGTTTTTTTTTAAATTTTTTTTATTCAATTGTGTGTGTGTGTGTGTGTGTATGTATGTGCGTGCACATGTGTGTATGTGCGTGTGTAGAACCACAGACAAATTGGGAACCACCATGGACGCCTCCACTTCCTTCTGCCCTGGGATTCACAGGCTCCGCCCTACCAGGACAGGCTGCCCCCGCTTCCACCTGGCGTCTATATGTGGGATCTGGGATCCGAACTCAGGACCTTCTGCCTGCAAAGCAGAGGCTTAACCCCTGAGCCACCTCTCCAGCCCTCAAGTGCATTGTTGATGAAACAGTTTCTGTGCAATTCTTGTCAAAGTATTTGGATCTGCAATAAGATATTGTATATCACAATCATGTCATATCCAGGAGATAATTTCTGATCAACTACTGTCCTACTTCAGGTTTTTACAATCTGGCCTCCCCCTCTTCAATGATGTTCCATGAGCATTGGGATAGGGGTAGATGAATCATATATGTCCTGCTTAAGGACAAACATTCCACAGTTACTTACTTATTTTCTACGCTGTCAGGAGTTATGTTTTTCAGCAATAAGTACCTTCTATTGTACAAAAAGACTTCCTGGTATAATAATGTTATAATATTATGGTATAATAACAGTTTTGCAAAGCAGTTTGTTGTACTGTCAAAGCATTTCTAGCTAAGCTAAGTGTGCTCTTTCCCTGGGTTAATTACACATAGTCTTAAAACTATCATTTGATTTTCTTTCAGCTATTGGCAATATCTGCTACACTCTGCTGTTAATTTTCATTGTCTTCAGATATTTACTCAGAAAAATGGATCCCAATCCTCATAGAGTATGCTCACCTCTACACTTGTATATTCGGATTACACACCCAAGTCCATCTTGGGATAATCATATCTCATTACTAGGGATTGCAACACTGTTATCCTCCTGTCTCCCTACACTCCAGTCTATGAAAGATAGTTCTAAGTTCTGCTTATTAACCAGCTGCTCTTAACCAAACATGTTTTCTTATTTTTAATTGTATTTCAAATAATTTATTCGTGCCCTTAATTATTTTAACATTAAGAATCCAAATAGGTACAATTTATGTGATCTTTTAATTCATTATCAGATAAGCAGAACACATATTGTAGATCAGTTCTCCCTCCACAAAGTTATGCAGTGCTTCTGATTACCATCTCTTAAGTTAACCGAGAAAGTAACATAAAAAGCCATTGTATAGTTTTGAGATCACACCATTATCAAGAGGATTTGTCTGTGGACAGTTTGACTAAAGATCAGAATTTCTAAGTGCTCGTTCAGTGCCTAGAGCTCTGTGAGAAAATTTGCTAGTTCTGTGGTGCAGAAAGAAAATGTTGCAAGTTTAAATCCATTTGGAAGTTTTGTCTGGTGCTATTTAAATTGGATTTCTTTCTGGGGATTGTGACTGAAACCAGATTATGTAAGTTTCTTGATTAAAACAATAAGGCATGGATAGGTTTTAAAGCCAGATTTATTAAGAGCAAAATAAAAAGGGAGGAAATTCTCAGACACTTCAGAGTATGTGGGAGGACAAGGTATCTTAGGCTTGTATTTCAGGGGTACTTACAGGAAAAAAAAAAAAAAAAAAAAAACATCAAAGGTGACTTTTTTCTATTGGCCAGTCCTGGCCTTTTTTAATCTAATTACATTTTAGCCCTTCTGTGTTTAATTTATTGGCTCATGTTGGGAGTTGACTTTTGGTAATTAAGTAGTTTCTCTCCTTTCTACTTTCTTGCTCTTTCTACTTGCTACTCTTCTACTCTCTTCTTGCTCAAAGTTTCCTAATAAGAACTAATTTTATTAGTACTAGTTTGAAACCAAAGTCACTCAAGAGGTGGCAGAGATATTGCAAGTACAAATCTTGTCTGGATTACAGCATTGAAAACTAATATGGTAAATTTAGTACCATTTTGCTTCAAATAGAAGCGAAAAAGAGGGCTACAACAAGCATTGCTGTAGTTTAACTGAGCAAGCCAAACGAGATCTTGTTTGACTTTCTCAGTTAAATTTCCAATATCAAGAAGCAAAACAGCACAACAAAAACTGAAAATGGTATTGAAACACTAATGAGAACTAAAGAAAATCAAAAGTCCATCTCCAAAGGGAAGTCAGATATGTGAAACATGAGAGATATAACATCATGGGTTTGTACATAGTATATGTGATCATAGGGAACATTCGTCAGCAGTAAGTGAAGAAGTCAAAAGTGTGGTGACAATTGGGAATCTATCTTTTAGAATCACCTATGAATAATTATTTACTTAAGTTAAACCCTGAACAAGCCTATAAGAGATTATCTAATTGATGAAGGAAGATCCAGCCATAGCAAATAGGTTATTTTGGATAATTCCAGAGACAGATGAGATGGGGGAGAGAGAGAGAGAAAGAGAGAGACAGAGACAGAGACAGAGGGACAGAGACAGAGAAATAAAGAGAAAAGAGATAAAGAGCTATAAAGAGCTCTTTGGAAGACTCTGTGGATACACTAATGCTGGTATGAACTCTGATCATATCAAAATGGACATTACCCAGAAATTGTAAGCCAAATATGAACCACTTTCCCCCTAAGTTATTTTGGTTCTGTATTGATTTAGTAACCAGAAGATGACAGTAACCAAATAGCAAAATAAAAAATATTTTCTCCAGTATTCTGTTCCATGGAAACCTCATGCCCACATCAGAGAGAAGATAGGGACTAGCTGGAAGAGGAATGTGTCACCCAGAAGAGATACGCATCTCTGTGACTACTTGCAAAGTTCCTTACAAGGGGCATTTGAAGAATTAACTAGTCAACGGTGGAGTGAAGTATATAATGAACAAAAACGACACAATTCTTGTCTATGTAAAACTTAAATTCTGTATTAATCCAGAGAGAGAGAGATGGATTTAGATATCAGATACTCTCTCACCAATGTGGTCATACCGAATAAGTTTCTTTCTATTTTTCACTTTCCTTTTTCTGTTTTTCACTATCAACTTAAGTTCTTATTGCTTTATTGAGAATGAGTGACCAAGCTAGAGTCACAAATCAAGATAGGGCCCAGTAACAAAAAATTACTAAAATAATACTCAAATTTCAAGGAACCATGCACATGGTAATGACACTTGTTTAGAAACTGAAGAGTTGTACAATTGAATTTTTTAAAAAATTGAGGATAAACTGTCAATTAAATAGCAATGTGACAGAAATTATATACATTAATTTACATGATCAATAAAACTTGCAAATTTAGTGGTTGTCCCAGTTATAAATAAGAAAAGGTAAGTCTTGACAACCTTTTCAAAGCAAAGATGTTAATTTTGAATTCAGAATTCTGATGGTTTTTTTCCTTCCTAAATAATGAATCTTTCTAATCTAGGACATTCAAAATCTAGATGAGCACTCTAGAAAATCAGTAAGGGTTCTCATACAACATTTGCTTAGTGAGGTGTCATTTACTCCAACCCCAAGGAGGCATTGAAGATCTGCCCAAAAGTAAACCTAGATCAAGAGCTCTTTTGGGGCTGGAGAGGTGGCTCAGGGGTTAAGCCTCCGCCTTGCAGGCGGAAGGTCATGAGTTCGGATCCCAGATCCCATTATACAGGAGAGAATCTTCACATCCAACTTTAAGATAAGTAAACCCTTGTTAACATCTTGTTCCTCTCAAATTATTAGTATAATTTAACATTTCCATATAGCCACCCAAAAACCAATACAATTTCAGAGACTATACCATTCAACCTCACATATCACCAAGGAAATAAAACTAAAAAGTGAACTACCATACTAATCTTCAGTCCGTGGCTACTAAATCTGACTTAATTGATGTACTAACAGTCCAATAACTAACCTCATCTAGGAAATAACTCCGACACCAGACATGCATACCCAACCCCAAGGAAAACATTAGCAATAACTGCTCAAGTGTAGTAATACTATCCAATTCAATTCAGTCAAAAATACACAGAAACAAAAAGAAGGTCATAAGAGATAAAACAAAAATGGCCAGGTCACAGCAAAAATCCATGAGAAATAAAAACCAAGACAAGAAATCTAACAAAAGAATTAACCCCATAATGATGGGATCCAACCAGAACAAACTCACAGAAAATAGCCAAGAAAGCCATATCCAACATAATGATTTTCAAGGCCTGATCTTTACTATTATCAAAACAATGAAAGAGTTATTTAATTCCAGGAGGAGTTAAATAACTACATCAAACCACTTTGAACAAGAACACAACAGACACTTGGGAGAGATGAGAAAGCAGGTGAAGAAACAAAAATATGCAAAGAGCCATTAAAACAATCTCAAACAGAGTTTAAATTTAAACTAAAAGACAAGCTACCTTCAAACCAGAACTTAACAGAGAGTCATAACAGTAGAAATACTGAAGAAGAAAATAAAATATCAGATCATGTGGGCAAAGTGGAAGAAGTAGCCAGTTCATTGGAAGAAATGGTTAAAGCCAAAAAGATATTTGAGAGGAATAGTGAAGAGTTATGGGAAACCTTGAAGATGCTTAAAATACACATTCATGGAATAACAGAACAAGAATCCCAAAATACCACACCTGAGGACCATTTTCAAATTATTATAAAGGAAAAGTTTCCATATCTAAAGAAAGAGAGGCCCAACAAATATGAGTTATTCCATACCCCAAACAGATATGACCAAAATAGAAATTTGCCACAGTAAATAACAGTCAAATAACTACACATAAAAGACAAAGGAAATGTGCTAGAGCTTCAAGAGAAAAAAAGCAAGTCACTTTTAAAGGTAAACAAACCTATTAAAATAACAAATGATTTTTCAATGGAAACGGTAAAAGCCAGAAGAGCTTGGAGAGATGTACTACAAATATTGGATGAGCACAAATGTCTACTCAGGCTGATATACCCAGTAAAACTATCAGTCATGATTGGGGTTGAAAGAAATATTTTCCACCATAGACAACTTAAAGGCTTACATGACCATCAAGGCAGGCCTTCAAAAATGTTAGAAAAGATAACTCAAGTTTGAAGTAAAGAACAAGTATATCCAGGAGGACATAAAGGAAGTATAATACCACCGAAATCTACAAGCTAAATAATACACTTATGAATGGCATTAAACACAAAAAATGCCAGGAATTAAGATTAATTTCTTCATTATAACAGTAAATGTCAATGGAATTAACTCACCAATCAAAAGATACAGGTTACAAATATGGATTAGAAATTACAACCTATCCATCTGCTGCTTTCAGGAATCACATCTTACCACAACTTATAGGTACATTCTAAAAGTAAAAACCTGGTAAAAAATTCTTCAACCTAATGGAATCAGAAAAAAGCAGAGGTAGCAATTATGCTATGGGATAAAGGGAACTTCAAACCAAAGAATATCATTAGAGATACAGAAGGATATACATTTTATTAACGGGTACAATTTACCAGGAAGAGTTCACAATACTGAACATAAATGCACCTAATATGGGCTCATTCACATTCATTAAGCAAAAGCTACAGTGTCTAAAAGAAGAAATCAATCCGAAAACTGATAATACTTGGGAATTTCAATACTCACTCTCAACATGGGATAAATCAACAGGCCAAAAAATTAAGAGAGACACGTTTGAACTAAATCAGACCCTTACTGAAATGGAACTTACAGATCATGATCAAACTTTAAATCCAAGCACCAAGAAATACACATTTTTCTTAACAAATCATGGAACTTTCTGCAAAATAGACCACATATTGGGCCGTAAAACAAATCTCCACATATAGAGGAAAGTTTAAATTATAACATATACTCTCTCAGACCACATGGTCTAAAGCAGAAAATACACTACCTCTAGGAAAATAAACACTAGGATGCTGAATGATAATTGGGTTCAGGAAGAAATCGAAAAGGAAATTAAGATGTCCTAGATGTGAATGATAATGAAAATACAACATATCAATATTCCTGGAACACTGTGAAACTTGTCCTAAGAGGTAAGTTTATAGCTCATAATGCCTATATCAAGGGGCTGGAGAGGTGGCTCAGGGAATAAGCCTCTGCCTTGCAGGCAGAAGGTCCTGAGTTCGGATCCTAGACCCCATGTATAGACACCAAGCCTAAGCGGAGGCGGCCTGCGTTTCTAGTCCTGGTAGGGCGGAGCCTGTGAATCCCGGGGCAGAGTAAACAAGGAGGAGGCAGAGGCAGTCCATGGTCGTTCCCGAATTCGTCCATGGTTCTACATACACATACACACATACATAAATGTATACACACACATACATACACACATTCATACATGCACAATTGAATAAATAATAAAAAAATTTTTAAAAAATGCCTATATCGAAAACATGGAAACAACACATGTAAATAACTTAACAATGCAGCTTAAAGCTTTAGGGACACAAGCCATTTCCCCACACACCCAGTATGCACCCAGTCCAGGCAGGACTCACAGTAACCTAGGTAAGTTGCCCCGGCTCAACCCCAAACCTCAGGCCAAATAATTCAGTTCAGTGACAAACGCACAGAAACTGAAAGGTCTTAAGAGTTAAAACGACAATACCCAAGTCAAAGTGAAAATCCATGAGAAAATCTACATACACATACACACGTGAAAATCCCAAGAAAACAGATCTCCCACTGAAGGAATTATCCCAAAATGATAGACTCCAACCAGAACAAACCCACGGAAACTAGCCAAGAAAGCCTGACCCAGGATAACAACTTTCAAAACATGATCATTACCATGTTCAATACTATGAAAGAGGAAACCCGGGAGAAATTAAATAACCGCATTAATCACTTTGAAGAGGAATACAACAGACACTTGAAGGAGTTGAGAAAAACAGTACAAGAAACAAAAACAGGCACAGACCAGTTAAAACTGAACTAAAAGACAAGTTATGTCCAACCCAGAACTCAACAGAGTCTTATCAGCAAAACTAATGAAGCAGAAAATAGAATTTCAGAACTTAAACACAAAGTGGGAGTATTAACCAGCTCAATGGAAGAGTTTGCTAAAGCCAAAAGATACTTGAGAGAAATAATCAAGCGTTATGGGACACCCTGAAGAAGCCGAACATGCGTATTCATGGAATACCAGAACAAGAATCCCAAAATACCACACCTGAGGAAATTTTTCAAACTATCATCAAGGAAAACTTTCCTCACCAAAAAAAAGAGAAGCCCATCCATATACAAAAGACATTCTGCACCCCAAACATATATGACCAAAATAGAAACTCGCCACGGCAAATAATAGTTAAAACACTCCACATTCAAGATAAAGAAATGGTTCTGAGAGCCTCAAGGGAAAAAAAAACAAGTCACTTTTAAAGGTAAACTTATTAAAATAACAATGGAAACAATAAAAGCAAGAGGAGCTTGGAGAGATGTACCCCACAAACTATCTACATGATTGAGGGAGAAAGAAAAGTTTTCCATCACAAGCGGAAATAATAATAAAAAATGTTAAAAAAAAAAGAAACCTGTCAAAATGATCATTCATTGTGATTAAGTAGGCTTTATCCCAGGCACACAAGGTTGGTTCAACATAGGCAAATCAATTAATACAATCCACCCTATAAACAAATCCAAAGTCCGAGACCACATGATGCTCTCAATAGATGCAGAAAAAGCTTTTGAAAAGATCCAACAGCCTTTTATGATCAAAACCCCAGAGACAGTTGGAGAGGAAGGAACCTTTATCAACATAATAAAAGCTATATACCAGGAGCCAACAGCAAGGATTATACTCAATGGGGAAAAACTTGAAGCATTCCCACTTTGATCAGGAACTAGACAAGGCTGTCCACTCTCATCATTTCTATTCAGTATTGTACTTGAATTCTGAGCTGGAGCCATAAGACAAGAGAGGAAGATAAAAGAATTAAAGTTGGCAAGGAAAAAGTCAACATATCTCTATTTGCAGATGACATGATCATGTACCTGTGTGATCCAAAAAACTCCACCAGTAAACTCCTGGAACTAATAAATAAGTTCAGCAAGTGGCAGGTTACAAAATAAACATGCAAAACTTAGTGGCTTTCCTATACACCAAGGATGAAAAAACTGTTTCTCCTAAGAGAAACAATGCCATTATATATAGCCCCTAAAAAATGAAATACCTTGGTATAAACCCATCCAAGGATGTGAGAGCCCTTTACAATGAAAACTTTAAAACCCTAAAGAAAGAAATTACAGAAGACACCAGAAGGCGGAAAGACCTCCCATGCTCCTGGATTGGCAGAATCAATATCATGAAAATGTCCATCCTACAAAAAGTAATTTACAGATTCAATGCTATACCAATTATAGTGGCCAACCAATTCTTTAAAGAAATTGGCCAAACAATCTCTAAATTCATATGGAAGTACAAAAAACCCAGGATAGCAAAAACAATCCTGAATAACACAAACACTGCTGGAGGTATCTCCATACCAAACCTTAATCTACATTTCAAATCCATAGTAATAAAAACAGCCTGATGCTGGCTCCAAAACAGACATGTAGATCAATAGATAAGGGTTGAAGACCTGGATATAAGTCCACACAATTAAAGCCATTTGCTCTTTGACAAAGGAGCCCAAAATTTCAATGAATAAAGAACAGCATCTTCAACAAATGGTGCTGGCAAAACTGGAGATCCCCATGCAGAAGATTAAAACTGGATCCCTACTTGTTCATATGCACAAAAATTAATTGAAAATAAGTATTATTCCAGAAACTATAAAATCCCTATTTGAAAAGGTAGAGAACTCCCTCAAACTATTTGGGCTAGGCCAACAGTTCCTAAATAGAAATCCAGTAGCACAGTCACTAGAACTATCACTCAACAAATGGGATCTTATGAAATTAAAGAGCTTCTGTTCAGATAAAGAGATTGTAAACCAAGCAAAAAGGCAAACCACAGAATGGGAGAAAATCTTCACTAACCATGTATCTGAGAGCTCAATTATCCAGAGTATACAATGAACTCAAAAAACTAAACACCAAAGGAGATAAATGGCCCAATAAAAAAATGGGCCTGGGAATGCAAAAAAAAAAAAAAAAAAAAAAAAAAAAAAAAAAGCTTTCATGGATGAAATTGAAATGTCTAACAAATATCTTAAAAAATGCTCCACATCCCTAGCCATCAGGGAAATGCAAATCAAAACTTCCCTGAGATAATCATCTCACCCTGATCAGGATGGCAAAAATCCACAATACAAACAACAACAAATGCTGCAGAGGATGTGGAGAGAGGGGAACTCTCATATATTGCTGGTGGAAACACAGGCCTTTACAACCACTCTGGCGATCAATATGGTGATTTCTAAGAGTTAAAGATTGAAGTATCATATGACCCTGTTATGCCACTTTTGGGAATAATCCCCCATAATGCAAAAAATCACTGCAGTGACACAAGCACGACTACGTTCATTGAACCACTATTTATAATAGCAAAGTCACAGAATCAATGCCCAACAGTTGAACAATGGATAAGGAAAATGTGGTATATTTATATAATGGAATTCTACTCAGCAGTCAAAAAACCCAAATTAATGAAATTTGCTGGGAAATGGATGTAATTAGAATAAATTATATTGAGTGAAATATCCCAGACACAGAAAATTAGACACCTTATATACTCCCTAATATGTGGATCCTAGCATCAAACCCACTTAATGACATATTCAAAGGTAAATCTCTGTAATCCCTACTGTAATTGCAAAGATTATAAACAGGTAGGGAAGGGGAAAAAGGTTTCCCCCCAAAAAATGGTAGAGAAGAGATCATGGTTCAGTACATAGGTCACCATCAAGTTTTGCAAGTAATACTTGCAATATTGCAATATCACAAGTATATAATTAGCAAGACATCTGATGAAACTCCCTTTTACTTCTCTTCCTGTTCACCTGTGACTGATAAGGTTTGATCTCAACAATCAGGGAGGATATAGGGACTGGCAGATAGATGGTAACTATCTGTAAAATGGGACACTGAGCTCCCCTTCCTTACTATTTTAATCTATTCCTATTCCATCTATCTTTGAGTCTCCTCTTATATTCAGATCTTTGTTTAAACATTTTATTATCTTTGTTTAGGACGTGACCTTCAATACCAATATGGATGCAGCCAAGGGCAGTGCATGAAAAGCAAAACTGAAAACAACAAAGCATAATTTTGAACACCAAAGATCTCACATTAATCACCTGGAAATAGAACAGCCAAATCTCACCCCATCCTAAGGCTCAGGGAACCTTGTGAAAAAAGGGGTGGCAATACTGTAATAACCTAAAGATGGGGAGGTCCAATGATATGCAAGACACTCCACACAAGTTAGGGCTGCAGTAGCCATAATCAGACTTTGTATGGCCTACCCAATGGCTGACATGTCAACAACCCCCCAAAGTCTAGCATGGATCACAAGGAAGAAGGCTTCATGCAGTAGGATCCTTAGAGGCAAGGGATTAACAGACATAATAGAGTTCTCATAATAATGGGGAGCCTAAGAAAGGCTCTGGGCTATGTCACTGAATCATTACCCCTCACATTCACGCAAAAGGATGTTCCAGGGGATTGCAGGGAGGAAGGGGGAGGCACTGGGAAAACGGGAGGGAAGGAGGGAGAGAAAAGGAAGGGGAAAAGGCAGGTGGATAGTGCAAGGGGTTATGGGAAGGAGAGGAGCAAGGGAGAGGATGTGAATACATATTGAGCTCATATGATTGAGAAAAAAATAAAATGTGGGAGGGAAAAAAACTATTAAAAGGAAACTATAATGTAAAAGAAAGGTTGTAGTGTTGCAGCTTGGTGTAGACAGAATATGGCCTCTCTCAAGAAAGCTATGATGAAATCTTTCTTTTGAAATCTTAAAACAGAATGTTATATAGAAATATTTCTCCCAGTGGCAATGAATGAATCTGAGATCATATGGATTAGAGCATGGTTTTAATCTTCTCTGATTGGTTCTTACAGGACAATGACGTAACACACAGGGAAAACATGTGACACAACAGAGCACATCTGGAACGATGCTGCTGCTTCCAACCAATAAACAGTATGGACTGGCAGCCACTACAGCAATCTGGAAACACTGAGGAAGGCTCCTGCTACAGGTTTCAGAGGGAATGTGTTTTGACTTTAGTTCTGAACTTCCAGACTGAACACTATAAGTGATAAGACAACTACCTTCTTTGCTATAGCAGCATTGAGATGCTAATGAGCTGTCCAAACTCAGAAGATTCTTCTTGGGATGCATTTCTCAGTTTTTCTAGTAAAGTTGAAAGGAAAAAGAATATCCACCTGAAATATAGGTCATACCATTTCATGGACTTGGGTCCTGAGAAGATAAAAAGAAAAAAAAGAGATAGAAAGCCAATAGACCAACAGTATATTTCTCTTTTTCCGTACTTAGTAACTGGATATTGTGGCTATTGAGTACACTGTCACCCAGCACGCACTGTGTTCTCTCTTAAACCATGGGTCAAGGAGACTTTCCACCTTAAGAAATCAATAACACCTTTTTCATTTTCCATATTTATTACTTCTTAATATGTTAAATTTATTTTCCTACTTTTGCAAGCATATTGAGTATTCATCCCAGCTTCCCTCTTTCCCCATTACCCCTCATCCTCTCTCTTCCCTTCATCAATCCCTCCCACTCCCTCCTACCCTACCAAGTTTCACTCTGTATTGTCTACTCCTTTGCGGTCTTAGGAGTTACTTCTTTTCAGGCCACCTCACAGATATGGGCATTTCCCTTCACTCATCCAGTTTTAGACTCAAAGGTTTCCACTGTAAGTTCCTATCTTTTTTGAGTTCCTAAGTAATCTATGGGGGCATGTTGGTAAATCAGTCATTATGCAGGTCTTAGAAGGACAAGTCCCACTGCAGTGAAGTCCCAGATGCAGCAGTCCTTCCTTGAGTGGAATATCCTAACAGTGAACCCTTCCACCTTTGGGTTCTTACAATCTCACCACTCCCTTCCCTGTGAGTCCCCCAAAGCTTTGGAATGGAGAAAGATTAGGTTGGCCTCACCCTGGGTGAACATTGCTGAATCATTAATACTCTGTGTCATGTGAGCACAGGTGTCAACTTGACAGTTGAGGATTTAAGCTCTGGGCACATTTGTGGAAAATTAATAGTTGAGTTAAGCCCAGAATGAACCTGAAGGATATAGTCTAAGCTGATGGGGAAGATTCAGCCTATGGTGGGTGGAATTAGGCCCTGGAATAAGTCATGGAGAGCTGGTTGAGAGAGTTGGCATCCTTTTGTACACTTGGCTAGACATGCTCGTCTGGCAAGTAAGGATCGTCCCTTTCTCAGCCATCATGTAGAGATGGTGTGGCCAGTTCCCTCGGCCCTGGAGTTTGTGTGTGCTCTCCCATCAAGCTAGACTGAGAACTGTAACTGGAAAAGCATAGGAGAGAATAAACCCCTCGGTCCTTTAAGCCATTTGATGGTCATTTATCAGCCACTATACAGGCGAATTGCAACACTCTGTATTATGGATGATTATTGCTGTCCACTTCACTGCTCCTCTATTGCTCTAGGCTGCATACTGTCAGGGAATTGAGCTCCTCTAACTCTGTTGTAAAACAAGACCTCTAGGCTCAATGTTAAATGTGCTTCCAATCTATGAGTATAATAACAGATACCTACAGAGCAGTTTGATGTACTGACTTTCTACCTATAAGTTTATTGGCTGTTTTCCCTATTAATCTGTTTCCTTTCATTTTTTTAGATTCTTATTCTAGTTTACAGTAACAGAGATGTGAACCATTCTGACCAGTGGCCCTGTGTCCACTCAGATAGCTGTTGATACTCATGCTGCTATTATATTGCTGGTCACACTTCTGAATTTTTAAATGTAAAACCATCTCTATCAACAGTCATTTTGCATCATCAAGTCTCTTCTCTTCATAGTTCTTATCAATAAACACAAAAATAAGGCTGTAGCATACACATACACACAAACAATTAACATTTTAGTTAAAATTATATGGTCAAGGCTCTTATAGCTTAGGTTATTAAGCTAGGATAGACTTCCTGTCAACATGAAAACATAAATAGATTTCCAAGAATAGCAAAACACATGAGATGAACTATATGCTTTAGTCTGAACATGACTCATTAGTTCTTGGATGATGCTGTAATCAGAAGATCTTTCTGCCTCAGGACAGTATTTATCTAATTATCATAATTTTGCATTGCAACAGATTTCTTTTGTGTGTGTGTGTGTGTGTGTGTGTGTGTGTGTGTGTTTATTTCTTCCACTCATACAAAGTTGATAAGTATCCCATTCCCCTCCCTCCCTCGACCCCTCCTTGGATCCCCTTGCTTCTTTACCCCATTTTCCTTTCCTTCCCCCCCCTTTTACCAGTGCTCCCTCCCCCCCATTCCTGGAGCATCCTTTAGTGTGCATTCAAAATTCCTTTTGGGTTCTCCTCTCGGATGAGGTGTAAGGACTCAGTGGCATTGCCTAGAGCTCTTTTTTGTGTTCCCCTTTAGTATAGGAACACTATTGTGGCTGTTAATCCCTTGCCTTTAAGGATCCTAGTGCCTGTGATCCATGCTAGACTCTGGGGGTTCAATGATATGTTGGAAATTGCGCAGGTCATGCAAATTCCTATTATGATTACTTTGGCCCTAACTTGTATGGATTATCTTGCATTGCTCCTCCCCATCTTTAGGCTCTTACAATCTTACCGCCCCTCTGCAAATTTCCCTTAGCTTAAGGGTGGCGAGAGATTAGGCTGGCCTGGTTCCAGGTGGTTGATGTAGAGTCTCTGATTTTCCGAATTATGGTTTATTGATTTTTTTTTTTCAGTTTTGCTGCTCCTGCACCGCCCATGGCTCCATCCTGATGGGTAGTGGATATCACCCCATGGCCAAAGATAAAATGTTGTTAAGATAGAGTCTTATTATAAGAGTATATTCAAAGGTATATGGAATAAGAGTAGGAGACTGCTGTGAGGGGGAGAGGTCAGTCTCTCATTTGCAGAATGGTTACCTTCCATCTGCAACAGATTTCTTGCTTGACTCAGTTCTAGAGTTGATAAAAATTTTTCACAAGCCTGCTTTTAGCAATCTGTATAATTGTTTTTACACATTTGTCCTTTATTTGTCTTCAGTAATTATCTTTGGATACCTGTTTGTGTTTAATAAGACTGATTGCAAATACAAATAGAAATCATCATGTATCAGCAAATGTTCTTGACTTAACCTTCAAAGTGCATCAGAATGATTTTTTCCCAAGCCTTTGCTACTGATAGATTGTGCTGAGTTATGGTCATTACTCATTTGGATAGTAGGATTAGAGTCCTAATTTTCTGTATGTACCCTTGAAATATGTACCTCCATTGTTCCATCCACAATAGTGCAGACCACTATGATTATAGAGGTGATTTTCAGTCTCAGTACCATAGCAATTGTTTCACATTTCCCACAGAATACAAAATGTGACCTTAAAATTCTAAGAATTTGTCTTTTTATTACTTTCTATGTTTTCTGACTTCATTAACTGAGATATTTTCCTGTTCATTTGATCTTCCATATTACTTCTATGAAATGTACACGTCCATTATGAATCTATGTTATCACAATAATTTCTGTTTGCTCTTGGAACATTCTTCCTCTCCATAGCTTATAAAAATCACTGTCACCCATTTCCCATTTCCTTGCTCAAAGAGAACACTTTTAACCATGGTAACTATAATGCTTACCACTATATTAGTTCATCAGCCAGTACTTCTACTCCTTCCCTTATGCTAATTCTACTTTAACTTTTGTCCATATATGCTTTCACATTCTCTCTGACTCTCTTTATTTTCACTTTCACACACATATACACAGAAGCATAGCATACATATATACATATATATCCCTCTATGTACTCATGTACTCATGTATATACATTTTTATATATCAAAATGTGTATTTTACACACATTTATATAATGTGAACTTCATTATATATATTGTTCTCTAGAAATATGATGTAATATGATTATTGTCTGTCTTCACTGTGTGCATGAGTCTCATACTATAAAGAGATTCCAGAAAGTATTGAATTTTCAAAAAAATATGATGCTCAGTTGTTAAAATTATGTATGTATTGTCATATTCAAAGTTCACTTATGTGTTAAAATTATAAGGAATTTGAACATTAATTTAAAATTAAATTAAATCATATATTTAAATATCACTGAATGTATGTGAAAAAAATAGCAAGCTATCATCGTCACCATATCTCTCAGATGTGGACCAAACAAAATTATATTTAAATTCATGTAACTAAAACATGGAGAACAATAAATACAATTGAGAAATACAATGTATATGGAGAGATAAATAACTTTTCTCACTAACAATAATGCAAGTTATTTTTATCAGCTATAAAATACTTAGAGCTTTTGGGCATCACTCTAGTTTAGATCTTATTTCTGTCTGGCTACATATATTTATTATTTTTATTTTTTGACAATTTCATACATAAATGAATGAATTAATGTACCTTCTTTCTCATTCGTACTCCCTCCTTGTTCCACTTCATACTTTCTCCTTTCTATTCAGTCTCCCTCTTATAGTTATGTTTTTTTCATGTGTGTATTGTTATATTTTTTGGACCTTCAAAATTTAACGTAGGAGATACAAGTTATGAGAATGACAACTGGAGATCTGCCTTGATGAGGATACTAACACAGACCTGAAGGATATGAAGACCTAGCATCACTTTCCCATCACTGAACAAGTATGTTGAAAGGGAAAAACAATCTGCATCTTAGTTCATGAAACTCAGGCTCTAATGTTTGCTGGAATTCTTTTATTATTATTATTATCATTTCTGCTCACACAAACTTAACAGGTACACCAGTCTCCTCTCTCCCTCCACCTCTCTCCAACCTCTCTGCTCCCCTCTCTCTCCCCTCCCTTCCCTACCCATCTCCCAGTGCCTCCCCCCATCCCTGGAGATCCTTTAGTATGCAAGACAAACTCTCCTCTGAGTCCTCCTCTCCGATGAGGTGCAAGGACCCAGGGGCATTTCCCAGAACCCTTTCCTGTGTTCCCCTTAGGCTTAGGAACACTACTGTAACTCTCAGTCCCTTGCCTCCAAAGATCCTAGTGTTTTTAGTTCATGCTAGACTTTGTGGGGTCAATAATGTGTTGGCCATTGCGCAGGTCATGCAAAGTCGTATTATGATTGCTTTGCCCCTAACTTGTGTGGAGTATCTTGCATATCATTACTCCTTCCATCCTTGTGCTCTTACAATCTTACCGCCCCCTCTTCCAAAAATTTCCCCGAGCTTCAGGATGGGGAGAGATTAGGCTGGCCTAGTTCCAGGTGGTTGATATAGAGCTATTCAGCCATCAAAAATGATGAATTAATGAAATTTGCTGGCAAATGGATGGAATTAGAAACAATAATATTGAGTGAAGTATCCCAGACATGGAAAGCTAAGCGCTGTATGTACTCCCTAATAGGTGGATCCTAGTACCAAATCCACTTAGAGACACTCAAAGACAAATCTCTGTAATACCTACAGTAATTGTAAAGATTATAAACAGAAGGGATGGGGAAGGAGGGCCCCACCAGAAACAAGGAGAGAGGGGACCATGTTGCAGCAGAGAAAATAGGCACCATCAAGGACTGCAAATAAGTAGTGAGACATCTGGTTAAGTTCACAGACTTTCCTTCCTGATCATATGTAACTGATGGGTTATAATCTCACCAGAAGGAGAGGGCATATAGTCTGGCAGATAGAAAGTAACCATTTTGCAAATGGGTGATTGACCCCTCTCTCATCGCAGTCTCCTACTTTTATTCCATCTATCTTTGAATATGTTAAAATTCTTATAACAGAGGATGTCGATAAAGACAGTATTTGCTTATTTTCTCATTTGTACATTTGTGAAGAAAGCAGTTCTTAAAACCTGTATCATTTTCAGTTATAATAAAGTCAATGAATAATTAGCAGTAACTACTGTAATTATTCTTCAAAATGTCAAGTATGTATTTTCATTTTATAGATATTTCCATCATTTGTTCTTTTTGGGTCAAATTGTTTCCTCACTGTGGTTGCCGCTACCAAGATGTAACAGGTTATAGGATTAGGTTATTGGGTTATGTGCTTTACCTAGTATACAGAATGTCCAACATCATTTATATTTTACTATAGAAACAATATTCTGTTTTTAACTTCTACTGTTTTGTTGTGCTCATTCCCTCACGAAGACCTGGTTGCTATTCCCTATCATGCATGAACAACATTCTAACACAATGTTATGACATTTTCATCTACAAAGTTCAACCTCAAGAACTGTACAATCAAGATATGAAATTCTTTCATGATATTTTAGGTAAGCTCATGACTTTTGTTAATCTTTTTCAGAACTATCATGGGACTCATGAAATCTGAAAGACCCTAAATAAGACATTCATGTTTAAAATGAACTTTATTTCCTGGACATCTAGAAACCAGCCCTACATTACCACACTAACTAACAAAAAATGACCCATCACATTGACAGGTTTCACTAGCTGCATATATTATCCTGGTATCAAGTCATTTGCTACACAAAGTCTCCTTGAGTGATGATTCAGTGATGGCTCCTTGTATTTTCTGTGTATTGAGCCAGTTGGATACTTCCTCATGTTCTATACCCCTCAGTCTCATGTGTTTGCTCTCTTGGTGCATTCTCATTCAATCACTCCCAGAAACACACACATTCAGAGTTTGTTGCTCATTGACAGTAGTTTGCATGGCCGTCTAATTAACCTATGGTAAGTTTGTCAATCATTGTGATCATTAAAATGGGTATGTTAGAGTTATTCCTGGAACCCCGTCATTATAACATGGTTTGGTAATGTCACTGTATCTACTAATAGGTGACTCCTATACAAAGGGAGGTCAAGGAGGCCACAGTAAGTTACCAAAGATAGCAAATGACCAAATTCAAAGTGACATTTTGTTCTATAGAAGAAAACATAAAAATAATCAATCTTTATCCTTAAAACAATCTTCAGTTCAAGGAAACTCTTGAATTGGATGCAAGGCCATGAATTCTGACAAATGGGGATATATGGAATATTTTTGAGGAAGAAATCCATTGTTTCTCTTCAGGAGTGTGCATATGAGTGACAAGTTAGGTTCATATGATGTAACTAATGCTGAAAATTACAATTTTGAGTTTTTAACATCTTAAATCTTTTCATATGAGAAATCAGAGCTATTTCAGCCTTTCTTCAAATGAATGAACTCTCACTTATGTGTATGTTCTGCAGTTAACACAAAAATGGACTAAATAGAAAACCTGAAATAGGTATCATATTTTTTAAGACTGTCATATGTCTGAAAAAGTGATAAATGCCTTCATTAGGGCAATAATAGTATACTGCTATAGAACATTGGGTCAGAGAAAGAACTTTGCAGATAAAATTAAAAACATTTTTTATAAAATAAAGTTGTCCTGGAGTTAAGAATTCCTGATAGAAAAAAGTTGATTTTAGAGATAGATGAAGTAAAGATGGGAAGGAGAGGAAGATTTTGAGGAAATAATAATATAAATGGTTTAAACAAAGTTATTGCAAAATTTACAGGTGACAAATGCTGATTAGTCAAAAAAGGAATTGATTCTGCTTTTCTTCAACATGTAAAGTTATGAACAGAGATGTTATTTCTGCAAAGACGAAGTGTAGCATATAAAGTTAAGTTAGAACACCAGCAAATATGTAGGAAAGAAGAAAAGGAGGGGGGAAAGACTAAGGGAGAAAACTGAAAGATTATAGAATAATTAGCAGAAATTTATGCAGGAACCTTGACTTAGAAAGATAGTGAGAGAATCACACAACAGTGAAGTTGTAGCCAGGGTCACTGACATAAAGTTTTAACCTAAGTGCAGGAAGAACACTTAGTCCCATTTGCTACAAAGCAGAATGATTTTCCTTATTATTCTAAAAGCTTTCTCCTTTCCTCATGGTTTTTCAATTCTTCATGTTCATTTTATTTTCTATTTAATCTTCTACATAAATATCAATATTTGAATAATTCACATGAATGCACTACCCATCTTTGTTGTGTTCATTGCTGGGTACAGTGACAAATATTGAAATATAAATCTTACAAATAATCATGAATGTTGTATAGCATAAATTTCATTGTTCATACTAGAATTTTGTTTTTAATGTTAAGTGTGGAAATTGAAAGAAAAACTAATTCAATTACTTCTATTTCACTACATGGTGTATGAACAGTCTAACAGTGTTTTGTGGACTGTAGTGGATTTCATGTCACCTGCATTTGATTTCCTTTTGAATCATTCTGTACTTTCATAAACCATAATTCCACTAGGGATAAACTCAAGGTTCCTTGATTACAGAGGTCAAATACTTCTGCATTTAGCTCTGGATGCTGATCTCGGGACATCGCTTAGAGCAGTTAATTAGTGTCCACCACTGCCTGTTTTTATGCAAAATATCCATCAGGCTGATATGAAAGGCAAAGTCATGATTTCATTTAACAGGAGAGGATTTTTGCAAATATGAAATTTGATTTTATTAATAGGTGATTGTTTGGTACATACTGACACCAACTTAAGGATTATAAACTTTTACATTCTTTATTTTAAATTTTTCCTAGTTTTACAAGCATATTTAATAAATATAAATATCCCAGCCACCCTTCTTTCTTCCTTTCCTTTCTCCATCTGTTCCCTCCCCTCCTTTCATCAGTCCATCCCATTACACCCTCCTGTCTGTCTGCTTCTGTGAATTCCAAGTTCCCTTTAGATCATTTTTTTATAGTGGGTTTTCAGTTCTCTGTGGAAGACTAAGTGGCCCCTCCATTGATAGGGGCATTTCCCTTCACCTGTCTAGATCTATCCCATAATGTTCTGACTGCAATCAATTAATTCTCCTGATATACTCACTATGGGGGCATGTTGAGCAGGTCTGGTAGTGATATGTCTCATTGCAATGAGTTCCTGGGTGTAATAGCCCTGCTTTGAGTAGAATGTCTTTTCCAGTGTTGAACCTCACTATCTTTGAGCTCTTGCATTCTTACTGGCCCTGAACCCTGGGAAGGGGAGAGAATTTTTTGGCCTGATTCTAGGTGAGAATTGCAGAACATCAGTACTCTGCATTCTGATTGACTGTTGTCTATTTCACTGTTCTTCTACTGCACTAGGTTAGATCCTATAAGGGTATTGAGATCCTCTTCTATCCAAAGATAAAATGAGAGTTGTCTACAAGTAGATTTATTCTTGGGTGCTTGTGGTTAGTATTGAGACATCTTAACCTGTCCACTGAGAGTTTACTCCCCTTCCACTGTTATTAGACTAGTAGAAATTGAGTAAACTCTTAGTGTTATTAGACTAGTTTTCAGTGCTGGATTTGTGTTTTTCCTGTCAATGGGGGTGGGGGAGGGGTTAGGGGTTAGTATACAGGTAGTTGGTTACCTAGAGATTGAACATACTCTCTAATATATCTGATTCCTGTTTTTCCCTCCCTTTTAAACCTTTTCATATATAGAAGCCTTTGTATATCAGTTTACCTATATTACTTTGTTTCTGCTCTTTTGGGATCCTCTTGCACCCCTTCTCCTAGCTTGTGTTCCTTTACTTTTATTGATGTTGTAAGTGTTTGTGTTTGATTCCATGAATGATATAATTCCTTTATAAGGGAGAACATACAATGTCTATTTCCCTGCCTCTGGGATATTTCACTCATTTTGATTCCTTCCAAATCTATCCATTTCTGAAAAATTTCATTAGTTCATCATTCCTGACAGCTGAATAATATTCCATTGTATATATGTACTATATTTTAATTAACCATTCATTCATTCACTATTGGACAAGTAAGCTGTTTCCATTAGTTTGCTATTGTGAAAAGGCTGCTATGAATATAGTTGTATACATGTCTCTGAGGTAGGATGCTGAGTTCTTAGGGAATATTCCTAGGAGTTGTATGGCTGGATCATATGGAATTTCAATTTTAATTTTTTACAGTATATCCAAAATGATTTCCAAAGGGGTTCTGTGATTTTATAATCCCACCAGCAATGTATGAGAGTCCATTTCTCCCCACAACCACACCAGCATTTTCTGTTCTTTGTGTTCTGGATCACAGCCATTCTGACTGGAGTGAGGTGATATCTCAGGGTGGTTTTAATTTGCATTTCCCTAATGACTAGGAGGTAGAACATTTTTTGAGATGTTTGTTGGATGTTTGAATTTTGTCTTCTGAGAAGTTTCTTTTCAGTTTTATACCCCATTTTTTAATGGATGTTTATTTACTTTGTATGTAATTTTTTAAGTTCTTTGTGTACTCTGGATTTCATCCTCTATCAGATGTATGGCTAGTGAAGATGATCTCCTATTCAATAAATTGCTTTTTTGTTTGATTTACTATCTCTTTTGCTGAGCAAAAGCTTTTAACTTCATATAAGCCACTCTGTGCTTTTAGGGTCCTTTTTAGGAAATGCTGGCTGAGGCAAATTGATTCAAGAAAATTCCCTAATTTTTCTTCTAGGAGTTTTTTAGTTTCTTGTCTAACATTGAGGTATTTGATCCATTTGGAGATGATTTTAATGCATAGAGACAAATAAGCATCCAATTTTATTCTTCTTCATGTAGATATCCAATTTTGCCAGCATCATTTATTGAAAATGCTTTCCTTTTGTTAATGGATTTTTCTGGGACAACTATGTCAAATATCAATTAACTGTAGGTGAGTATACTTATATTTGAGTCTTCAATTCTAATGCTTTGTCAATCTCTTTTTTGGAACCAGTACCATGTCTGTTTTATTACTGTGGCTTTATACTATAGTTTAGGTTCAGGTATGGTGCTATGTTCAGTGGAATTTTTATTATTGAGGATTATTTTAGCTATCCTGGGTCTTTTATGGTTCCATATAAAATCTGACATTGTTTTATTAATTTCTATGAAGAATTGGGTTGGAATTTTGATTGGTACTATACTGAATCTGTATAATTCTTTTGGTAGATGGTCATTTTAGCAATATTAATTCTGTCAATGCAGGAGCAATGGAGGTCTTTCAATTTTCTGGTGTCTTCTGAAATCTCTTGTTTATCAAGGTTTTAATGTTTTTATTGAATAAATTTTTCACATACTTGCAGTGCCCAGAACAATATCTTCGTCCTGTATCTGAAATGTTTTTACTATTATTTGCCTTGTTGTACTCCTATTTTAGTCATATCTGCATGATTTATGATATACATATTGTACTTGGATGGGATGCTCTTTCCTTAGGTATTGGGAGTTTATATTCATGAATGACTGTAATATTAGGGCTCATTTTTTTCCCTTGGACTTATTTTTCTGGGATTCCATGGATATGTAGGTTTGGCTTATTCATGATATCCCTTAGTTCTTTAATCTACATTTAAATTTTTTCCTTTTTTTTTAATTGAATGATGCTATTCTGTCAGCTTATCTTCCAAATTTAATATTCTGTCTTCTGCTTTATCTATTCTGTGTGTTATACTCTCTGTTGGGATTTAAATTTCAGTTAGTTTAAACTGAATTCCAACTGAATTTGAGTTTGGCATTTTGTTCACCTGTTCTTAACTTATTCTTGTTTCTTCTATTTCCTTTTTCATCTCAGATTTTTTTATTATTTTCCTGCTCATATAAAATCATATGGTTATATGTTCCTCATACTTTTTGTATTTTGTGGTTTTATGATGTGACCTAGTCATTTTCTTTTAAGTATATGAATGTTTTATTTGGTAGATGTTTTTGGCTTTCCTGGTACAGGATGGGCTTCTTGGGTTTGACAAGGTGCTGTGGCAGGTCGGGGTTGCTTCACAGGCTCTGTGAATGCTTGACACGGCTGTCTTCTGATATAAAAATTTTATAATGGAGGCAGGTGGAATGCTTAAGTAGAAGAAAGTTAAGTGGCTAAGTAACAAGCAGCACTAAGGTTGTAAGTTGTTGTCAAATCATACTGTCTATGTTATTAAATATCAGAAGACAATATCATTTTAGAGAGTGAGAACAAACATACCCTACATAGGCAAAACAGAGAAGGTAAGGCAAAAAGAAAAATGTTATGTGCTACTTCAATTAGAAATCATAAGCAATTAAATAACATCCCAAGGACCAGGTTTATGACATCTCCTATAAATTGTTGTAGTACAGTATATCATTTTGGTTGTTCCCCAGGACTTGCCAATAGGGCCCTATCACTGAAGATGCAACACAAGTATGTCACAGGACCCAAATAAGAAATACCACCTCAAACTGCTCTGAATATTTCTACTTTAGTGGGCAACTCTCATAGCAACAAAAATAAACTTATGGAAAAAAAAGCAAGCAATGGCATAATTTATCCATGAAAGATACAAATTATAATAGCAATTATCTGTCAAGAGGCAATCAACACTGTAACATACACATGAAAGTCATTCGGAGAAATCAACAGCTTTCTGTTTGGACTTTTGGGCCTCTTTTCAGCAAGGATCACAATCCTATCACTGAAAACCTGAACAAGAAACTGTGAAAAGTAAAGACACAGGTTTTAGAGGTAAGGGGAAGACAACTATTAAGTTTTAGTTTTAAAATTTTAGTTTCAAACTTTAAAATATTTCTCATTATACTCAAGGATTGAAGGAGCACACAGAATTCAATCTAAAGCTTCCTATTGCTATATAAGGTGTTAATACAAAAAATAACAAATGGAAAATATGCAGAAAATAAGGGAAGCTAGTGTCCTCATCCCTACACAGACCATCTAAGGTTAAGGAAACATCACAGAAGTGGGAGAAGGACGGCATGAGCCTGAAAGGGAGAAAAGAGTGCAGCCAGACATTTTCTTCTGGACATAACAGAGCTGATGCTTCCATAAATTCACCACAATCCTGTATATTCCATAAAACTTGCACAGGATTTGTCCTATCAGCATTTCACTGAAAAGTCAAGTAAATGAAGAGATCTCACACCTTCCTGAGGGACAGATAATTATGATTGAGAGAAGATAAGGATTGATGGGATTTGGGATTAAGGTTTGAAAATACATAAATTCACTACAGCCAGACATAAATCACTAAATGAATAAAAAATAAATGATAAAACTTCTCTCATGTAGTGATGCAATATTTAACAAGCTTTTTCTGTAAGGAAGCAAGTAAGTAGTATTAAGGTCTTTGTAAACCATATGATCTCTGTTGCAACTACTGGCATTGTTGTGTATGATCGGTCATAGTTACTATATGAAAGAATTGGCATAGCTGCATGCCAGAATCACAGAGTTTATAAAATGTGCTTGGTTACATTTAGCACACAGAACACAAATTTCCAATCATTTGTCTATACTATTAATTTTTCTGAGGTTACATCTTCCTTCGAAATGCAGGCTATGATAATGAAAGTATTTTGCAAATATATAGAAATGACTAAAATCTGATTGAAAAAAACTGATATATAATTTCTGCACTAAACTCTCTTATTTGTTGTATAGAGTGTCAACTATGCTATTCATTTCAATGAACAATGGGAATATCATTTTTCAAACTACTACAGTTTATTCATTTTTAAGGAAAATATTGGGAGGGTACAGGTCTTGATTTACTTATAGTATGTAATAGTTTTCAGCAAATAGAGTTTAAATTGGGGGAAAATCAGTGGTATTGGTAATTGGGTTAATTCTGAAAGGGATTCATTTGTACATTCAAACCAAATTAGAGCAAAAGTTACTATGCAATTAAAGTCCTAATCCATGTACTTAGTAAGTAAGCACTTTGAGAACAAGGTTTGGGTCAGTGTGGATTTTTTTAATCATAAAATAACCTAGAAGTCATGGCAAGAAGTCTCTACATTTTGGCTATAGGTTGGACATGTTCATTAATATTTAGTAGTTTTCTCAAGGAAAGCATTTTCCTTACAGTTTCTGCTTTGTACTACAAATGTAAGTCTGAGAATTTTGGAGGACTACTACATAATAAGGTAAAATAGACATAAAGAGGTGTCACTTTTTAAAAGGTGTAATTGATGCTTAAATATATGTGATACCAAATAACAAAGGCAGGAAACACAGTGTTGTTTGTGATTTTCCTGAGCATCTGCTTTATTGACAAAGTGATGCTATTCACTCCATTTCCGTTTTCTCCACAGTCCATAACAAGAATGCTATAGGAATTTCCTAATAACGTCAATGTAATTTTTCTTTCTTAATGTGATGGGCATGTTTTAATATAAATATAATACTTCATTTAGCATATGCAAGATAGTTTTTCCATTGCTGTGTTATAAATACAATTGATCATAACTATTTTATGAACAGATATTTTTAAGATACTTATAGAGATGTAGTGGTTTTCAAGTAGTATTTGAATAAAAATGATCAAAAATGGCTTAGTTTCTCATAATAAAACACATTTGATAAAACTTTTGGAAAGTAAATATTAGTACTAAAATTCATATTCAGAGTCATAAATGTAGCACGAAGTTACAACACTTGACTAGTATTTCTTTAGCCTTAACTTTTGACCCTAAGAAAAAAATTGAACACTTACAGAAAAGAAATCAAGTACAAAAGAAAATTAATAAAAATTAAAACAATCATATTTCTTTAATATCAGTGTATGAGTATGTATGGTGTACAGGTATGTGTATCTTTACAAAATATGGTGTAATCATGGCTTTATCTTTTTTGATGTGTCTGAGAAATTGCATTCCAACATTATTTAAATAAAGTTATTATTTTTCAACAATTGTTTTGAATTATTTATTATTTAAATAATAGTTCATAAAACTTTGGCATACATAAATAATACCTCCCTAGCATAACAGTTCAAATATTGAAATTATTACAACTTCATTCTTCCAGAAACATGTTGCAAATTCAATCTTTCTGAAATGGAATATGGTGTCTTGTTTGTGTCTTCATCAGTTCAGAGTATTGTAATTGAAAAGGAAGAAAACAAACAAAACCTTGCAATTGCATAATTAAAAATCTGTCTCATTTTAATTATGATATTTTGAATCATCTTAACATGATTTTTAATAAAATTTTAGTATATATTTAGCTTTTATTGAAAATTTTTTTTGGTCAATGGACAACATTTTTTCTATGAATGGACAGACTATTCGATTACATGTCTATCCTTCATATATTCTTTTTCATCTCATGTTCATGTGTATATTGGAGGACTATAGGTCCCTATGTGTATAGAACATCAGCATATATATTTCATTTGAGGACTCCTTATGTTTGTATCCAGTATATCTGGAATCTTGTTCTTCCATAAAATTGTTGACAAGATGGCTCTCTAATAATGCCATAGAGAAACTATATATCCATGTATGTGTGTATATATGTGTATATATATATCTATATATATATAGATGGATAGATAAACAGTTTCTCTATGGTATTATTTTTCTTCCACTTATGCTTATGGTTATTATCTGTTTTGTAAAAGTATTGATTTTAATTTTTCTATCACAAAATATGCTATTAACATTTCAGTTATGATTTTTTATCATTTAGACCTTTTTTCACTTTAATCATTACCATGGTTAGGCATAGGTGTGAACTTGACAGTTGAGGGTTTGAGATCTGGGTACATTTGTAGAGAATTAGTGGTTGACTTAAACCCAAAGCAAATCTGCAGAAGATTGTCTAGCTAATGGGGACCGCCCAGCCCATGGTGATGGGACTAGGCCCTGGAATAAAATACAGAGAGCTGATTGAGAAAGTTGGCATCTTTGTGTACACTTGGCCAGACATGCTGATCTGGAAAATAAGGATTATCCCTCTCTCAGCCATTATGTAGAGATGGTGAAGCCAGTTCCCTCGGCCCTAGTGTTGTTGTATGCTCTCCTGCCAATCTGGACTACAAACTGTAACCAGACTATCATAAGAAAATAAATCCCTTGTTCCCTTAAGTCATTTAATGGTGATTTATCAGCAACCATGCAGACTTGCTGTAACAATCATAAATATCAATTTTAAAACAAACTTTTGTACAGACAGGAAAATGGTAATCAAGTGAAGAGATAGTCTCAAAAATTGGAGAAATATTTTGAGAGCTAAATACCTGACAGAAGAATATATTTAAAATATTCAAAGAACTTAAAGCTGAAGAAAACCAATCTAATAATCCAAGTAATAAAGGGCTAATGAAGCAAACGGAATTCCTTATAAGATGAAATACAAATGTGAAATGAATGTTACATTTCACTAGCTGTTACAGCCTCTTTATATAGCTGATAAATTCACAAACAACTTAAGGCAACAAAGAACTTTATTTTTGCTTATGATTCTGGTTACTTGGCATCAGAGTTAATACCAATATTAAGATACAATAGAAATGACCACATCATATCATATAGACATACCTTCTTCCTTGTCAGTCCATGAATTCATGAATTCCTCTAAATTTATCAAACTACTGATTCATTCTTTTCTCTCAATCTTATCCATGTGCCCAGGAAATGGCCCAACCCATGATGGGTTTGGTTTTTCCCGCACCAAGTAGGAAAATCTCCCACTAACTTAATTAGTTATTTATTTAGCTATCAGTTCCCTTTGATAATCCAGAGTCCCAGTCTTCAATAGTTAAGTTGACTGTTCTATCTAATTTGTACCTTATTCATCAGAGAATTGATAATGAAAACTATGTTAAGATTGTTTCTTAGCTCACAACAAATGCTGTTAAGGATGAAAGGAAGAACTATAATACACTGCTGATGGACATGTAAGCTACTTCAACCACTATGAAAGTCAGTAAAGGGGAGTCTCAAAAATTGGACATAGTTCTATCATATGACTCAGCTATGTCTCCCCTGGAAATTCAGATATGCTCCTATGTCAATGATTATTGAAACATTATTCACAATAGCTAAATTATAGAACTATAGAATAATGATGTTATGCTACTTGTATGAAATTTGATCTAATTAATCATACAATCAAGTGTGTCAAGCAACCTTAAAATGACAAATAATATGTTTTGTATCAAAAAAGTTTTGTATCATTTGATTCCTAGACTTTATGTAAACATGTGCTATCATTTATATATATATATGAAATTATATATATATATATATGAAATTAGAGGTTAAACTGTTAAGATGATCTAATGAAAGGTGGAAGAAGAGAGAAAATGAAGAGTTTTGAGTACCAGTGGCTGTTCTCATATACAAACTTCATTTGATTAGAATTTTAAAATTAAAGTTATTAAAATCATTAGTTTCAATTTATTTAAATTTAAGATTATTATCTCTTATTTGTTAATTATATAAACTTCTAATAATGATTTTTATTATTCAGATACAATAATATTGTATTTTGCCATTTTATATGATAGCATTTCAAAAGGATTTTTTTCTGGTAAAAATGTAGATGAAGATACTTCAAATATAGCAGGGCATCAATATAATTTAGAATTGTAAAATCTGTGAATTCAGAATTTTGTTATTTTATATCATCTCATAGATCAACCATGTCTATACTTCCCATGAATATTCTTTTTATCTGCATCTCTGCAAAAGTATAACATTCTCATTGTAATTTATTTTAGTATCCTACAAAGCCATATAAACTCCCTTGTTATTGTTCCCACTCATTATGTACTTGGTGATAATTTATATGCAGTAGGTGAAGAGTAGAGTGCAGTGAGTTAGGACTGGCCTAGGATATGAGGCCTGAAGCTCATACCTCAGCATTACAGAAAAAAAAATTGTTGCTTCAATTCTAAATATCTCTTTATACATATAGATGCAGTAAAGTTTATCTTTGAAATTACCTTTGTATTTTTTGGAAAGCAGTGTTTCAGGAGTTTTGTATATATATATATTTTTTTAACTAAAACTGGTTTATTTTTAGAGATATAAAATTTTAAAGTTTATCTTATTTATTTACAAGCAAACTGGGTTTATATCTTTGTTCTTATCCTCTTGCCACCCACCCTCCCCATTCACATACCATTCTTTCGACCAACCTTTTTTTAATCTATTCTGTTCTATCCCAAGGTCTCTTCTCCTGTCCCTCTGTTTGTACACATCTCCTGACTCCCTTTGTGCTATTGGGGTTGACAAGGAAGTCAGATTTCCTTTGTAATCTATATGGCTCTTCAGTGGGTAAATTCTCAAGTGGGGAGATTCCTCTTCCCTTGTCCAGAAGATGCTCCTGATACCCTCCTTGAGAGCAGTTGTGTCTTCTAAGATCTGTTAGTCCATAAGGAAAATGTTGGTAATTTGGCCAAGGTTTATATCTGTTTGTAGAAATCACAGTGACCTTCTGGGTACAACAGCACTGTCTTGTCTGGAAAGTATTAGTCAGGAGTATATTATCATACCTTTAGGTTCTTACAGTCCCTCCTCAAGTTTCACTGAGCTTTGATGTGGGATAAGATTTTGATAGACTGATTAGGGATGAGTATTTCAGGTTCACTTATATTCTGTACTCTAACTTGATGTGGTTTTCTGCTACACTTTTCTTCCATTATAATAGGGTGCAATTTGGTTGAGCTGTGATATCATTTATTACTTAAGTGTTAAAAAAGAATCTTTAGCTCTCACATATTATCAAATTTTTATAGTTAACAATAGACTACCTGTTCTCATTTAATTTCCTTCTACTGTTATTTTAGAGGTATACAGTATTCCCTGACATTATGGGTATAAGAACACATTCAGAGAGTAATTACTTTCCCATGGGTCTTACATACTTCTCTTGCTCCCATAGATTCTTCTTACTGAAGTTGTAGTTGTTTATCGCTCACACTACTGTATTAGGTCATTGATCTCTTTTTTCCTCTGAGTCACTTGTCTCCTTTACCTCTTCCCTAAGACCTTACTTCCCTCCCTTAAGGGATTTCCTTTCATAGTGGCTTTATTTATCTATTTACCTGTTTTCCTTTGTCTTCACTCTCTTAGTGTCTTCTTCCTGTATCCCTATATTGTGTTCATTTGTAGTTTTAGTGGATACTTTAGAAATTTCCCTTTGAGTATATCATTTTAAGGACTTAGTGACAGTTATACTTAAAAGGAAGAACATGTAACTTCTGTTTTTCTGTGTTTAGGATACTTTGCTTAGTATAACTTCTTTCAACTCTATCCATTAATCAGATAATTCAATTAATTCATCTTTGATAGCTAAATAGTTTCCAAATGTGTATATGTACCACATTTTCATTATTTATTCATGGAATAGTGGGCATTTAGACTGATTGCAAGACTTTGCTATTGTGAATAGAGCTGCAATGAACAGTGATATACACATGTATCTATAGTAAGATGAAGCATTCATTGGGAATATTCCCAGGAATAGCATAGCAGGGTCATAAGGCATTTCAATTTTTAACTTTTTTAGGAACCTCCATACTGATCCAGAGAAGTTGCACAATTTTGCCTTCCCATCAGCAATGTATGAGGATTCTTTCCCTGTATCTTCTCCAGCATTTGTTGTTTAGATTTTATTCTGACTAAGGTAACATGATATCTCAGGGTGTTTTGATTTGCATTTCCCTAATGGCTAGGATGGTAGAACTTTTTAAAGGTACTTTCTAGACATTTTCATTTCATCCTGGGAACAGTTTCTTTCAAGTTCCAAGCCCCTTTTTCTAATTGAGTTGTTATGTCCTTGATGTTTAACTTTTTGGGTTATTTGTGTACTCTGGATATTAGTCGTCTATCACGTGCAGCTAGTAAAGATTTTCTCCCATTTCGTAGCTTGTCTTTTTGCTCAGTTAACAATATCTTTTGCTAAAAAGAAGCTCTTTAACTTCATGAAATCTCACTTGTTGAGTGTTTGTCCTATTTCCTATGGGAATTCTTTGAGTTTTTCACCATTTAGAATGATCTGTACTTTAGGTTTGTTGTATATGGCCTGTATATGGCCTTCATTATGTTGAAATCAGTTCCTTCAATTTCTATTGTCTACAGGGCTTTGATTATAAAGGGATGTTGGTTTTTGTCAAAAGTTTTTTTTTTCTAAGTCTATGGAGAGAATCTTGTGGTTCTGGTTCTTGAATTTGTTTATATGATGAATTATGTTCATTAACTTGTATATGTCAAACCAAGGTTATGGATCTTAAAAACTCTTACCCAGTCATAGCAAGTAATCTTTTGGATATATTTTGAAATCAGGTTTCCTAAAATTTTGGGGGATATTTGAATTTGTGTTCATAAATCAGATTTACCTCTAGTTTTACTTTTATTGTATCTTTATTTCATATCAGAATCAGTGTAGTATTAGTTTTATAGAAAGAGTTTGGATGTCTTCTTTCATCTGCTATTTTATGAAATAGTTTAGTGAGTAGTGGTATTAGTTGTTCTTTAAATGTCTGGTAGAATTCTGCATTGAATTCATCCTATTTTGGTGTTTTTTTAGTGGGAACAATTGTAATTACTTCTTTAGCTGCATCCCGTGAAAGAAGACTGTTTAACTCAGTTCATCCTGGTTCATTTTTAGTAAGTTTTGTGGAATATAAGTTTTTGAAGTATGACCTTAGTTCTTATGAGTTTTTGAATTTTCTAGGTTTCAGCTGTGAGAACTCCATTTTCATCTATTATTTAAATTATTTGTGATTTTTAATTGGGTTTTGGTTAATTAAGGATTTATCAATGTTGCTGATTTATTCAAACAACCTCATCTTTGATTTTTTTGTATCATTTTCTTTATGTCAATTTTAAATATATTTCCCCTGAATTTAGTAATCTCTTCTTGTCTACTTTTTGGGATTGGATTATTTTTGATTCTCTAAAGCTTGATTCTCTAAAATATTACTTGTAATATTTTTAATTTTTGATATAGATATCAAGTGATATAAACTTTCTTTGGTACATCCTTCATAATGGTCCAGAGATTTTAATATGTTGTGTTTTCATTATCATTTACTTCCAGGAATTTTCAAATTTCCATTTTGATTTCTGCCTGAACCCATTCCTTATTCAATATCATGATATTCAATTTCCATGAGTTTGAGTATTTTCTGTCTTTTACTTTGTTGTGTCTAGCTTTTTTCCATGGAAATCAAATAAAGTAGAAGACATAAGTTCAGCTTTCCTGTATATATATGAAGGCTTGCTCTGTGGCCTAATATGTGGTCTATTTTGGAAAAAGTTCCATAGGCTGCTGAAAAGAATGTATATTCTTTAGTGTTAAGATGGGAGGATCAGTATAGGTTAGCTAGATCCATTTGGGTTATGATTTTATTTAGCTCCAGTGTGTCTCTGTTCAGTTTTGGGCCTGTTGACCTATGCATTGGTAAGAGTGGGGTGTTGAAATCCTCTTCTATTATCATACTTAGGTTGATTTGCTGTTTTAGACATTGTATTGTTTGTTTAGTGACTGTAAATGAATCTACATTGGATGTATATATATTCTAAATTATGGAGTGTTCTTGATGTATTGCTTGCTTGACTAAAATATAGTGCCCTTCTGTGTCTCTTCTGATTTATTTTGGTTTGAAATATATTTTGATTTTGATACAATAATTGCTCATCCAGCTTGTTTTCTTGTTCCTTTAATTTGGAGTACCTTTGATCAACTCTTTGCTCTGAGAGTGTGCCTATCTTTCATAGTGAGATGTGTTTCTTGAAGGAAGAAGATTGATGGGTTGTAATTTTTAATCCATTTTTGTTTCCTTTGTCTCTTTCTTTGTGAATTAAATCCATTAACATTTAAGGCTATAATAACATCCATTTCCCAGCAAATTCCAGTAATTCATCATTTTCGATAGCTGAGTAATACTCCATTGCATAGATGTACTACAGTTTCCTTATCCACTTGTCAACTGTTGGACATTTGGGTTGATTCCATGACTTTGCTATTGCAAACAGTGCTGGTATGAACATGGTCGCACTTGTGCTATCAAGGTGAATTTTTGCTCTACGTGGGGTTATTTCCAACAGTGGAATAGCAGGGTCATGTGGCATTTCAATCTTTAATTTCTTTAAGAATCTCCAGATGGCTCGCCAGAGTGGCTGTATGAGCCTGCATTCCCACCAGCAATGTAGGAGAGTTCCGCTCTCTCCACATCCTCTCCAGCATTTGGTTTGTTTGTATTATGGATTTTTGCCATCCTGAACGGGGTGAGATGATATCTCAGGGAAGTTTTGATTTGCATTTCCCTGATGGCTAAGGAAGTTGAGCATTTTTTAAGATATTTGTTAGACATTTTAATTTCATCCCTGGTAAAGTTTCTTTTAAGTTCCAGGGCCCATTTTTTAATTGGGCCATTGGTTTCCTTGGAGTTTAGTTTTCTAAGTTCTTTGTGCACTCTGGACAGTAGATCTCTGTCAGATATGTGGATAGTGAAGATTTTCTCCCATTCTGTGGCTTGCCTTTGAGCTCATGTTACAATCTCTTTATCTGAACAGAAGCTCTTTAATTTCACCAGATCCCAACTGTTGAGAGTTGGTAGCAGTGTCTGTGCCATTGGATGTCTGTTTAGGAAATGTTGGCCTAGCCCAATCATCTCAAGGGAGTTCCCTACCCTTTCACCTATGGATTTTATAGTCTCTGGCCTTATATCAAGGTCCTTGATCCATTTGGAATTAAGTCTTGTACATGGTGACAAGTACGGGTCCAGTTTTATCTTCTGCATGTGGAGATCCAGTTTTGCCAGCCCCATTTGTTGAAGATACTGTTATTTTTCCATTGGATTTTTTGGGCCCTTTTGTCAAAGACCAAATGGCTGTAATTTTGTGGGCTTATATCTGAGTCTTCAACCCTTATCCATTGATCTGTGTGTCTATTTTGGAGCCAGTATCAGGCTGTTTTTACATCTATGGTTTTGTAGTATAGACTAAGGTTTGGTATGGTGATACTTCCAGTGTTTTTGTTACTCAGGATTGTCTTTGCTATCCTGGGTCTTTTGTGCCTCCATATGAATTTTGAGATTGTTTGGTCAACTTCTTTAAAGAATTGCTTTGGGATTTTAATTGGTATAGCATTGAATTTGTATATTGCCTTTGGTAGGATGTTCATCTTTACAATGTTTAAAGCTTTTTTTAAAATTTATTCAATTGTTCGTGTGTGCATATGTATGTGTGTGCGTGTGCGTGTCTGTGTGTTTGTAGAACCACGGAGGAATTTGGGAACCACCATGGACGCCTCCACTTCGTCTGCCCTGGGATACACAAGCTCTGCCCTACCAGGACCAGAAACGCAGGCCGCCCCCGCTTCTGCCTGCGTCTATACGTGGGATCTGGGATCGGTACTCAGGACCTTCCGCCTGCAAGGCAGAGGCTTAACCCCTGAGCCACCTCTCCAGCCCCAATTTTTACAATGTTGATTCTGCCAATCCAGGAACATGGGGAGTCTGAAGTATCCCAGACCCAGAAAATTAAGCGCCATATGTACTCCCTAATAAGTGGCTCCTAGTACCAAACCCACCCAGCCCACCTAGAGACACTCAAAGATAAATCTCTGTAATACCCACAGTAATTGCAAGGATTATGAACAGGAGGGATGGGGTAGGAGGGCCACACCAGAAACAAGGAGAGAGGAGACCATGTTACAGCAGAGAAAATAGGCCTCCATCAAGGACTGCAAGTAAGTAATGAGACATCTGGTTAAGTTCACAGACTTTCCCTGTGAACATCCCTGATCATTTACAACTGAGGGGGTATGATCTCACCAGAAGGGGAGGGCATATAGCCTGGCAGATAAAAAGTAATCATTTTGCAAATGGGTGATTGACCCCTCCCTCACTGTGATTTCCTACTTTTATTACATCTACCTTTGAATATACTCTTATAACAAGACTCTAGTTTAACAGCCTTTTATCTCTGGCCAGGGGGTAACATACACTACCTATCAGGATGGAGTGAAGGGCATTGCAGAAGCAGCAAAACTGCAAAAGAACAATCAACAAATCATAATCCAGAACTTCAGAGACTCTATATCAACCACCTAGAACTAGGCCAGCCTAATCTTTCCCCATCCTGAAGCTCAGGGAAATTCCCCGAAGAGGGGGTGGTAAGATTGTAAGAGCACAAGAATGGAAGGAGCAATGATATGCAAGATACTCCACATAAGTTAGGTGCGAAGCAATCATATTTGGACTTTGCATGCCCTGCGCAATGTCCAACACACTGTTTACCCCACAAAGTCTAGCATTTGCTAAAAACACCAAGATCCTTGGAGGCAAGGGATTGACAGTCACAGTAGTGTTCCTATGCTGAAGGGAACATAGGAAAACATTCAGGGAAATGCCACTGGGTCCTTGTATGTCATCGGAGAGGAAGGCCCAGAGGAGAGTCAGGCATGCACATTAAAGGATTCCCTGGGGATTGGGAGGTGCGGCACTGTGGGATGAAGACGGAGGGGTGAGGGGAGCGGGAGGAGGGGGGTCGGGGGAGAAGAGGAGGGAGGGAGGGACCGGTGTACCTATTAAGTTTGTATGAGCAGAAATAATAATAAAAATGTTAAAAAACATTTAGGCCTATAAATGATAAATGTTCGCCAATACCTGACATTTTCTGAGTTTTGTGTTTTTTTATATGTGTATTTTCTTTTCTTTCTTGCATTGTTTTTCCTTCTATCCTTTCTGGTACATTTGTACTTTTCTTTGAACTTAAGTAATTCTTCCAACATCTTCTGCAGACCTGATTTGCTGGTCATGTGGACCTTCAGTTTCTTATTGTGGTAGAAAATTTTTCTTTTACTTTCAATCATTAGTTATTGTTTTGACAGGTATAGCAGCCTGAGTTGGCATTTGTGATCATTCATAACTTGAAGTACATCTCTCCAGGTTCATCTGGCTTTTAATCAGCTGCTGTTCTAATAGAGTTACCTTTTAATATGACTTGTTTTATTCCTCTTGAGGCTCTCAAAACATTCTCTTTGTCTTGCATTTGCAGTGCTTTGACTATTAATTTTGTGATATTATTCTGCTTGGATTCCATTGTTATGAGATCGACACTTTTTTGTAGGAGATTTTGTGCTAGTTTTTTTTTTTTTTTGACATTTTATATTTGCTTTCCATTTTCTCTCTTTGGTATGTTTCTTGACTCTTTCAAGTCAGAATTACCACACTTGAAAAGTTAGTGAGACTATTTCTTCATATGAAAAGGCTCAGTCTAGGATTAGCTTAGTGTTATGTGGGTAAGGTTATTGTAGTACCCAAAGAACATGAAAGCTCTGTATAAGGGCGTTAAAAGGGCTTTGGTCTAGTTTTCATTTAGAGTTTTAAGATTTTGTGTCAGGGTTTGTTAGGTGAAGTTTGGATTAACTTATAACAACATTAAAAAGTTTAATTGGTTAGATTCTTGGAATTCTCAGTTGTATGGTATTGGTCCACTGGTTCTTGACCTGTGGTTTGTGTAGCTGCAGTTAAAGTCTTAGACTAGCTTGGAGAAGTTCTGGATGAAGACTTTAGTAGTGAGGGTATTAGGTGAGGTTAGGTGGGAGATGGAAGCTACCTTCACGTGTGCTGTGTGGCAAAGCCACAGTGGAAGTCAGTCCTAGGACGGAGAAGAACTGGGACCCAAATATGCTCCTTTAAAGAGTGTTCACACTGTGCGTGAAGCTGCAGTGAAAGCTGGACCACAGAAGGAGAAAGGTTTAGTGTCCAAATGCACTCCTTTAAAGAATGTCCAGACCATCTGGTAGAGTCGCAGTGGAAGCCTGTCCCAGTAATGGGAGGGGATATAAATAAAATTATTAATAAGTTATTAATGCCATAGTTCATATATATATATATATATCATTTTCCCATTAGTGTGGGAATATCTTGATTGATTAAAAATATATAATTTTCCAATTACCTCATGTTCTTTAGAAATTGTATCAGAAGCCCTTGCTTCTTCAATTCATCTCAGAGAGGTTTATTTTTCTACTATGTATTATAATGCCAGTACTGAAATAATGTTACAAAGTGTAGGTCATATTGTGTTTTATTTGACAAAGAATGTATTTCAGGAATGAAAATATTAAAAGCTATTCCTAAACTTTGAAAGAACTGTTGTGATGAATCAAACTATGTGAGGTTCTGATTGCTTGCCAGCAGTCTAGCCATCTCCAGCACATTTGTGCATTGATCAAGCAGTCTCTGCAGCAGGGCATGAAGAAAACCCATTTGTGACAGGTACAGCCACAGGAGCCATCCCCACTGAATGACCTGCTGCCCTGAGTACAATGAAGCTGTTTCAAGCATATGGTGACCACATACACTCTTTGTTCTCAGTGGAAATGAAAACGGTTGTAAAAGTTTACTGAACAGAAAATGTGAAACTTATCAGAATTCATCAGCTGTTTAGGCACAGGAAAGAAACCCATCAATGACAGGGAAGAGATTCAGTGATGGAAAGAACCTGCCTGCAGCAGGAGTTCCTGATGGTGCACACCAGAATGAGGTTCCTATTTTCATCACTCTGAAAATATTCTGATTTCTTTATTTAACCAATTTTAAAATCAGATAATCTTTGTAATATGGCCAATGTGGGAAGCGTTGGAACTGACTGAGTTACCAATACCACATAATGAAATATTGAAATCCTTCTTATGAAACTATATGTCATGACTGTATATGCTGGGGAATAAATTGTTTCATAATTTATCTTTAATATAACATAAAAGCAATGTTGTAAGTTTAATTCAAAATACACAGAACTCGGGGCTGGAGAGGTAGCTCAAGGGTTAAGCCTCTGCCTTGCAGGTGGAAGGTCCTGAGTTCAGATCCTAGACCCCACGTATAGACGCCGGGTGGAAGTGGGGACAGCTTGCGTTTCCAGTCCTGGTAGGGCGGAGCCTGTGAATCCCGGGGCAGAGTAAACAAGGAGGAGGTGGAGGCGTCCATGGTGGTTCCCGAATTCATCCGTGGTTCTACACACACATACACGCACACACATACATACATGCACACACACATACATGCACACAATTGAATAAAAAATAATTAAAAAAATACACAGAACTGTTGCTTGTGCAAAGCTTAAACATTTTTAAGAAATATTTCACTGTCTTTTATTTCCTATAAACTACCAACTCAAAACCTCAGTGGTGCCCCTAGATTAATACTGTTTCTAATTTCAATAGTCGCAGAATGCCTTTTGATACTGATACATCATCAAATGTCAGTTTTGAAGTGAAAATGTAATAAATCAAATCTAAAGAAAGAGTTCATGAAGGAACAATGAGTAGATGATTTTTATTAAAGTATAAATTTACATTAGAATTACTCGATAGGTCCATGTATCTCTCCATGGATGAGGCTAAAATTTTTTCTTTTTGCACTCTTTCGAGACAGAAACAAAGATTACAGTCTCATGAATACCCCTGCTGCCGTTATTTCAGTTAGAGAATAGAATGAATGCCTAGAAGTGATAGTCTGAGTTCCCATTAGTGCATACCAGCTGGCTAATATTGCTGAGTTCATCCGGTGTCTATACGTGGGGTCTAGGATCTGAACTCAGGACCTTCCACCTGCAAGTCAGAGGTTTAACCCCTGAGCCACCTCTCCAGCTCCTAGTTTCCTTTTTTAAGTGTGTCTTTATTAGGTTTTGGGATTAAGACGATATTAGCTTCATAGTCTTTTGTGCCTCCATATGAATTTTGAGATTGTTTGATCAACCTCTTTAAAGAATTGCTTTGGGATTTTGATTGGAATAACATTGAACCTATATATTGCCTTTAGAAGGATGGTCAGTTTTGTGATATTGATTCTGCCAATCCAGGAACATGCGAGGTCTTTCCACCTTCTGGTGGCTTCTGCAATTTCTTTCTTTAGGGCTTTATAGTTTTCATTGTAAAGGTCTCTTACTTCCTTGGTTAGATTTATACCAAGGTATTTCATTTTTTAGGGGCTATAGTAAATGGGATTGTTTATTTCAGTGATTTTTCACTTTTTTCATTCTGGGCATGTAGGAAGACCACTGATTTTTGTATTTTTATTTTGTATCCTGCCATCCTGCTTAACTCCTGTATTAGTTCCAGGAGCTTTCCTTGTGAAGTTTTTGGGATCATTCAGGTATATGATCATGTCATCTGCAAATAGAGATATCTTGAATCCTTTTTTTCTCCCTTTCTTGTCTTACGTCTTCAGCTAATACTTCGAGTACAATATTGAATAGAAGTGATAGTGGACAGCTTTGTCTAGTTCCTGAGTGAAGTGGGAATGCTTCAAGTTTTTCCCCATTGAGTATAAAAATCCTTGCTGTTGGTTTGTTGTATCCTGATTTTATTATAATGATAAAGGATCCTTCCATTCCTACTGTCTCTGGGGTTTTGATCATAAAGGGCTGTTGGATCTTGTCAAAAGCTTTTCATGCATGTATCGAGAGTATCATGTGGTCTTGGATTTTTGACAGTTTTATATGGTGAATTACATTTATTGATTTGGGTATGTTGAACCAACTTTGTGCCTGAGATAAAGCCTACTTTATCCCCCATCGATAATCTTTTTCTTTTTGATGTTTTTGAATCTGATTTCCTAAGCTTTTGTCAAGAATCTTTGCATCTGTGCTCATCAGAGATTGGCCTATAGTTTTCTTTTTTAAGTGTATCTTTATTAGGTTTTGGAGTTAAGACGATATTTGCTTCATAGAAAGAATTTGGTAGTGTTCTTTCCTTTGCTATTTGATGGAATATTAAAAGAATTACTTCATCGATTTCCTCATATGTTATAGGATTATTTAAATAATTCACAACTTCCTGATTCAGTTTAGGTAAGTTGTGCTTACTTAGGAATTCATCCATTTCTTTTGTGTTGTCAAATTTCACAGTGTAAGTTTTTGAAATATGATGCTATAATTCCATGAATTTCCTGGGGATCAGTAGTGATATCTCCATCTTCATTTCTAATTTTGTTAATTTGTGTTTTTTCTCTCTTGATTTGGTTAATTTAGCTAGAGGTGTATCAATCTTAATGATTTTTTCAAAGAACCAGCTTTTTAACTGGTTGATTCTCTTTATCGTTTTCCTAATCTCAATTTCAGATATTTCTCCCCTCATTTTACTAATCTTATGTGTTCTACTGCTTTTGGGATTGGATTTCTCTAGTGTCTCTAAAGCTTTAAGTTGCATTGTTATTTATTTGTGATATTTCCATTTTTTTGATGTAGGCAATAAGAGCTATGAACTTACCTCTTAGGACAACTTTCATTGTGTCCCAAAGATTTTGGCAAGATGTATTTTCATTATCATTTGCATTCAGGAAATCCTGAATTTCTTTTGTAATTTCTTCCTGAATCCAGTCCTCATTCAGCATCATAGTGTTAAGTTTCTAGGAGTTAGTGTTTTTTTCTCTTGTTTGTTGTACTGGGGAAGTCAAGCTTTAGACCATGGTGGTCTGATAGAGTACAGGCTAGAATATCAACTTTCCCGTATATGTGGAGATTCCTTTTATGGCCCAATATGTGATCTATTTTGGAGAAAGTTCCATATGCTGCTGAGAAACGTGTATTCTTCAATAGAGATCTGTAAGGTCTGTTTCTTTAAGGGTTTGATTTCAAAGTGTCTCTGTTAAGTTTCTGATCTGTTGATCCATCCCATGTTGAGAGGACAGTATTGAAATCCCCAAGAATTATCATTTGGTGGTTGATTTCTCCTAGACACTGTAGGGTTTGCTTAATGAATGTGGAGGGGCCCGTATTAGGTGCATATATGTTCAGTATTGTGAAGTCTTCCAGGTGAATTGTACCTTTGACTAAAATGTAGTATCCATCTGTGTCTCTTATGATTTTTTTTGGTTTGAAGTCCACTTTGTCCAATAGCATAATGGCTACCCCTGCTTGTTTCCTGGTTCCATTAGCTTGCAACATTTTTGACCAGCCTTTTATTTTTAGGATGGGCCTATCTCTTGTGATCAGATGAATTTCCTGAAGAGACACAGATTACAAACTTGGATCACAACCCATCAATCTGCTACCTCTTGATCAGTGAGTTAATACCATTGACATTTAATGTTATAATGGAGAAATTATTTTAATTCCATACATATTTTATGTTTAGTGGCTTTTGTAAGTATATTAATTGGCATTTAAGTTTTGGTGGTATTATCCTTCCCTTCTGTCCTCCTGGATATGCTTGTTCGTTTCTTCAAGCTTGAGTATCTTATTTATTTATTTATTTTTCCGCTCATACAAACGCAATAGGTACACCTGTCCCCTCCCTCCCTCCACCCTTCCCTGGACCTCCGTGCTCCCTCCCCCCTTTTCCTCCCTCCCTTTCTTTCTTTCAGTGCCCCTCCCCCATCTCTGAAACATCCTTTAATGTGTATATCAAACTTTCCTCTGGGTCCTCCTCTCTGATGAAGTGTAAGGACTCAGTGGCATTTCCTAGAACTCTTTCTTGTGTTCCCCGTAAGTATAGCAACACTATTGTAGCTGTTAATCCCTAGCTTCTAAGGATCCTAGTGTCTTTAGTCCATGCTACACTTTGAGGGTCAAGGATGTGTTGGTCATTGTGCAGGTCATGCTTTGGAACTAAGTTGTGTGGAGTATCTTGCATATCATTACTCCTCCCCATCCTTGTGCTCTTACAATCTTACCGCCCCTTCTTCCACAAATTTCTCTGAGCTTAGATTTACCTTAAAAGTAACTTGTCTTTTTTTCCCTTGAAGCTCTCAGCACCATTTCTTTGTCTTGACTGTGGAGTGTTTTAACTATTGCTTGCAATGGTAAGTTTGTAATTTGGTCATATATCTTTGGAGTGCGAAATTCCTCTTGTATATGCATGGGCCTCTCTTTTTTTAGATGAGGAAAGTTTTCCTTGATGATAGTTTGAAAAATTTCCTCAGGTGTGGTATTTTGGGATTCTTGCTCTGGTATTCCATGAATACTCATGTTAGGCTTCTTCAGGGTGTCCCGTAACTCTTGAATATTTCTCTCGAGTATCTTTTTGGCTTTAACAACCTCTTCCATTGAGCTGGTTAATACTCCCACTTTGTCTTCAAGATCTGAATTTTCTGCTTCGTGTGTTCTGCTGATAAGACTATCTGTTGAGTTCTGGGTTGAGGATAACTAGTCTTTTAGTTCAGTTTTAAACTCTGTTTGAGTCTGTTTTAACTGCTCTATGCCTATTTTTGTTTCTTGAACTGTTTTTCTCAACTCCTCCAAGTGTCTGTTGTGTTGCTCTTCAAAGTGGTTAGTGTGGTTATTTAACTCCTCCTGGATTTCCTCTTTCATAGTATTCATCATGGTAATGATCATGCTTTGAATGTTGTTATCTTGTGTAAGGCTTTCTTGGCTATTTTCTGTGGATTTGTTCTCATTTGAGTCTATCATTATGGGGTTAATTCTTTCAGTGGGAGATTTGTTTTCTTGGGTTTTGTTTCTCATGGATTTGCACTTTGACTTGGGCATTGTCATTTTATCTCTTAAGACCTTTCAATTTCCGTGTTTTTTTTACTCAACTTATTTAATTGATCTCACTACTCTCAGGCAGTTGTTACTAGTGTTTGCCTTGGTGTTGGTTACCCTCGTTGTTATTGCTATTTCCTAGATGAGGCTATTAGACAGTACAGGGGGTAGACAGTGGGTGCGTATTAGTATGGTAGTGCACTTTTATGATTTAGTATTTTGGTGATATGTGAGGGTGAGTGGTATAGTCCCTGAAGTTGTATATGTTTTGAGGATGGTATATGGAAAAGTTACTCTATAGCAACTAGTAATTGAAAGGAATAGAATGGTGAAAAGGGGGTTTACTTATCTATGGACTAGATGTGTAGAATCTCTCTCATGTAATAGGATGAATTTAGAGGATTTCAGATAGTGACCTTTGTCCCCTAGAGTTTTGCTTGGGTGTTCTTTGGACTCTGCTGAATTCTAATGAGCAGTGTGTCCTCCCTGGACTGGCGCATAGTGTGTCCTCACTGGCATGCACTCATCAGATGGGGAAAGGGCATAGGTGCTCGCCTTGGGTGCAATTAACCTGGGGACCTGGGGTATGGCCCAGGGGTCCTTCCGGGCTTGGAGCAGTGCCTGCTCCAACTGGCTGGTGGGAGGAGCTGGGACAGGTGGGTTACCTAGGGCTTGGGGGTGAGCAGCAGGTGTTCATGTGGGACTCAGAGTGTCCTCACTGGACTGTGCATGTGGGAAAAGCCATTTCTTTCTTTTTTTAATAACATATTTTATTTGAGACAACATATTAAAATGAAATGTTTCAATAAGGTATCAGTATAACAGTCTGTGATTTTACTTTTTATTATGTATTAAGTCTTTTAAACATGTATGAAAGAGCTAGTGGCTATTCCCACAGACACTGCAGGCCCATGCTTCAAATATTCTCAGCTACTGTGGATGGTGATGATGACTGGTGTTCCAGCTACTTTTGAGACTGAGGAAGGAGGATTTCTTGAATTCAGGAGTCTGGCCTGCCTGGGTTAAACATAATCAGGCCACATCTCAAAGAGAAAGAAAATTAAGTGTATTTCAGCAGCAACAAGATCCTCAATATTGGAATTCCAGCCATAATTCAGAGTACTACTGATCCTGCAATGATCACCCAGAATCAGGCCAACCTAATCTCTTAAGTGTTAGGGAACCTCAAGGAAGAACTTCATCCAAGAGCTCATTGCAGTGAGATTTGTCATTTCAGACCTGCATATTGACTAACATACCAATATGCTCTCATTGACTATGAACTCAAGAAAGATAAGAACATACAGTGGAAACCTTGGGGACTTCCTAGAGCTGGATGAGTGGAGGGAAATACCTGATCAGTGGGGTGGCCCAAAGAGGGTCAACTTGGAATGATGGAGAGGCCTGAACTCTCAAAAGAGTAGACAAACCAGACAGAAACCTGGAACCTATAAAAGCAAACAGAAAATAAGATGGGAAGGAATAAGAAGGATTGTAAAGGGAAGAGAGGAGGATGAGGGAATGGGAGGAGGAGAGTTGGAGGGAAGCAGGGATAGTTACTTAATATGCTTGTAAAACTAGAAAAATAAAGCAAAGTTTCCTGACTAATGGTGCTAGGAATGCAGAAAGATCATCTTGTTCTCTTGCATGTAGCAGACTAAGGGTAGGAGGGCTAAGGACATGGAAGGGAGAGAATGAATAATGCAAAAGTATTTGAGAAGGCAAACAAGAGAGACTTAGCAAGCCACTCAGGTAGATGAGTAAAGGAAAGAAGCCTGAAGCAGGAAGACTGGAGGCAACAATTCTCAAAATCAGTGGATTAGCAGCTAGAGGTCACTGACCAAACAACATAGACCATTAGAGGTGTGAATGACTCTGAGATGGACTACACAGAATCTACAACAGAGAAATCAAAATGACCTGTGTGGATTGGAAACACCTTAACAGTCACGGAAAACAAAGAAAAAACAAACAAACAAGACCCTTGGGCTGCAGAAATGGCTCACGAGTTAAGACTGCCTCACAACAGAAGTACCTGAGTTATGATCCTAGATTACACATTAAAAAAAATGCCAGGTAGAAATGGTGGCAACCACTCTTGCTACTGTGGAAGATGGAGATAAGAAGATGGAGAAAATCCCATAGCAAAGCAAACTGGAAGTAGAAGCAATGCAGGATGATTTCAGAAGTCACTCTTGGGCCTCCACAGGCACTCACACATGTCCTCTGATAGAAACAAAGAAAGGGGGCAAGGAGAGAGAAAGAGAGAGAGAGAGAGAGAGAGAGAGAGAGAGAGAGAGAGAGAGAGAGAGAGAGAGAGAAGAGACAGAAAGAGACAGAGAGATGCAAAAAAGAACAAAAAGAAAAAAGAAACCAAGGACCCCCTCACTTGTTCACTTTCCTATAATCTAAGGTATTAGAAAATTCAAGGGTGAAGCCAAAATGTCTAGGTGCTCTTTCCTGCAGATATAGCCTTTACTTCCCAGAAAAATTTCTGTATTCATTTTCAACCTACACCTGAATTTTACAGAAATGTTATAGGAATTTTGTTGTTGATAGTTAGAAAGGTGGATATGATTCCATAATTTACAAATAAATATTTTGTTCTTTTCTCCATTTAAAGGTAAGCAGCAAGTTGTGCAAAGATTTTATAGATTAATGAAAACATATATATGAACTCTACGGACAGACAAGCATGCCAAAATATATAAGCCATAGTGCAAGTATAGCTTTTATACACAAATGCCCATGTGTTTCTGGTCAGCACTTTTGTCTCAAATTATAATCAGAAACAATTGTTGAATACATTGAGGAATTACCAGAAAGATATGAAATAGAAAGAGCATTCATGATCAACAGGTTCTCTCAGGGTCAACAAAAAAGCAACTGAAGAAAAACATTGCTTTGCTTGATGTGCATTGAACAGATTTGGACAATTCAGAGTGTGAATGGACATCAGATAAAAAATAATCTTAGGAATTATGCCATCAGGAAGTCTGGAATGTGATGTAAAGCTATTGGAATGTTAAAGGATAAAAGAATTTTATGTGGTCTAATTTATATAATAGAATTCATTGCAATGGATACAATTTCAAAGCAGTTTGTGGTAATAGGCAAAATGGAAGTTGATATACCATTTGGAAACTTGCAGCAATAAAAGGGGGGCAAATATTGATTGCTAAGTAGGGAAATAAAGTAGAAATTCAGATACAATTGGATTATATAATATATGCTGATGGATCTTACGCACAGGAGAAAATTAAGGTTTAGGGAATCATCTTTATGTACTTGTTCCAATCAGTGTCATGAGTAATGGAGCCATTTATAAATTTAAAGATCAACAAAAACTTTTTGCAGATTGGAGATGGATGAGAATTTCAAGTACATTAAATCTAAGAACCTTCTTTGATCCTAGATATTAGATATCGAATAGAAGCTCAGGAATGTCAACCTCTCCAAAGCAGACTTATCTCCATGCTTTATCAATGAAGTGAAATGTTATGGTTTAAAGATGACCAATGATACTCCAGAGTATTACAAATTCTCTGATCATTTGGGAAATGGCAGCGGCAAGAAAGATTCAAACCCAAGCATTGAAGAAAGAGCTGTGACACATTTTCTGAACTACTTCAGTTTGAAATTCTGGAGTATCTGTAGGATTTACTATGGATGTCTGTACTCAATAATTGAATGTTTCACATACTATAGCTAAAGTGCTTCCTTTATTTGTTTTATAAACTTCAGTTATGACCTTTAAAAAAATTAATACACCCTGAATGAGTTCACCATCAAGTGGATGACTAATGCTATTCTGCTGGCAACATTTGAAAGATATAGTAGTATATTTTACTTTTACATTCTACTTGTCATGCTAGATATATAATATAAAAAGAATTCTAATGTTATTATAGCTACCTCAAGATGCATCCAATTTAATCATTTATTCTGTTTTTCAGGGCTATTAGATCAAATTTTCTTTATTTTATTTATTGTGTGTGTGTGTGTGTGAATCAGAGGGCACTGTGTGTCCCTGTGGAGAACAAAGGGTGACTTCAGGAATCACCCTGGATTGCTTCTACCTCTGTGGGGGTCCCCGGGGATTGCAGCTCCGTCCTGCAGGCCTGTCTGGTGGGTCCTCCACAAGGGGGATCGGGAAAGGTGAGTGTGCTGTCCCGCCCACTCCCAGCCCTCCTTCCCCAGGACAGTCAGAAGCAACAGGGAGTCTAGTCAAGCAGGAACTTCTTTATTGCATATCTGTAGCCATCTTATAAAGGGAGAAATCCCAATGGGAATTCCGGGGAGGGGGGGGTGGAGCAACCAATCATCTTTAGGTCAAGCCAGCACACAAGCTGTATGTAGCAAAATTTCTTTAAAACATCCTGACTTCCTCCATCTTGAGCTGCCCTCTAAACTTCCTCCATCAAAACATCTTTGTCTAACCTTGCCAGATTATTGAGGTCACCTGGACTGAGGCCCCCACACTACCTCTCTTTTGCTTCTCTCTGAGATATCCCAAACTCTATCAGGGCCAGAAGTACTGTGCCTCCATTTTTGCCCACAGTTTTTATGTGGGACCTGAGATTTGAAGTCAGGACCTCCTGCTTATAAGGTAGAATCTTAAATCCTGAGCCATCTCTGCAGCCCAAATTTACTTTTATTATTTTTTATTTTTTAAATTTTTTAATTATTTATTCAATTGTGCATGTGTGCACATGTGTGTATGTGTGTGTGTGTAGAACCACGGGCAAATTCGGGAACCACCATGAACCACCTCTACCTCCTCCTTGTTTATCCTGCCCTGATATTCATAGGCTCCACCCTACTAGTACCAGAAATGCAGGCCGTCCCTGCTTCCACCCCGTGTCTATACATGAGGTCTAGGGTCCAAACTTAGGACCGTCGGCCTCCAAGGCAGAGGCTTACTCCCTGAGCCACCTCTCCATCCCCCCAAATTTACGTTTAAAAGCACTTATTGTTCTGATTTAGTAGCTGCAAATTTTCATGTTTGATCAGAATTTGTAGTATCAGCATATTTCATGACTACACACAGAAATTTCTACATGAATGTTGGGACTTATGAAAGATAAAGATATACCATTTTATCTGTGCAAAGTGGTTCAGAATTTTAAAATGATACTTAAAAGGGTTAGATAATGTGTGTATATATTTGTGTTTTGTGTGTAATTGTGATGTGTGTGTGCATATGAATTTTTGTGGTTGTCTCTTCATTTGTATGTCTATATGTTTGTGTGATTTCCTTTGAGGGTCACATGTATGTGTTGTGAATGTATGTGTGAGACTGTATGCATGCATGTATCCTTTGTAGGTTTTTGCCAGTGTGTGTGCATGTTTATATGACTATACTGTATGTGTCTGGTATGTACTATATTTGTAATATGTGTATGTCTGTGTGATTTGCAATCCACTTATTTATGTCAGCCTATTTTGTCCTAATATATTTGTCAAAGACTCTATATTCCTGGATCTCATACCATGCTTTGTTTATTCTTGATGCTAACCTGTTTAAAATGAAAGAGTGTTCTAAAATGTGTCACTTAAAATGCTGAAGAACACTTGCAAGTAGAGCAACCAGGCGAAAGTAACTAAGTAAGTTGGATTTTATACAGATGTTAAGTAGTCCATCAGTCATAGTTCCAGACAGTCACACACTTCCAGCTAGACCACAGTGAAACTTTCAAATTATGCCTACTGGAATTATTGTCTCTTGATGGAAATGATTCAAAAATCTGAAATTCTTATATCTATACATTTTGGAAAACTTGTAACACATAATTTCCAATTGAATGGAAATTCACAATGAATTCACATTGGGTCTAGAGTGATGTCTCAGGGGTTAAGATTCTGCTTTTGCAAGCAAAAGGACCTGAGTTCCACTCACAAATCTCTCACAAAAAGCCAGGCAGAAATGGTGGGAGTTTTAGCTCTGGAAGATGTAGCCTGTGAAGCCACAGAGTGAAGCAAAGAGGAGATAGAAGCAATTCAGGATTATTCCAGAAGTTACCTTTGGGCCTCCACCAGAACACACAATGCCTTCTGATATACACTGATACATACACACATGAAAAAAGCCGTAAAAATATTGTGTACAAATTATAAAACACTATCCTGTCATAAAATCTACAAGCACTAATTTAATTGTTCAAGACACACACTGACAAAAAAGTGGAAAAATTTACACATAGAAACCTTCATTCACATCTTGTCTTGGATAGGAATTCTAAAGTAGCTTACAAGATTTCCATGTAAAGGGACACTCAGCATCCACCTCAGTCTACAGACACTGTCCAGGATGCTGAAAACAAGACAGTTTGCTGCTAGAATTAAGTTGTACTGTGTGAAAGGATTCCTAACTCCCATGCTCAGGGCAGAGCTTCTGCTTACTGGTCACTGCCCTCAGACACTTACAAAGCCCACTCTTGATGTATCTCATGGGGATTGGTCACTTCCTTTCTCCTTCTCCCTGCTCATATTCTGAGGTGTAATGAAACTTATACCTTCAGACCTAAGCTTTTTTTCCCATAGGAGAGAATTAATCCAGCAGCCATCATGTTGCTAGGTAATCAAACTGTTTCCATTCCTTATTTGTGGTGTGACACTTTTTTACATTGAAAATTCCCCCAACACAAACAGTAATTGTCAACATAGACCCGAACCATTTGAAAGCATATTTTTCTTGCTTGTCACAAAGAAGGAAGCCACAGTTTAGAAGTAAGGGATTAAAAAAAAAAAACACAGAACAGGGTAGATGGGAAGAGATTTGTGTAGTCTCTAAGATTCAGAGAATTGCTTTCACTTGACAGCCAGCAGTACATCAGGGGAATTTATAAAACAAAAACAAAACAGAATCAACCACTAGAAAATGAATTGTGCAGGCAACCAAAATGGGTTTTGTAAGCGGTTCCCCTTCTGAATTTCCATCTGAGAAAAAATGCTCAGTTGACACTTTGCTCTCAGCCTGGAGGACTTGTGATGCTAGAAGCCAGTCATGCTACACCAGAGTTCAGAATACAGAATCGTGAGCTAATAATCAGCTGCTGTTTTGAGCTACTAAACTTTTAGTAATGTGCTTTGCACAAAATTAAACAAAATACATTTTCTTTCCAGCCTCAGCACCTGTGAATATCAAGAGATTGTCTCTTTTCTAGTCTGAAAACCAAGTTAATTAGGAAAAAAAGAGACCAAGTATCTCATCACCAAAAGCTTGTGTGATCTTCCATTTTTGTTGAAGCCTTTCCTGGAGCCTATTTCCTCAAGGTCATCCTTGTTCCTTCCTTTGCTCTGTGTTGTGCCTTGTTACAAACCTATTCCTTGTATGTGAACATATTAGTTTCTGTTAATGGGTTTCTGTCTCCATGCATGTAGGTAGGGAAGACAGAAGTCACTCCGCCCTAGGTGCCCAGGTGTCTTATCAGGCAGGATATGTGTTCCTTTACCACAGATGTTGAATCTTTTAGATGACCCTGCTTATTTTCCTGACTCTGCTTTGTTTGTCTTCTCCTGGACTACTTTTGTGTTATCGTACATGACTAATAATCTCTGCTATCTCCCAGCTTAGTGTCTACATTATTTCTTGAACGTTATAACATATTCTCCCACTTTTTTGGCCTTTCATTTAAAATTTATTGGATTATTGTCTTGAATTAGATATTTTCTTTCTGCTTTACCCACAAAATTGTTGCCATCTGTTCCAAAGGCCAAAAAATATCTATACTTTGATGAAACCACACACCATATCTTTAGATCACAACTTTGTGCAGTGCTATTTTTAAATAATACATTGCTTTTTTAACATCAATACATAAATACTTCCTTGACACCATGCACAGAATTGAATAATTGACATATACTCCATTCTTATGTTTCTTTAACCATTCACCCATGTCCAGAAATGAATTTTAATTCTGTTTCTCAAGATATACTTCATTCCTTCTTCTCTCCCATTTTTCTCCATAGACTTAATGACATGCCTTCCTTAGTCTTTACTTCTTAACTATATTATTCCATAATATTTTAAATATACCCACTTCTATAATTCCCCTGCAACTCTAGATCATTATATTTCACAAGATTATGAGAGCTACACTGGTTATTTTAATCTTAATTGAAGTCCCATTCCTGAACTTCTTTGTGCAAAGAACATACTTCTAAATATTATCATATCACTTCTTATTGAAAATATTTTTGCTATTCTTCTATTGCATTTGAATTAATTCTGAGGTACTTGTCATTTCTTGGGACTCCTGCAGGATCTGGATCTCTTACTTTCTTAGGCAGCCATTTCTACTTCCTTGTTTCCAACATTATAAATTGTTTATATGCAGGTAATATACTCTGAGTTCTGCAATGCAACCTGAGATACATTTCTACTCATGTCCCTTGTACAGGTGAAGACACCTTTAGACCATCACTCATTTACTTAAATATTCACTAACCTCACTCTTCCTTTCACTCCTTTCCTCACTCTGCTGTGCCTTAATAACCCATTTGCTTATAGAGATTTTCTGCCATCTATGTAATTTCTCTCTTAGAACTTTTTCTTATTAATATTATAAAATTTAATTTTTTGTCTTTTTGTTTTGATTCACATGTCTTCTGACTTAAGAATCAGAACTTCTCTATTTTCCAAAGATCTCTTTTTGAAGAATACTTGCTGATGAATTAAAATAAACTACAGGTCTTTCTGAATTTTTTGAAACTTTGTGGGTTGATTAGTACATTTTTCATCACCATGAAAAAATAACTGAGAAAAATTAAGTTAGATACATTTTTTCTCATGATTTCAGAAATCGCAGTCTTCAGTTAGTTAAATTTGCTGCTTTGGATAATAAACAAGGCTGATCTTCATGCTGGAGGTTGACAGCAGTGCTAGAGACTTAGTTCAAGGTACCACAAAAAAACAGATAGAGGAAACATAAAAAGTATATAATTTCCTACTACTGGTTTTACCACCTCTAAGAGAAATAAAATCTTACTAGTTTTAATAGCTATACAGACTGAGAACGAAGTTACAGGCAATGAATGTGGAGCTTTGAGACACAGTCAACTTTCAAACTATACCAGTTTTCAGAAAGGTAAGCTCAAAGTTATTATTAATAAACCGCATGTGGTTCAATAATAAATGGGAATAAATTAATAGGACTTCAGATTCTTAAATTCTGTGAATATTATTGTCACTCAGGATACTGCCTTCAGACCTCAAGCTCTACTTCCTGGAAGCAGCTCTGTCCATTTTCATAGTGGACTATTCTAATCAAAGAAAGGTTCATGGGGAAAAGAAAAGCCAAGGAGATAAATCAGTTATTTTAATTTTTATTATTTTTTCCTCTTTTCATATTTTCTTCTCATATTCTCCACTTCCTCCTTCATTCTAAGAAAATAAACCATTACAAATTTCACTGTGATTAGTGCATCATAGTGAGCTAGTTATTGATAGGTGAGCTTAGAGATCAGGAGAACATTAAGCCTCTAAGAGATCTTTGCTGAAGGCCAAGTGTTCACCCAATTGTATCCTTCTTTGAAAGCCTACATCAGAGAGAGCATTCAGTTTGTCAATGGTATTCTTGAGATGATCCTTCAGATTTGTAAACATTGACAGCTGTTAATGATTTACATCCTCACAGTCCCACATAAACATTGCAATCATTCAAATTGGTACTCAGAGATAGAGGCAAGTGCTCAGAGGTATAGAAGAAAGTGCAATCTGCTCAAGATGTCTGGGCGGAGAATGCATCTTGATGGATACACTCAGAGACTTCTGTACTTGACATGAAAAGTATTTCTCTGCCTTTGTCTTTTACATTAATGATAAATTAAAAGTATCTTCCCTACTTTAAATATCTACCAAAATTGTGACTCCATTCTCACATAGATGCACATATTTTTCTTCCTTGAAAACAGTGTGTCAGTAGTCCACATAAATTATTTCTCCAGTCATGGTTTTCTCCCCATCTTTTATGTAGAAAATGGACAAAATAGCTATAAATTCATCAAGGTGATGTTCTCTCTCATTTTCTCTTTCTTCATCTTTCTCTTTTCTTCCTTTTTCTATTATCACTCTCTTTCTCTTTCTCCCAAATTTGCTTAATGATCACACCAAGAACAATGTTATTTACTTATTTTTAAATCTTATTAAGCTGCAAGTTATTCATGATATTCTGCCACAAAATTTGAATTACCTTATTGTGGGTTTATTTCTGTTGATCAGTAGTACAACATATGGATAAAGGTTTCAAAATATTTTCAAGTACAATTTTTAAATCAGTATTTTTCTCATTCTCATGTAAGGGAAATAAAGTGTACTAAAGTCATATATTTTCATAAACGTATAGTTCAAAATGGCATGCATGTTTATCATATCTTGTATGATAAAAATTTATACAATTTTCCTTTAAGTAAAAGCACATCTAAATTTAATGAGACAAGCTAAATTTGTTTTTTTCTCCACATTCTGCTATTTTTTAAAATTTTTCTGCTCATACAAACATAATAGGAACCCCTGTCCCCTCCCTCCACCCCTCCCTGGACCTCCCTGTTCCCTCCCTGCTTTGTCCCTTCCTTTCCCCCCTCCCTCCCTTTCCCCCAGTGCCCCCTACCCCCATCTCTGAAGCATCCTTTAATGAGTATATCAAACTTTCCTCTGGGTCCGTCCTCTCTGATGAGGTGTAAAGACTCAGTGGCAATTTCTAGAACTCTTTCTTGTGTTCCCCTTAAGTATAGGAACACTATTGTGACTGTTAATCCCTTGCTTCTAAGGATCCTAGTGCCTTTAGTCCATGCTAGAATTTGAGGGGTCAATGATATTTTGGTCATTGTGAAGATGATGTAGAGTCCTGTTATAATTGCTTCGGCCCTAACTTGTGTGGAGTATCTTGCATATCATGACTCCTCCCATCCTTGTGCTCTTATAATATTACCGGCCCCTCTTCTGCAATTTCCCTGAGCTTCAGGATGGGAAGAGATTAGGCAGGGCTGATTCCAGGTGGTTCTTATAGAGTCTCTGATGTTCTGAATTATGGTTTGTTGATTTTTTTTTTCAGTTTTGCTGTTCCTGCAATGCCCTCGATTCCATCCTGATGGGTATTGGATGTCACGCCCTGGCCAGAGATAAAAACCTGTTAAATTAGAGTCATGTTATAAGAGTATATTCAAAGGTCGATGGAATAGAAGTAGGAGACCGTGGTGAGAGAGGGGTCAATCACCCATTTACAAAATTGTTACCTTCTATCTGGCAGTCTATATGCCTTTTCCTTCTAGTAAGATCACACCCCATCAGTTGGAAATGATCAGGAAGGAAAGTCTATGAACTTAATCAGATGTCTCATTACTTACTTGCAGTCCTTGATGGTGGCCTATTTTCTCTGCTGTAACATGGTCCCCTCTGTTTCTGGTGGGGCCCTCCTTCCCCATCCCTCCTGTTTATAATCTTTGCAATTACTGTAGGCATTACAGAGATTTGTCTTTGAGTGTCTCTAAGTGAGTTTGGTAGTAGAATCCACCTATTAGGGAGTACATATGGTGCTTAATTTTCTGTGTCTTAGGATACTTCACTCAATATAATTGTTTCTAATTCAATCCATTTCCCGGCAAATTGCATTAAATCATCATTTTTGATGGCTGAGTAATATTCCATTGTATAAATGGAGTATCACATTTTCCTTATCCATTCGTCAACTGTTGGACATTTGGGCTGATTCCATGACTTTGCTGGTAAACAGTGTTGGTATGAACATGGTTGTGCTTGTGCTATTGAGGTGAATTTTTGCTGTATGGGGGGTTATTCCCAAAAGTGGTATAGCAGGGTCATATGACATTTCAATCTTTAACTTCTTTAAGAATCGCCAGACAGGCTCACCAGAGTGGTTGAATGAGCCTGTATTCCCACCACAATGTAGGAAAGTTCCCCTCTCTGCACATCCTCTCCAGCATTTGGTGTTGTTTGTATGAGACAAGCTAAATTTTACTGTGAGAAAATCACCTCTTCACTTTTGTGTGGTAGTTTTTAGTTAGCTTTCCACTCATTTTTGGGGGATTTCAAAACACTAATCCAAAATTCTAGTGCTTTATAATTTTAATAATGTATAACATAATGCATTCCAGCAAACTAGAGAAAATAATCAAAATTGAATTTAATATATGGCCAGAAGCAAGAATATTAAGAATGTTTATAGAAGTTGGATGGGTCTAATGAAAAACTTGTGAAATGGAGATTAATTCAAGAAAAATATTCACTCACTGTAGCAATATCAATTTCCACAGTAGCTGGCCTATCAACATTTCACCATGGATAAGGAAAAATCTCAAGATATATTACACCTCCATTAGATATTATTTAAAGCTAAAGTCAGATAAATGAAGGGCAGCTTCTTTATTCAATGATATACAGACTAATCAATCATTCATGCCTCATCAAGTACTTAGACACTTGCCAGTACTTTCATATTAAAATCAGTGGGCCACACATGTAAGAGACAAGTCAGCTGGATGGAACTTGAGCAGAAAGGAAAAAGTTTGTAATGGTGCTGGAAGGGATGGAGTTAGGTAGTAATGAGTGAGAACAAACAAAATCTTTGTATTTATATATGTGATTGTCAAAGAATAAAAATTGAAAAAAGAAATAATTGCTAGTTCTAAATTCTGGATTCTCAAATAAATATGAATTTAATTAAAAAATAAATTAACACAGTGGACACAGCTCAGGGAAATAATCATGGTCAAAGATAGAGACAGATGCTTAGGCAGCAGATACGGCTACAGGAAGCTGTTGAGGGAAGAGCTTAAGAAATCATTTTAGAAGGGTACAAAAAGATATTTTCTGAGTAAAAAATTGTGCTGGCACAGTGTTTCAAACTTGAAATTTGACCAAGCCGATTCTTGCTAAAAATTCATTGATGGATTGCCCCTTTCTTTTAGGAAAAAGAAAAACAATGTAAAATGTAAAGACACCACGTATTTTGCACCATATTTCTTCCATTGTTTCTAAGTATAATTTGGCACTTCCTAGTTACCATAAGTGGAATTTCATAAAAGAGATGCATTTTTGTATACCTTGGATATTCTATAAATAACAATATTCAGCATAAAATAGAATAGAAAATTTCATATTAAAAAGAACATTATTATATTTTCAATACATTCTGTTGTATGAGGGGCCTGCATTCTTTTATTCCTAATATGACATAAAAACCATGTGTCAATATGTTTTTTTATAAGACTTTCCATGACTTTGCTGTTGTGCATAACAAAACAATGTATTTGGTCTAAATTGTCAATAACTTGAATTAAAATGCAAAAAAGTCCCACCCACCTGCCCGCCCTACTGAAACAGGACTTGCTCACCGTCCTCCATCCCAGTTGAGGTCCCCCAGCCCCCAGGTGGCTTCTTGTCCCACCTCCTCCCACCAGCGAGGCTGGGCAACAGCCAGGCTGCCTCTGGTTTGCCTGGGCCATGCCCAGGGCCCCAACCCCTTTGTTCCACCTGCCCAAATGAGTGAACCATCAGGACAGGACTTGCTCACGATCCTCCATTCTGGGATCCTGGGTGGGCCTCTAAGCCAAGTCCCAGATCCCAGGTGAAGAGTTCTGCCATCAGCCCCTTTGCCCCTCCAGTCCACCTGGACCCTTGCTCATGATCTACGGAGGACACACTGCTACTCAGAATTCAATAGAGTCCAAAAGAAACTCAAGCAAAGCTCTAAAGGACAAAGGATGTACATCTGAAGTCCTCTAAAATCATCCTATCACATGGGAGAAATTCTTCACATCCAGCCTAAAGATAAATAAACTTCTTTTTTTTACCATACTGCTCCTTTCTAATATTAATCACTGTAGATTAACTTTTCCATACAGCCACCCCCAAAATATATACAACTCCAGGGATTATACCACTCACTCTAACATATCACTAAGATACTAAATCATAAAAGTGCACTACCATACTAATATTCACCCCCTGTCTACTTAACCTAACTTAACTGATGTATTAACAGCCTAATAGCCCTCATCTAGGAAATAATACTAACAACAGTCAAACGTACCCAACACCAAGACAAGCACTAGTAATAACTGCCCAAGAGTAATAATACCAACTAATCAGTTCAGTCAAAAACACACAGAAACTGAAAGGTCTTAAGAGACAAACAACAATGCACAAGTCAAAGTGCAGATCCATGAGAAACAAAAGCCAAGAAGATAAATCTCCCATGGAAAGAATTAACCCCATAATTCACAGATAATAGCCAAGAAAGCCAGACCCAAGATAACAACTTTCAAAGTATCATCATTACCATGATTAATATTATGAAAGAGGAAATCTGGGAGGAGATAAACAACCACATCAACCACTTTGAACAGGAATGCAACAGAACTTGGGGGAGTTGAGAAAAACAGTTCAAGAAACAAAAATAGACATAGAGCAGTAAAACAGTCTCTGGAAGAGTTTAAAACTGAACTAAAAGACAAGTTATCTTCAAACCAAAATACAAAAGAGAGTCTTTTCTTTAATTATTATTTATTATTTATTCAACTGTGTGTGTGTATGTGCGTGTATGTGTGCATGCCTGTGTGTAGAACAACAGGCGAATTCAGGAACCACCATGGACCACCTCCACCTCCTTCTTGTTTATTCTGCCCCAGGATTCACAGGCTCCACCCTATCAGGACCAGAAACGCAGGCCACCCTGCCTCCTCTCAGCGTCTATATGTGGGGTCTAGGATCCAAACTAAGGACCTTCCACCTGCAAGGCAGAGGCTTAACCTCTGAGCCACCTCTCCAGCCCCTCGACAGAGAGTCTTATCAGCAAAACTAATGAAGCAGAAAATAGAATTTCAGATCTTGAAGACAAAGTGGGAGAATTAACCAGCTCAATGGAAGAGGTTGTTGAAGCCAAAAAGATACGTGACGGGAATATTCAAGAGATATGGGACACCTTGAAGAAGCCTAACATGCGCATTCATGGAATACAAGAACAAGATTCCCAAAATACCACACCTGAGGAAATTTTTCAAATTATCATAAATGAAAACTTCCCTCAACTAAAGAATGAGAAGGACATCCAAATACAAGAGGCATTCTGTACCCCAAGGAGATAAGACCAAAATAGAAAATTGCCATGGCAAATAATAGTCAGAACACTCTACATTCAAGACAAAGAAAAGGTACTTAGAGCTTCAAGAGAAAAAAAGTCACTTTTAAAGGTAAACCTATTAAAATAACAAATGACTTCTCAATACAAACAGTAAAAGCAAGAAGAACTTGGAGAGACATACTTCAAGTATTAAATGAGCAAAAATGTCAACCCAGTCTGATATACCCAGCAAAACTATCTGATCTAGGGAGAAAGAAAAGTTTTCCAACACAAAAACAACTTGAAAGCTTACATGTCTACCAAACCAGGCTTTCAAAAAATGCTAGAAATGATACTCAGGCTTGAAGAAAAAAACAAGTATATCCAGGAGGATTGAAGGGAAATATAATACCACCAAAACCTAAGTGTTAAACAATATACATACAAAAGCCACTAACATAAAATATATCCAGAATTAAAAGTAATTTGGCAATTATAACATTAAATGTCAATGATATTAACTCACCCACCGATCAAGAGACACAGATTGCAAACTTGGATTAAAAACCACAAACAACAATCTGCTGCCTGAGGGAAACTCATCTCACCACAAAAGATAGGCACATCCTAAATTCTAGACCAAAATTCTGCAAGCTAATGGAACCAGGAAACAGGCAAGGGTAACCATTATGCTATCAGACAAAGTGGATTTCAAACAAAAAAAAAACATAAGAGACACAGATGGATACTACATTTTAGTCACAGGTACAATTCACCAGGAAGACTTCACAAAACTGAACATATATGCACCTAATACAGTCCCCTCCACATTCATTAAGCAAACCCTACAGCATCTAAAGCGAGAAATCAATCCCAAAACGATAATTCTTGGGGATTTCAACACCACCCTCTCAACATGGGATAGATCAACAGGTCAAAAGCTTAACAGAGTTACTTTGGAACTTAATCAAACCCTTAAAGAAATGGACCTTACAGATCTCTATTGAACTTTTTATCCATGCACAAAAGAATACACATTTTTCTCAGCAGCACACGAAACTTTCTCCAAAATAGATTATATATTGGGCCACAAAACTAATCTCCACATATTCAGGAAAGTTGAATTTCTAGCCTGTACCCTATAGGACCACCATGGTCTAAAGCTTGACATCCACAACACAATAAACAACAGAAAATGCACTAACTCCTGGAAACATAACACTATGATGCTAAATGAAAGTTGGATTCAGGAAGAAATTGAAAAGGAATTTCAAGATTTCCAGAAAGTGAATGATAATGAAAATACAACTTACCAAAATTTTTGGGACACAATGAAAGGTGTCCTAAGAAGTAAGTTCATAGCTCTTAATGCCTACATCAAAAAATGGAAACATCAGAAATAAATAACTTAACAATGCAGCTTAAAGCTTTCAAGACACTAGAGCAATCTGATCCCAAAAGCAGTAGAAGAAAGGAGATTAGCAAAGTAAGGGGAGAAATATCTGAAATCAAGAGTGGGAAAATGATACAGAGAATCCACTAGTCAAAAAAGGTGATTCTTTGAAAAATTCAATAAGATTGATACACCCCTAGCTAAATTAACCAAAAGCAAGAGAGAAAAAACACAAATGAACAAAATGTTGTTGATCCCACAAAGACCAGCATGGACTAAAGGTACAAGGATCCTTGAAAGCTAGGGACTGACAGTCACAGTCGTGTTCCTAAGCTCAAGGGGAACACAGGAAAGGGTTCTGGGATATCCCCCTGGGTCCTAGCACCTCATTGGAGAGGAGGACCCAAGGAGAGTTTGGCATGCACAGTAAAGGATGCTCAGAGTATTGGGGGGGAGGCACTGGGGGGATGGGGAGAGAAGGGAGGGAGGAGCAGGGGGATGGGGGAAGGTAGAGGGAGGAAGGGGCCCAGTGTACCTGTTAAGTTTGTATGAGCAGAAATAATAATAATAATAATAAAACAAAACAACACCAAAAAGCAAAATTAGAAATGAAAATGGAGTTATCACTACCAGATACCCAAGAAATTCAGTGTATTATAACATCATATTTCAAAAATGTATACTCTTTGAAATTTGACAACACAAAGAAATAGATGAATTCTTAAGTAAGCACAAGTTGCCAAAAATGAATCAGGAAGTTGTGCATTATTTAAATAGTCCTATAACATATGAGGAAATCAATGAAGTGATCTCAAATCTTTCCCCCAACAAATATCCTGGACCAGATGGATTCAGCACAGAGATCTACAAGACATTTCAGGAGCCAATAACACCAATACTCCTCAAACTGTTCCATTAAATAGCAAAGGAAGGAACACTACCAAATTCCTTGTACCAAGCTAATATCATCTTAATCCCAAAACTTAATAAAGATACACTTAAAAAAAACTATAGGCCAATCTCTCTGATGAACACAGAATGGATCAAGTAGGCTTTATCCCAGGCAAACAAGGTTGGATCAACATATGCAAATCAATAAATGTAATTCACAATATAAACCAGTCTAAAATCCAAGACCACATGATACTCTTGATAGATGCAGAAAAAGCTTTTGGCAAGTACAGCAGACTTTTATGATCAACACCCTAGAGACAGTTGGAATGGAAGGAACTTTTGTCAATATAATAAAAGCTGTATAAAAACAAGCCCACAGCAAGGATTACACTCAATGGGGAAAAACTTGGAGCATTCCCACTTCTATCAGGAACTAGACAAGGCTGTTCATTTTCACCACTTCTATTCAATATTGTACTTGCAGTCTTAGCTGAAGCCATAAGACAAGAAATGAGAGATTGAAGGGATTCAAACCAGCAAGGAAGAAGTCAAGTTATCTCCATTTCCTGAAGACATTATCTTATACCTGAGTGATCCCAAAAACTCCACCAGGAAGCTCCTGGAACTAGTATAGAAGTTCAGCAGGGTGGCAGGATACAAAATAAACATACAAAAATCAGTGGCCTTCCTATAGGCACAGAATGAAAGAAATGAAAAAGCCCTGAGAGAAACAATCGCATTCACTATAGCCCCTAAAAAATGAAATACCTTAGTATAAACCTAACCAAGGAAATACATGACCTTTACAATAAAAACTTTAAAATCCTAAAGAAGGAAATTGCAGAAGACACCAGAAGGTGGAAAGACCTCCCATGTTCCTGGATTGGCAGAATCAATATCATAAAAATGACCATCCTACCAAAGATTCAATGCTATACCAATTAAAATACCAAAGAAATTCTTTAAAGAAGCTGAACAAACAATCTCAACATGGCTGGAGATATCACCATACCAAACCTTAGTCTATACTACAAATCCATAGTTATAAAAACAGCCTGGTACTGGCTCCAAAATAGACACACAGATCAATGGATAAGGATTGAAGGCCCAGATGTAAGCCCACAGAATTATAGCCATTTGATCTTTGACAAAGGGGCCAAAAAATCCAACGGAAAAAGAACAGCATCTTCACAAATGGTTCTGGCAAAACTGGATCTCCACATCAGAAGATTAAAACTGGACCCATACTTGTCACCAAGTACAAGACTTAATTCCAAATGGATCAAGGACCTCAATATAAGGCCAGAGACTATAAAAACCATAATTGAAAGGGTAAGGAACTTACTGAAGCTGATTGGACTAGGCCAACATTTCCTAATCAGAAATCCAATAATGCAGTCAATACAACCAACACTCAATAGATGGGATCTTATGAAATTAAAGAGCTTCTGTTCAGATAAAGAGATTGTAACTCCAGCACAAAGGCAACCCATGCAATGGTAGAAAATCTTCACTAACCATATATCTGAAAGAGCTCTATTATCCAGAGTACACAAAGAACTTAAAAAACTAAACACCAAGGAAACAAATGGCCCAATTAAAAAATGGACCTTGGAACTTAAAAGAAACTTTACCAAGGAGGAAATTAAAATATCTAACAAATATCTTAAAAAATGCTCCACATCCTTAGCCATCATGGAAATGCAAATCAAAACCTCCCTGAGATATCATCTCACCCTGGTCAGGATGGCAAAAATCCACAATACAAACAACACCAAATGCTGGAGAGGATGTGGAGTTCGGGGAACTCTCCTACATTGCTGGTGGGAATTCAGGCTCATACAACCACTCTGGCGAGCCATCTGGATATTCCTAAAGAAATTAAATATTGAAATGCCATATGACCCTGTGATTCCACTTTTGGGAATAACCCCCCATACAGCAGAGGTTCACCTCGATAGCACAAGCACGACCATGTTCATATCAGCACTGTTTACCATAGCAAAGTCATGGAATCAATCCAAATGTCCAACAGTTGACGAGTGGTTGAGGAAAATGTGGTACATTTATACAATGGAATACTACTCAGCCATCAAAAAAGATGAATTAATGCAATTTTCCAGGAAACGGATGGAATTAGAAACAATTATATTGAGTAAAGTATCCCAAGACACAGAAAATTAAGTGCCGTATGTGCTCCCTAATAGGTGGATCCTAGTACCAAACCCACTTAGACACACTCAAAGATAAATCTCTGTAATATCTACAGTAATTGCAAAGATTATAAACAGGAGAGAAGGGGAAGGAGAGCCCTGTCAGAAACAAGGAGAGAGGAGATCATGCTACAGCAGAGATAATAGGCCACCATCAAAGACTGCATGTAAGTAATGAGACATCTAGTTAAGCTCATAGTCTTTCCTTCCTGGTCACTTGCAACTGATGCGATATGATCTTACCAGAAAGAGAGGGCATACAGTCTGGCAGATAGAAAGTAACCATTTTGCAAACGGGAGACTGATCCCCCTTACCACAGCTTCCTACTCTTATTCCATCTACCTTTGAACCTATCCTTATAATAAGACTCTATTGTAACAGCTTTTTATCTCTGGCCTATGGGGTGCCATCCAATACCCATGGAGCCAAGGGCATTGCAGGAGTGGCAAAACTGAAAAAATCAACAAACCATAATTCAGAACATCACAGATTCTATATCAACCACCTGGAACTAGGCCAGCCTAATCTCTCCCCATCCTGAAGCTCAGGGAAATTTGCAGAAGAGGGGGCTGGTAAGATTGTAAGAGCACAAGGATGGGAGGAGTCATATATGCAAGATACTCCACACAAGTTAGGGCCGAAGCAATTGTAACAGGACTCTGCATGATCTGTGCAATGACCAACTAATCATTGATCCCTCAAAGTCTAGCATGGACTAAAGGCACTAGGATCATTAGAAGCAAGGGATTAACAGTCACAATATGTTCCTATACTTAAGGGGAACACAAGAAAGAGTTCTAGGAAATGTCACTGAGTTCTTACATCTCAAAGAGGAGGACCCAGAGGAAATTTTGACATACACATTAAAGGATGCTCCAGGGATGGGGATACGGGACACTGGGAGAAAGGGATAGAGAAGGAAAAGGGTAGGGACTAGGGAGTTTCAGAGAGGGGTGGAGGGAAGGAGGGGACCAGGGTACCTCTCACGTTTGTATGAGGGGAAAAAAATAAATGAATACAATAAGAAATTAACGTTCCCAAGCCTAAGTTAAGCAAATGATGACTCAGGCAACAAACAAAGCTGGGTAATTAAAAAAAAAACCCAAAAACAATCCATTACTATGAAAAATAAAATAAAATGCAAATAAATGTTAGAAGCAAAGTATATTTCTTTACAAATCATCACTATATCTTGAGGTTGCAATAAAGTTTAGTTATTACAAGATGATTCATTTCATTTAAAAAGAGTAAATATTAATAATATTATCAGTATTATCAGCAATATTGATGACTTTATGCCAAGAGGAAATAAATATGAGCAGTACAGAAATATCATCTCAACCTTTCAATCAATTGCTGCCCTTCTCTTGCACTTTATGTGTCTTGAAATTAAAAATTAAAACAGATTGTACTAATAAAATTACAGTTTATTTTTCTCACAAAATTATCTACCTTTTTATTTTCTTCATACTTAATACAAATTTCAATTTCTAACATTAATTTTTATGATTTGCAAAATTCAAGAAGCCTGACATGTTGAAATGATAGCCTAATATATGGATCAGTTTTGTTTGATATAAATGCAGTTCCTGAGAAAGAAATGAGAATGTTTGATCAAATTAAAGAGGGGCTCATACATCTTGAATTTTTTAGCAGCTATAATATATTTAATAAATTGGGCTTTGTCACAAAATCATTCAGAGAATATTTGAATTTCAGAAAAAATTAAGAATTTTAACCTTTCTCTAATTCATTTTCATGTGCTAAAAAGAATAACCTACACAAATTTCATAATTTATCAGGAAATGACATAGATTTAAACATTAAGAACAAGCTCAAGCATTTGGGAGACTAAATTATTTCCCATGATAGTTAATTCTTTGAAATAAAGAAAGATGTATTTCAGATAGAGAGAATGGCTCAATGCTTAAAGAATATGCCATGAGTAAAATCACATATCCAAGCCCCAGGTAAATGCTAGTGGGCATAATTGCTCACTTGTGAGTCTAGTCCCTGAAGGAAAGGCCTAGGATCCCCAGAGAAAGTTGGCAAACACATTAATTTTATTGACAAGATCTGGGTTTGACTAGATGTGCTATCTCAAGAAGAATATGGTGGAAAAAATTATCAACGATAATTTTTAAAGAGTCTCAAGTCCTCACATACATGTATGTGCACCTAAATGCACATGTGCAGAAATATGAAAGACCCATACATAACCCCCATACACACAGCACACAGCCTACACATATACGTATGAAAATGGAACAAAAAGAAACACAACCTTTACATCTTTCTATCCATCTATTTATGTCCTGCTCAAAATTATACAACAAATTATCATTTAATACATGTCATCTATAATCCTATAAAGATGAAGTTCAAAAACAAATTGTTGCTTGTTATTTATCATCTATAATATAAATATGTAGTTCAGTGGACATTTTACATGACAATTAATTATCCTGAGAGCGTTTTAAGTGCTTTAATAAAAGAAATTTAGAGAGCTATTTAGGTTGATGGAAATAAAAAAGATGCTTGAGATAATATCAAGTTATCAAAAATAGATTTGATCCCAACATTGATGCCAACTCTTTAGGAAGAAGTATAATGTTTTGCATGTTTTGTTATTTAGTGTTAAATCAGAAATTTAATATTTGGACCAGCAACTTGGCTCAATGGTAAAAAGTATCTGTGTGCAACCTGACAACACAGCTTCAATATATGGAACCCGCATCATAGAGGAAAATATTTGATTTTCAATAATTGTACATTTACCTCCACACATGTATCATTGTATGTAGATACCTTTTCTCTCTTTCATTGTGTTCTACCCTGTTACTCAAGAAAATTAATAAAATATCATGAACGTAATTATGTACTTACAAAATCTTGAGAATTCATAAGGATTGGAAATATTTTCTATCACTCATAGTAACTATGTTATTCTGTTCTAGCTCTATTACAAAGAACATGTACATAATGTTTTATTAGTTTCTAGTTTTTATATATTAATGAAGAGTTTTACTAAAAATCAAATTAATATTTAAGCAATTTCAAAGGGACTTGAAGAGACTAGTATATAAAGCAATCTTATAAAATCCTATAATGTGAGATAAAGTTAGAACAAATGAATGAATCTATTTAATGAAGGTGACTTGAATTGAATTAATGAGAGATTTATCTATTGTCTAAATTAAATATTTGTATAAGCTCATTTAGCATAGATGATCAAAAGACTATCGATAGCCATTTGAGAATTTTTGAAATTTCTGTCACTATTTTTTAAATTTTCCTATATAAGTATAATGAATTTATATTCTATTCCCTGCTACTCCCATTCACCTACACATCCAACCATACCCCATCTCCTTTCCACCCAGTCTTCCGCCCATTTGCCCATCTTCTGAGATCCTTCTGGCCAGATCTAGCATGCCTCCATAGACAAGTGCCTGAATTCTTGGGAACATGATAAGCTCATCAGGTGGACTAGTAGTTAATTATTTCCCTCTCTCTTGACTTAGATGAATCCCACACAGTATTTCAAGATGGCATTGTGTCTCTTCAGGGCCTTACTACTCTGTTGTATGATTTCAATAGAGAAGCTCTCATAATGGTCTATTGAGTTCTTATGTATAACAGTCCTTACAATGACAGAGGGTTCTATCTGGGGGTATTTCTCTCTAACCTTAGGATCTTGCATTCTTACTGCCTTCTCTTCAATAACGTGTCTTGAATCAAAGAAGTGCTCAATGTTCAACAAAGAAATATACTTCTACAATGGAGGGGATGTAATGTAGAGAAACATACTAGGCCTAAATACAAAACAAAAGCAATGGTGAAAAGCACAACCTGAAACATAACATTTAAATTACTGCCATTTTAATGAGAACAAAATGGTTTAATTTTACAAAACTGAAAGTCAGTGATTCTTCTTTAATTGTTCTGTAAAAATGTGTTCATATGGAAAAGCATATCCCCAAGCATTTAGAAACAAGCAAATGCAGAGATCCATAGCATTTCAGAAGAGAAAATACTCCTGTAGATGGTGTTAGGGCAACAAGATTGCCTGGATTTCAATAAAGTTAGAAGAGATTTAGAATTAAAAATTCATTGTGGGTTGAGGATCCCAATAATGTCATGAATATTAACTCTAGGACTCATACCACATTTTCACAGAGCTTAGTAGAGAAAAATCTTCAGCCACTACAATTCATATTTAATTGTCTGCATTAATCATGATCAAGTTGGCTCCATACTAGGAAGTGAAGATGATTCAACACATCCAGATCAATAAATTAATATTTCATATAAAGTAAGGCTTAAGGTTAGAAGTCACTTTTTCATCTCAATGGATGCAGGGTAGGTCTTTGACAAAGTCCAACATTGTCGTTAAAACCTGTTAAAGAGCTGGGTGGGCATTGAAGAACCATAATGAAGTTTATAAATGACAAGGGTACATTCACTACTATATTAAGTGGAAATAAACTCTAAACACTTCTGCTAAATGAAGTAATGAGACCAACATAATCTTATTTTACATTTATTTTTATTTTTATTTTTTATTTTTTAAGAGAACAACGGGTTTATTTCTTTACAACAGTCCTGCTACTGTCCTCAGTCTAGCTTGACAGGAGATACACCAACACCAGGGCTGAGGAAACTAGCCACACCATTTCTAGGTAATGTCTGAGAGAGGGACAATCCTTGCTTGCCAAAGCAGTATGTCTGACTAAGTGTACAAAGGATGCTGACTCTCTCAACCAGCTCTCCATGATTTATTCCAGGACATAATCCCACCCACCATAGGCTGCGCTTTCCCCATCGGCTAGACAATCTCCTTCGGATTTGCTCTGGGCATAACTCAACTACTAATTCTCCACAAATGTGCCCAGAGCTCAAACTCTCAACTGTCAAGTTGACACCTGTGCCTAACTATGACAGTTGTACTTCATAAATTAGGCATATTCACTTCAGGTAATACAATTGTAGTGATTTTACTTAGGCATTTATAAATCCTTTCAATCTACTTCTTAAGATAAAAAACTTTCTTAATAGATAATAGAAAAGCCTCAATAGTTTGTCAAAATATTACCCTGCATTATTAAAGGCTTATGTATTCATTTATAGTTTTTTTTAACATTTTTATTATTATTTCTGCTCAAACACAATACTCCTTAAACTGTTCCATCAAATAGCAGAGGAAGGAACACTACCAAATTCCTTCTATGAAGCTAATATCGTTTTAATCCCAAAACCTAATAAAGACTCACTTAAAAAAGAAAACTATAGGCCAATCTCTCTGATGAACACAGACACAAAGATTCTCAACAAAATCTTAGCAAATCGGATTCAAAAACATATCAAAAAGATCATTCATGGGGACCAAGTAGGCTTCATCCCCGGCACACAAGGTTGGTTCAACATACGCAAATCAATAAATGTAATTCATCATATAAACCAGTCCAAAGTCCAAGACCACATGATATGCTCGATAGATGCAGAAAAAGCTTTTGACAAGATTCAACAGCTTTTTATGATCAAAACACTAGAGACAGTAGGAATGGAAGGAACCTTTATCAATATAATAAAAGCTGTATACAACAAGCCCACAGCAAGGATTATACTTAATGGGGAAAAACTGGAAGCAATCCCACTTCGATCAGGAACTAGACAAGGCTGTCCACTCTCACCACTTCTATTCAATATTGTACTTGCAGTCTTAGCTGAAGCCATAAGACAAGAAAGGGGCATAAAAGAGAATCAAATCGGCAAGGAAGAAGTCAAGCTATCCCTATTTGCAGATGGCATGATCTTATATCTGAGTGATCCCAAAAACTCCACCAGGAAGCTCCTGGAACTAATTGAGAAGTTCAGCAGGATGGCAGGATACAAAATAAATGTACAAAAATCAGTGGCCTTCCTATATGCCCAGAATGAAAGAAGTGAAAAAGCCCTGAGAGAAACAATCCCATTTACTGTAGCCCCTAAAAAAATGAAATACCTTGGTATAAACCTAACAACCAAGGAGGTAAAAGACTTTTACAATGAAAACTTTAAAACCCTAAAGAAAGAAATTGCAGAAGACACCAGAAGGTGGGAAGACCTCCCATGTTCCTGGATTGGCAGAATCAACATCGTAAAAATGACCATCTTACCAAAGGCAATATAAAAATTCAATGCTATACCAATTAAAATCCCAAAGCAATTCTTTAAAGAAGTTGACCAAACAATCTCAAAATTCACATGGAGGCACAAAAGACTCAATCCTGAGTAACAAAAACACTGCTGGAGGTATCACCATACCAAACCTTAGGCTATACTACAAATCCATAGTTATAAAAACAGCCTGGTACTGGCTCCAAAATAGACACACAGATCAATGGATAAGGGTTGAAGACCCAGATATAAGCCCACAAAATTACAGCCATTTGGTCTTTGACAAAGGGGCCCAAAAAACCCAATGGAAAAAGAACTGTATCTTCAACAAATAGTGCTGGCAAAACTGGATCCCCACATGCAGAAGATTAAAACTGGAGATTCATTGAGCTCAGGCAATATGAAAAATAAACTGACTGATAAAAAGCAAGCATGGTATACAGAGTGGATCTGAGTGATCTCAAAAAAAGGGACTACAAACCTGATTAGGATACCTCAACAGGAATCTACCAGAAAAAGAATGGCCCAAATTCCACATCCTCCACTCCCTCATAATCATACACAGGAAGGGGGAGTTGCATCTAGTTTAGGAAGGAAGGAATCTCAGGATGGGAAATGCTAGTAAGAAGGAACATCTTGCATTGCAAAAAGACACATCTAAAATGAGTTCCAAGTGATCCCACAAACTATGAATATACTGATACATGCTTAAAAGTCAGTTTGACATTTTGCATAGTTAAACCTTATTAGTCTGCATTCCCATAGGACCTATATCCTTCCCTTTCATAGGTTCTTGCCCTGCTTTCAGTACCAGGAGCAAGGTTGCCCCCTTGATATATACTTTTGAACCAATGGTTTTCTCTTACCAGGATTGTCATTATTGCACTTGCAGCTTTCACAGATGAAACTATTGCTTTTCTTCCCTGCATTGCTTTCTGGAACTATGAAAGCTGGCCAGCAGGAGAAAACTTCCAGACCAATTCTGGCTGTTATATTTTTTGTCTATATCTCATGATCAACATATGTAGTATCTTCAGCAGCAGGCTTTTTTATGTGTATCTGTATATTATTGTTTCTTTATCGTTTTATTTGCTATAATGCTTTAGTTTAGCCTTGTTTATTACATGGGATTTTCATTAATTCTTGTAATTTTGTACATTAAATCCTAAGCTACCATGTTTAAACATCTGTTAACAACAGACTAGAGGTAGATGAATATCTCTCATTTTATAGACCCACACAAGTGTGCTTTCCCTACATTTTTAAGTGTGTAATGGTTTCCATGTTACCTTTCATGCCTTAAATCTATGTGATTTCCTTCACATTCAAGCTTGACCTCCCTCTCCTCCCACATCCATTATTTCTCTTTTCACTCCCAAATGCTTTTATCCTTTGTTATTAAAAAAAAGTCGATAAGCTTTATTCATATTAATCAGTATTCTCTGGCTAGTAAAAGTTCTGTCTTTCAAAGTAGCCACCCATAGCTGCTTCGGTCTTACCAGAATATTAGTGAAGAATATTAGTCATGCCTATGAGACAGGTGCCAAAGGCAGCAGGAACAGCTAGGAAAAGCCTGAGCTTCCTCATAGATTAACTGGCATCGCCCTACATTTCCTTCCTAAATATCTACAGGAAACATTCCCTGTATGAGGATTTGCTCAAAGCAAGTCATAAAATACACTAACAAAAGGGAAAAGTAACAAGTGGAAGACACGTCCACTGCCCACATATGATCAATGCAAAAATTCCACCAGTCCTACTGCTATTAGTGATTCTTGACCTTTCATTCAAGAGTGAAACAAAAGTCCTCCTCTCAGGTAAGGAGGAAAGTTTATTGAAAGCAAACAGTGTGCAATGAATGTGAGTGCAGATACTCCAGGGATCCCAGATAAATGTATCTGGGAGGCTTCTTTACATGTGATTAAAAGGAAGGATGAGATAGCTACTAAAGAGCATACTCTGGTAGTTCTTTATCTTGCTTGTAAAACTTGAATTACATAGGCTTTTGATCACTTATACCTCTTCCCATAATTCATTTGGCTTTAATCATATCCACATCTAAGCATTATGCATAAGCTTAAGATGTTAAATAATGGATACATATTCACTTAGAAGAGATAGTTTCTCTCCCTCTCTTTCCAAGTAAATGATTTTTTGCATTTCATAAAATATTTCACATCTATTATATTTATATTTGCTATGATTTTTGAAAGTTTGAAGAGAAATTTATAACTTAAAATGTTTCCAAACTCCTAAGACATTGGTTAATAATATTCAGGGGTTAAGCCTCTGCCTTGCAAGTAGAAGGCCCTGAGTTCGGATCCCAGATCCCATGTACAAACACCGGGCAGAAGCAGGAGGCGCCTGCGCTTCTGATCTGGTGGGCGGAGCCTGTGAATCCCGGGACAGAGCAGAAGAGGAAGTGGAGGCGGTCCATGATGATTCCCGAATTCACCCTTGGTTCTACACACACACACACAATTAAATAAAATAATAATAAAAAAAAAAATTTAAAAAATACTACTATATTAACAAACTAAATTCCTTCCAGTACTATTTAGCTTACTGAAAACATGCCATGTCTAACTATACTGGAATTTAAGACAATTTTAGCTTTTAATTACTTGAAGGTAATTGTAATAAAATCTTCCTGTGATTAATTTAGTAAAGGTTTTCATAAAATATTGTATTAAAAGGTAGTGGTATCTATAGTCTGTAGTACTAGTCTACAGTATCTCTATCTACTTGATGGAGTAACAGTTGTATTAAACTACAATATTTTAAATGATATTTTTATTTTCAATATACACTAAAGCATCTTTCAATTTGGTTTTTGCATTAACACAGAAATTGTAACTGATGTATTCATATTTCAATTGAAAATAACATATGTGAGGAAATACGCTAGTCAAAGGAATCTTAAGGATTTTTGGTAGTAATTTATGTGGTGCATACACATGATATCCATTGCCATAGTTTTTAAATTATTCCATAATGGGCTATGTAGGCAAAAGAAAATGTTTAAATAAAGGATATGCTTCCATCTGTTTCTCTTTCACTCTTGAAAATCTATGTCCATGTTGTCAGAAGTTAATTTCTGGTAGTAGATACATTTCCCACTCAAGTATTGCATTGCCTGAAATTCATTCTCAAAGATCTATCTTTCCATCTGACACCAAGAAAAAGTCCTTGTCTTAGAGCAAGATTAGAGAGAAAAGTGGACAGCTGTGTTTTACATTGTCATTATTACTTCAACATAGATGAAATGTGGGCAGAAAACCATCTGATCTGAGCCAAATAGCTTACATAAATTGCTTTTTCTCTTTCTGTTTAATTGCTTATACACTTAATAATTGTTTTCTGCTCTTTCTTACTGACTTTTGGCTCTGAGGAATTTCTGCTCTACCAACGGTATGCATAAGAACGCAACAAAATTCCTGATAATAAGTATTGCTGCTTTTCCCTTACTAAATTTAAGTTCTTTGGCCATTCAAAAAGTTTGTGGCTTAAATCTTTCTTTTAAAAAGAACATTTTTACCAAGTTAGGTCTATTTTAGAGCTAATAGAGTTGAGGCCAGTATAAATTTGCTGAAAAAGCAGATTCATACTCCTTTGGACATGCACCATCTGAGTCCAAACTGGAATTAGGCTATGTCCTTCACCAGAGAGAAATTCTGCCAAGATACTCACATATTGAGTAAATCCTTTATTGGTAATCTCCTTCCCAATGCAATAAAAAATTAAAGGATAATATATTTAGTCACTGGTACCACAGAACGGATAACTTTATGTTTTTCTCTGAAAAGAAGGTCTTAGAGTACAAGTTGTGGATAACAAGAAGAGTTAGTTGAGAATTAAGGAAATCATTTAGAATCATAAAGAAGAGAGGCATTGAAGGGCAATTTTTCACTACACAAGATTGTATTATTTACTGACTTTCAAAATTACCAAAAGAAAAAAAAATAAAATCAGCATTAAATAATCTTTTCTACAAATTCTGGTATTCATAAACATGTTGAACCCAGTTCATTTTCTAGGTACCTGAGTACAGATGTTGGAAACACATTTCTCCAAAGTGATGTCTAGCCACCTTCAAAAACAAAAATCACACTATGAAAAAATAATCTTGCAATAGCAAATAATAATGACAACAATTTATATTTACTGGCATATATTATATGTGGTAGATGAGTAAGGAATTCTATATAAATTATGTTGGTTTCTTTGTAGAATAATTAAATTATGTATTCATTGGCATCTTTAATACATGATAAAATTTAATTCACACAATTTAAATAAAAACTGCCATGTAATAATAAATGTAACTTCATGTGAGCTAAATTTTCACTTTTACACACGGTGACATTCAATCTTATCTCTTTGAATATCTTTGTCTACCATTCATAAAATAGATGAAAGACTATATAATAAGAAAATTTTATAGTTACAATAAATATAAGTTTTAAATTAAAAAAGCAATAAATACAAAAATACAATAATAATAACAAAAAAGTAATAGAAGTGTGTGATTTGGCAACATATATTCTATTTTATCATTAAGATATTGAAGCTACAATTCTTCAGAATGTGATTTTTTTGCATTCAGCTGTCCTTTGGGTATAATTATCTCAGAATATGTTAGTCTAATATTCCATTCAATAACAATGAATATTGTCTATTATTTTATTTGCTAATATTTCTGCTTTTCCTAAATTCCTCATGTTCCTTTGAAACAACGAGCTCTTTTCCAATAGGTAGCAGAATTCCTTATATTTTGACTAGTTGAGATGCAAGGGATGAAATGTCTATGCCTGTTTCCAGGATGTTGGGAAGAAGTTACAATTACCTTTTGCTTTTCTGTGTTTCTAAGGTGTCTGGTGTTTCTTAGCCTTGAAGCCAGCCCAGCTGTCTCCAATCTGCATTGATAGGAAATCCTTGTATGTCCTGCTTTGTATTTGATACTACGTCCTCTGTGCATAAAATCTTCACTTCCTAATTAAAAACATTCAAGGAATACCATGAAAGTAGTTCAGGGCAACTATATTTGAAATCCACTGAATCTCCTGAATCAGACTGATCTCTACTGACTAAGTGCAATATCTATTAAGTCAAAACGATCTTAAATAAGATTTTTGGCCATGGTCACTGACTCAAAAGGAGGCTACACTTCCTCATCATCAATCTAGAATCTTCCATCACTGAGCTTCTGTGTAAAAAGCATGCTGTCATTTTCTGGGTCCTTTAATCCAATGATTTTTTTAAACAGTACAATTATAAGTAGCAAATAAAAATATGTTTTGCATGTCATTCATTATATTCATTCTAAGAAGTAGCAACTGGTCTTCAGATAAATATTCCCACTCAGTAACTTAGTATGTCTGTTTAAATTATTGCTACTAACTTTATTTTTATAAATGTCATCCAACAGTGTTTATTCATTGGGGACTATGAGCTACAGTCTTATACCTCTTTCTGTTTAACAATATCCTTTAGTTGTTCATTCCAGGTAAATTTCAAAGTAATAACTAAGCAAGTATTCTACAATGCTTATGAAAATTGTCAATGCATCATTACTTTATAAAGTAGAAAATCAAAACATAAGTTCAAATAGTTGACTATATTTAGATCAAACTTATTAGCTGCCAAAGTCTTAGTTTACCAAATCCTTGCCCAAGTCTTTCTGATTGGCAAAGCTATTTTTTATGCTGCAGCTACAAAAGTTGATGCAGAAATAAGGGCTTTACAAGGCTTATGAAATCATATTCTGATCACTTATTCACATGGCTAAATCTCACACAATTGCTTTTGAACATAAATGTATATATATCCTTAAATTACATCCTGATCATATAAGTCAAAAGTTCATATAACTTGATAGTAGGACTTAGACATAAATACATGTGTGCTATAAATACATATATGTCAATATATGCATAAATTTAAGGAATACAAAGGGAATATGATATAAAATTAAGAATATTTAATGTCAGTAGAGCAGATATGAATGTGCTCCAAGAAGGATATAGGAATTAGAATTATTGGTAATATTTTATTTTTTGATGTAAATAGTAGATACACATCTTTATGACATTTATATGATCTAAATATATGTGTTCTAGTGATTAAAAACAGTATTCATAAGTTTCTTTAAATATTAAAATGATAACATAGATTATTCCCTTGTTTTTAATACTATGGTAGACATTGCAACTTTTAAATTTTTTAGAAAAAATTTTGAAAATAAAATTTCCCTAGACAAATTGACAATGAAATTTCAACCAAGAATGAATGTATTTGTGTCTGTGTGTGTGTGTGTGTGTGTATGTATGTATGTATGTATGTATATATATGTATATTTTGTTTAAAAACAAGTATATTTGTAAGGTCATGTGAATATATGAACACCTACATATATACATTGAGGTAGACATTAGGAAAAATTCACTATCCCTCTTCTAACTTACCCTTTTAACACAGAGCCTCTAAACAAACCCAGAGCTCCCAGTTCAATGTAATCTAACTATCAACTTTGTACTGAAAAATCTTAGTTATTTTGCCTTCTGAGACTGGGATAACTCCTCAGGTTTCTATGTCCACTTAGCATTATACAAAGTTGTGACTCTGGTCTTTTTCCTTACATAGAAATCACATTAACTAGTGGATTGTATCCCCAGATACAATCCTTCAAGAATATTTTAATGGGAAAAAGAAGAGACTTTTGCTATAGAGGGCAATCTTGAAATCAGCTCCATGAGAACTATAACAATTATGGACATGAAGATGCCTCAGAGGTAGAAAGGCAAGTAAATATGCCTGCAGTTTCAATGAGATGTCATTGATCCACATAGACAGGACTTGCATCTTCTCACATATCTTTTTGGAGTTAAGTCCCACCCTTCTTGTGATATGTAGGGCCACATTGCTTAATAGATTTACATTTCATAGTGGGAACTTTTCTGATTCTTGAGGAAAATAACTCTGGCTTGTAAAACTGGCTAAAGATCAAAAGAAGGAATAGCATTTCCACATGTCAAAGAAAGAACTGCTTATTTTTCTACAATGGGCATCCTAAGAAATCAGAAGTGTTTGGTCTACAATCATAAAGAAACCTATCTGAGGTTTCCTTATACTAAGGGACCATTACAGCTTTTAGTAAAAAACAATGAAATGGTTTAGAGGATAAATCACTCAGGGCTCAGCTGGACACATAGCTATATGTTAGTATATTTAAACATAACCCTGCAACAGAAACACATGCTTACAAAATGATTAGAAGGAAGGAATGGATGAGTAACTCTAAGTTTCGCCTTTCTAGGAGATGCCTTCTTGTAGTGAACACTGAAGATGGAGATCTCCATTTCTTGAAAATGAATGCCAAACCCATTCCTTGTGGTCCCAGTTGCAGTGTGCCTCCTATGCCAGAATAGTTCTAGGATGATACCTGTTGATTTTCCCTCCAGGGGCAGGGATGGATCTTGTCTTATCTTGAATTGGGATCAAGGGCAGAGGTGGTTTTTACATATTTCCTCCTGTCCTTTGGAAGCTTTCTACACACTAATTAGAACATCTAAAGGATAGGCACAGAGCTTTATCATTGTAATTCTTGCTCTCTTTGCCCATATTAGCAGCCTGTTCTTTCTCCACAATGAATGGGGACATTAAGGCATTTTAACAATTCTGAGGATTGGCAGGGCTGTATTGTTGTTGATGGCCCCATCTATTGTTGACCTTGAAGGTGTAGTCTTTCTGTCACTACTGATGTCATCCCTTCCTGCAGTGTATGGACATACCTCTCTGTTTCATGCTTTATTAGAGGTTAGATTCCATAACAAAGGTGACTTGGTTTTTGGCTTTTCCAAGATTCCCTCTCAACCTAGCCTGATTCAATTCTTGTTGATCCCACTCTAGTATCTATCAGGAAAGCAAGGTAAACCTGCATGTGAAGGAGGCCCACATCTTCTTTCTGGAATCAGGAGGAAAAAAGTGAAGAAACTACTTTGACAATGACTGAGTGCAAGAGCGAATCATTTGTGCAGGTCAAATAATTTCCAGAAAGGGTAGATTTCCATTACTAAGAGAAAAGAGAAGAAAACTAGAGTTGAAAGACCCCAAGTCTTTCAGTCAGGAATGAGGCCACCGAGAGAAGGACCAAGACCCTTCTTGGTGCATGAGGTTTTATTTAATGATGCATCGGCGGCTCCAGCAACCTCTCACACAGGAGAGACTGAAGCGGCCCCTAGCAACTGAAGCAAGGGGTTTATAAAGGGGTTTTGGGTAGGGGTCTCATTGGGGAGGAATTTTCCCAATTGCTGGTCAGCAAGAGTCCAGCTTAACCACAGGAAGTTTGCTCCGGATGGCTATTATGCTATTAACAGAATTTTCTTGCAAGACTTGTTTTCCCTAGGGCTAGTCATCTTGAGGTTACAGCCTGTTTTCCCATCACCAAGGGTTGCAGCTCCTTTTCCCATCACCAGGGGTTTCAGGGCGGGGAGGGAAGTAACAAGGTGCATAGTTTTAGACAAAGGCTAGCAGTAGCTATGCTTGAATAGCTATGAGCAAATATCTACACTGTGGGCCTGAACCGGCCCGTTCTGTGAATTTTCTTTTTAGGGCAAGGGTCTTTCATTCCCTTCTCTTCTTTAGGCACACTCCAATCATGGAGTGTCAGTTACTGTTCTTGTAAATTTCTGGGAGGATTGGAGTCAGTTTTTCATCAGGGGTATTCCTTCCAGGCGATTCCAGCAGTGGGGGATGTCTCTTTGGAATTCCAAAGACATTGAGAGACCCATCCCAGCATAGCTGGTCTAATCCTGCCTCACTTTCCCATAAACCTATTTGAAAATTCAGACTGCTCTGGGGATAAAGGGTGATGATTTGCTCTAGTTGCTTCCTGCTGAATCAGGGTGAAGAAAATAAGAGCACTCTGATATCCTCATCTATGAAATGCTCGGTTGGTCTAGAGGTCTTTGATAGATGGCTTTATTACCTCAAGGTTGGTCTAAAAGAGACAAAACACAGGTAAATTAAGTCTCCAAAATCTACAGAAGGATTAAACCATTGTAATTGAGAAGGCACATGAGATAAACCAAATAAGTTTAGTAGTCTTGCTGAGAGTACAAGCAAGCAGGAGTTAGTAAAGAACACATGTTTGTAAGGTGTAAAAGCCAAGGCTTTTGTACATTTAAGGCTATTGTAAATTTAAGATCACATTCTAAAACTTGTCTAAAACAATGTGAACTGATTCTTTGTACAGAACAATCTGAATTAATCCTCCTTTGTGGGTTCTGAAAAACAAAGCAACATAAGTCTTTTTGGGACCAAAGGGATGTAGCACCATTTCAGATCTAGATGAAAACCCAGCATTGATTTGCTAATGGAGCTATTCTGTTTAACACCTGGCGTTTTGCTGTTTTTTCTGGTTTACTCCTTAAGTTTGCCATTGCATTTTCCCTTTGTCAAGCACTAAGTTTAACTTTAGGCAAACTTTTAGAATGAGGGCAAAACTTTATTAAATTTTTCACCAACCTATGTCTCTGGCTTTAACTCTACAGCATAAACTGTCCAGAGCTGTGGCCTGGAGACCAGGGCTCCCCTGGATCAGGTGAGGCAAGGAGTCAGCAGAATGGAGAACAAAAATGACTCTCTTGGCTTAGTGAATCTGGACCCGTTTACTGAAACTTCTGTGACAGCTTTTATGCAGAAAATTTTGGGAAGATTTTTGCACCTACAAATAGACATATATGTGTACAAATGTATAATACAAATGTATAATAACCAATGACCCAAACGTCAAGCACTGTGGGACAACTGAAGGTAAAGATCTAAGCTTTGTGAAACACTATATATACATTATATCTATAAAATTCATAATACACCTAGAACATACCAAAAAGGCAGCATTTCCATTCTTTCTTTAGTGGTATGGTCTTGTCTAAACATTTCATTTGCATTAGTTTACACCGACTGTATTCAGTGCACAGACTGTGAAAAAGGGTTCTCAGCTTCACCTTTAGGAAGGACATTTTTTTCCAAGAACCTACCCCATTGCTTGAGGATGAAGGCACTTAACAGAAATATTCTCTCAGTATTTCCAAATCTAGCCAGTCTATAATGCTCCACCAGATAGCCAAGAGGCTGAGCCCACATAGTTGTAACAGAGACTGCATTTTTAAAAATAGAGAAGGACTGAACTCCTTTTGATTTCAGTAAGGAACATATTTCACAATTAACTATACGTGTCCCCAACATTTTATAAGTCCCAGCGTGAGCTTAAACAATATAATTATTAAAAGAATAATTCCTCCTATGATAGCATACTTTCATTCTCTGCTTTGCACTTCAATCCAGGAATTTTGCTTGCATTTTAGGCATAGCATCTTTAACATTCTTGCTTGCAAGTACTAGGTAATGATTTATCTGCGCCTGATGTCGCTCATAAATAACAGGAATACTGACGATTGGAATCAGCTAAAATCAGTGGTGTCAGACTATTGAACAAGGCACCAACATAAATAAACACCCATATGAACACTGCAAATTTCAGAGAATCAACTAAATCATCAACTAAGAAAAGGCACCTAAGTTTTTTTATTGTGCAGTTCACATGGCAGCAACATTAGATTCCAAATATGCCCTGAATGGGTGGCCTTCATCTCATTTCTGGATTGTTTGGACCATACCCTTATATACTCTAAAGCTGATAGTCACAGAAAGCAGGGCCAAGGCAATGTAGGCCATCACACTCTGGATGCTGAATACTGTGAAGGAAAGCAGCAGGAACAAGCTGGCGCCAAACACTACTCTAGTTTTCTTAATCTCTCTAGTAGAGGAGGTCAACAACTGAGAAGCCTGAGCCTCAGCACTTGGGCGCGGCCGGGGTGAGGGGGGGTGCCGCAGGGGCAGATAGAGTCCAGGCTGGCTTGGCCTGGGGGCTCACGCCAACTGGGGGCAAAATGTAAATTACCTAGGAAAGAATGCTTAGCACTTGTCCATGGGCATTATTGTGACATATCAAGAAATTCCTAGCACCTGCCCATGGGGTTACTGTGACCTTCCCCAGGGAACAGACTTTAGGCCTGAACTGGGAAGAAATTTCTATTTTTTTTTTTTATTTCTCCTAAATAAAGCCATGTCTTTTCTCCAGAAAATGTTTCCTAGAAATAATATCTTATTAAGTTGGGTGGGACCCTATCCACCAGAATGGTTGGATAAGGATGCAGCATTTAGGATCTTTAAACTGCAGACGTTTGTTACATGCTATCTGGCATTTTCTGTAATCCATGATTTTCTCTTTTAACATCTTTGGTGCATCTGAAACCAGAACCATGTAGATGACTTTATAACTGTGCTAAAATATTTTATTCTATCAAGCCTAAACCTAGAATATTCGGGCATTCAGGTATGTAAACAAAGGAATGCCTAAAAAGCATTACTATTAAGCATATAAGGAATCTCAGTAGTTACTTTGTGAGTGACTAATGAACCTGTCATTTTCCTGATCTTAAACATTTTAGTAAAATCAAAAGTTGGCAAAAGCCTAGGAAGGAAGTTGAGCACTAGAATTTTGTGCTCCCTTGTCCATTAACATAGAAACAAACAGGCTTGAACTGCCTGTTCTGTGAATTTTCTTTTTAGGGCAAGGGTCTTTCAGAGGAAATTAAGCAAGACCAAAAGCCTATAAAAAAGAAAAAACAGTACACTGGGAGAGTTGATCTGGAGATGCATTCAACAGAGGGTCTACCATAAACCCCACCAGTGGTAATTTCAAAGATAGCTCCACCAGGGACTACCAGTTAAAAGGCAGAGAGGAAACCAATAGAAAATTTCTATTTTGGGTCCCTTAAAATTCATAAAAGGGGCACCCAGAGTACAGAGTCATTGAAGCAAGACTTGCAGCAGTCTTGCATCTCCACTGGTTTCCCAAACTGTCAGAGACTATTTATTGGTTCCCATGATTCTCCAAAGCAATAAGGTTTCACTCTTTTCCAAGATTTTCAATAAATTTTAAACCAATCAATTAAGGCCCAGATTTCATTCTGGACTCCTGGATACAAGGACCTGGATAGAAATCCTGTAAAGATTGCACATGGTGTTAGTGTTTTTCTCCAACTGATGCTCCTAGCTGGGCCCCAATGAGCTCTTCTGGTTAATTTTTAATGGAAACAAAAGTCTAAAAATTGTCAAACAAAAGTCTAAAATTTTTACATCTTACTTTTATTTCTCTCTCTCTCTGTGCCAATTCTTTTAATTCTAAACCTAAAATAATCCTGTCTCACAAATTAGTCTATCATCTAATAATTAAACATAAAATTTATTTATTTTCTTAGTAGAACTCAAAATTAATTGTAAGAATTTATTTTATTTAAAACAATCTTGAAAATCTATATGCACATGTTTTTACATCTCATGTGAAATTATTTTAATTTTCATGAGTCTTGATTAAAAGATAAAATATCTTTTATTTTTTATGTTTTATTTTATTCTGTTTTAAATTAAAAAAAACTCATGCCTGTTGTAATGGTTATTCTTTTCTGTTGCTATAACACAACACTGAGGCTCAAATGACTTAATGGAAGGAAGGGAGATTTTATTCAGGTTATTGTTCCAAAGGTGAGTTACAGTCTTTAATGGTGGAGGCAGCATGGCTTGAAGCAGAAGCTGAAGGCAGGCTAAGTCACTGAAGACGTCTTGGAGACTGAGAGCAGCAAGACTGCAAGACAGACTCCTTCAGGAGATAGAATGAGACTAATCCACCTCAAGGCCCATCCCTGTGTGTCTGCCTTCCTCCAGCCTCCTTCATCTTTCATAGGCGCCTTACTTTCCCAGGTACATGAGACTGTGGGAAATGCATTTCAAACCATAACACCGGTCTATATAATTACAAGCACCATGGCCATCTGCTATTTGCTTACATCTGTTTCCTTGCCCCAACGTGCTATAGCATTTTTATTTCAATTTGAATACCAGCACTTTTAAAAGTGTCCTGTGTTTTAATGTTTGTGCTTTCACCTATAGAGTACCATTACACTTATCCTTGGAATAAACAGGTACACAGTGACTCTTGAAAGGACAGAGAGTAACTCTGAATAAAGCATTCATATTAACAATAGAGAGCTTCCTTCTTATTACTTTTGATTGAATCATACTGAAACAGATCTAATGTCATCTACAGGGTGCTAAACACTGTTACAGCACACAGTGAATGACAGCATATCGAGGAAACAAAATAAAGTAAATTTTTAATTCTGTGAAAACATCTTCAATACATGTACTAATATTGCAATGGAAAGCTGCTAAGCCATGGAGTCCTCTAGGTACAGAAAGAACTCTACAATTTAGATATCAGAGAGTATATTACAGGTGTATCTAACATGAACATTTCATGTGACTAGGAAGAACAATGTGTAGAATCTAACCTGTGACCCACTTGACACCAATGAAGTTTGATAACTTGGGGAAGAAGGCAATATTTCTTTTTAGACAGGAAAAATAGGGTTTTACATTACCAACTGTACAATTTTGGCTAGAATCATTACCAATAATCTTTCCAGTTACTGCTATTGCTCCCAGAGAGTCTATATGATATGACTTCTGTACTAAAATTTGAGGATGAAATATACAAACAAAAGAAATTAAATGACATTTAGAATGCTCCCCAAACTAACTATAACTAGTTGAAATTTCAGTATGCTTTGTAAATACTTGCTTGAGAGAAACGGAAATCCAGCAGTTCATTTCCAAATTATGCTTTATTCAGAATGTTGCATGAGAAGATCTACAGTTCCACTCAGACTAAAAAGTAGGGGAAAGGGAAAGGAAAGTTATATTAAAAACTTCATGAAACACGAATAAAATACCTCATGTTACAGACACTCAAGAACAAAGAAGTTTTCAGGTGAATAGAAAAATTCTTAAGTGGAAACAAGATGTGAATTTAACATTTTCTGCAACTAATGGAAACTGGAAATGCCAGTGATTTATAGTGCTTAACTAGAAAACAGAGAGTGTTGCTTCACAAGAAGTTTCTGTCTAAGGTTGCATGAGATAAGCAAGCTAGAAAGATTTTTGCAAGGATCTTGTAATAAGTATCAGTTTTCTTCAAATTTATGGCTTCCTTTCAAAGGGTAACAAGGAAATGTGTACATGAACCTACTAAAATAATTAGACTTTGCCTTTCTTAGGCATAAGGAGAAAACAAACTCCTATGCATTAGTCAAAGTGGTGATATATTTTGTATTTCCTGTGAAAGTATTCAATGAGATTTCAGAACTTGGTGAGCCAACTTTCTGCAGAATTCTCCCAATGGAAAAAGGAATATACCACTGGGTTTTTATTGATGGCTATGGATTAGAGCTTACTTTAATGCAATTGACAATGAATATTATAATAAAGTCCTTGTCACTGGAAGCCATGTGATATTTTCATAGCAGATCTCTAGAATCTATTCATCTTCCATAACTGAGACCTCATAAAGAATTGAAATTTGGCAATGTATCTTTTTGGGTAACATGGAAATGATTAGTGCTCAGGGGTCAAACCATAGCTCCTGGGAAGGACAGTCAGTTCAGCTCAGATATCAACATATAGAAGAGAATACTTTGGAGAATTTTCTTAATTGATAAGAGGGCATAGGTTAAGAAGCATGACATGGCTTTCTTCCTGGGACTCTGAAACAGGCAGACTCCCTCATCCTCAGAGCAGACTCCCCCCTGCACTTCAGAATTCAACAGAGTCCTGAGAAAACCCGAGCAAAGCTCTAGAGGACAAACGCGATTCATCCAAGGCCCTCCAAAATCATCCCATCACACAAAAGAGAATCTCCACATCTGGCTCTAAGATAAATAAACCCTTTGTTACCATCTTGTTCCTCTCAATTATTAGTCATTGTAATTTAATATTTCGATATAGTCAACCAAAAACCCATACAACTTCCAGGACTATACCATTCACCCTCACATATCATCAAGGAAATAAAACTAAAAAGTACATTACCATACTAATCTTCATTCCCTGGCTACTAAACCTGACTTAATTGATGTATCAAAACTCCAATAGCCTCATCTAGGAAATAACAACAACACCAGACAAGCATATCCAACTCCAAGGCAAACAGTAACAATAACTGCTGAAGTGTACTAATACTGTCCAATTCAGTTCAGTCAAAAAGATATAGAAACAAAAAGAAGATAGTAAGAGATAAAATAAAAATGCCCAGGTCACAGCACAAATCCATGAAAAACAAAAGCTAAGACAACAAATCTCTTACCAAAAGAATGAAACCAATAATGAAAGAATCCAATCAGAACAAACTCACAGAAAATAGCTAAAAAACCCATACCTAAGATAATGATTTTCAAAGCCTGATCTTTACTATGATCAAAACAATGAAGAGGAAATCCAGAAGGAGTTAAATAACTTCATCAACCACTTTGAACAGGAATAAAACAGTCACCAGGAGGAGATGAGAAAAGCAATTGAAGAAACAAAAATAAGCATAGAACAGTTATAACAATCTCAAGCAGAGTTTAAATTCAAACTAAAAGATAAACTATCTTCAACCTAGAACTCAACAAAGACTCTTATCAGCAGAATTATTGAAGCAGAAAATAGAGTATAAGATCTTGAAGATGAACTGGAAGAAGTACCCAGTTCAATGGAAGTGGTTGTTAAAGCGAAAAAGACACTTGAAAGGAATATTTAAGAGATATGGGACACCGTGAAGAAGCCTAACATGCACATTTTTGGAATACCAGAATAAGAATTCCAAAATACCACACTTGAGGAAATATTTCAAATTATCATAAAGGAAAACTTTCCACATCTAAAGAAAGAGAGGCCTATTCAAATACAAGAGGCATTCAACAACCCAAACAGATATGACCAAAATAGAAACTTGCCAGGGCAAATAATAGTTAAAACACTATACAAGAAAAAGAGAATATGCTGAGAGCTTCAAGAGGAAAAAAACGAGTCATTTTAAAGGTAAACTTATTAAAATAACAAATTATTTTTCAATGGAAAGAGTAAATGCCAGAAGAGCTTCCACAGAGTTACTTCAAGTTTTGAATGAGCACAAATGTCAACCCAGACTGATCCACCCAGCAAAATTATCGATCATGATTGAGGATGAAAGAAAAAATTTCCACCATAAAGACAGTTTGAAGGCTTACATGACCACCAAAGAAGGCCTTCATAAAATGTTAGAAAAAATACTCAAGATTTGAAGAAAAGAAGGAGTATATACAGGAGGACAGAAGGGAAGTATACCACCAAAACCTAAAAGCTGAATAATACACTATTTACACCACTAAACACACAAAAAAAGTCAGGAATTAAAGGTAATTTCTCCATTATAACACTAAATGTCAATGGAATTAATTTACCAATCAAAAGATACAGATTACGAACCATGGATTAGAAATCACTGCCCATCCATCTGTTGCCTTCAGGAAACACATCTCACCACAAAAGATAGGCACATTCTAAAAGTAAAACGCTGATCAAAAATTCTTCAAATTAATGCAATCAGGAAAAATGCAAGAGTAGCAATTATGCTATCTGACAAAGTGGACTTCAAACCAAGAAAAGAATCATAAGTGATTCAGAAGGATACTGCATTTTAGTCTCAGGTACAATTCTCCAGGAAGACTTCACAATACTGAACATATATGCACCTAATATGGGCACATTCATTAGGTAAATGCTACAAAGTCTAAAACAAGAAATCAACCCCACCCTTCCCCTCCACTCCGCCACCCAGGACGCCCGCGCGGTCCAGCTGAGCCTCACCGCGCCGCGACCAAGGTAAGCTCGGTCCCCGCCCCCCCCCAGAACCCCAGGACCCGGGAGGGACCCAGCTCCTCCCACCATCCAGCCGGGATCCCGCAGGGCTTGGGAGGAGGAGAGGGCACCCCCTCTGTGCCCAGGCCCTGCCCTCAGGTTCGCCAGGTTTAAATAGCACCCCCGATTCCCCATTCTTCCTTCCCCCACTCCGCCCCCCTGGATGGGCGGGGTCCAGCCTGGACTCACCTCGACCTAGGTAAGCTCCCTCTCCGCCCATCCCTAAAACACCAGGCCAAATAATTCAGTTTAGTGAAAAATGCACAAAAATTAAAAGAAGATCTTAAGAGTTAAAACAACAATGCAAAAGTCAAAGTGCAAATCCATGAGAAACAAGACTCAAGTAAACAAATCTCCCACTGAAGGAATTAATCCCATAATGTTAGACTCCAAAGAGAACAAACCCATGGAAAATGGCCAAGAAAGCCTGACCCAGGATTAACAACCTTCAAAATATGATCATTACCATGTTCAATACTATGAAAGAAGAAATCCGGGAGGAATTAAATAATCCAATCAATCACTTTGAAGAGGAACACAACAGACACTTGGAGGAGTTGAGAAAAACAGTGCAAGAATCAAAAACTGGCATAAACCAGTTAAATCAGACTCAAGCAGAGATTAAAACTGAGCTAAAAGACAAGTTATCTTCAACCCAGAACTCCACAGAGAGTCTTATCAGCAGAACTAACAAAGCAGAAAACAGAATTTCAGATCTTGAACATAAAGTGGGAGTATTAACCAGCTCAAAGGAAGAGGTTGTTAAAGCCAAAAAGATACTTGAGAGAAATATCCAGGACATATGGGACACCCTGAAGAAGCCTAACATGCGTATTCATGGAATACCAGACCAAGAATCTCAAAATACCACCCCTGAGGAAATTTTTCAAGCAATCATCAAGGAAAACTTTCCTCATCTAAAAAAAGAGAGGCCCATCCATATACAAGAGGCATTCTGCACCCCAAACAGATATGACCAAAACAGAAGCTCGCCACAGCAAATAATAGTCAAAACACTCCACATTCAAAATAAAGAACTGGTGCTGAGAGCTTCAAGGGAGAAAAAACAAGTCACTTTTAAAGGTAAACCTATTAAAATAACAAATGACTTCTCAATCGAAACAGTAAAAGCAAGAAGAGCTTGGAGAGACATACTTCAAGTATTGAATAAGCAAAAATGTCAACCCAGGCTGATTTACCCTGAAAAACTATCAGTCATGATCAAGGGAGAAAGAAAAATCTTCCAGCACAAAGACAACTTGAAGGGATACATGTCCACCAAACCAGGCCTTCAAAAAATGCTAGAAACGATACTCAAGCTTGAAGAAAAAACAGGCATATCCAGGAGAGCAGAAGGCAAGTATAACACCATTAAAAGAGAAGCAATATACTTATAAAAACTACTAAACATAATAAATGTCTGGAATCAAAAATACTTTCTCCATTATAACACTAAATGTTAATGGAATTAACTCACCGATCAAGAGACACAGATTACAAATTTGGATTAAAAATCACAATCCATCAATCTGCTGCCTGCAGGAAACCCATCTCACCACAAAAGATAGGCACGCTCTAAAAATGAAAGGCTGGTCAACAATTCTACAAGCAAATGGAAGCAGAAAGCAAGCAGGGTTGGCCATTATGCTATCAGACAAAATGGACTTCAAACCAAAGAAAATTATAAGAGACACGGATGGATACTACATTTTAGTCACAGGTACAATTCACCAGGAAGACTTCACAATACTGAACATATATGCACCCAATACGGGCCCCTGCACATTCATTAAGAAAACCCTACAGCGTCTAAAGTAAGAAATCAAGCCCCCAAACGATAACTCTTGGGGACTTCAACACCGCCCTCTCAACATGGGATAGATCAACAGGTCAAAAGCTTAACAGAGACACTTGGAACTTAATCAAACCCTTAAAGAAATGGACCTTACAGATCTCTATCAAACTTTTTACCCACGCACCAAAGAATACACATTTTTCTCAGCAGCACACGGAACTTTCTCCAAAATAGATCACATATTGGGCCACAAAATGAATCAACACATGTACAAAAAAGTTGAAATTCTAACCTGCGCCCTGTCAGACCACCATGGCCTAAAGCTGGACATCCACAACACATCAAAGAAGAGAAAATACACTAACTCCTGGAAACTTAACACTATGATGCTGAATGAGAACTGGATTCAGGAAGAAATTAAAAAGGAAATTCAAGATTTCCAGAAAGTGAATGATAATGAAAATACAACTTATCAAAATCTTTGGGACACGATGAAAGCTGTTCTACGAGGTAAGTTCATAGCTCTTAATGCCTACATCAAAAAAAAAATGGAAACAGAAATAAACAACTTAACAATGCATCTTAAAGCTTTAGAGAAACTGGAGTAATCTGATCCCAAAAGTAGTAGAAGAGAGAATATTAGCAAAATAAGGGGAGAAATATCTGAAATCGAGATTAAGAAAACGATAGAAAAAATCAACCAGTCAAAAAGCTGCATCTTTGAAAAAATCAATAAGATTGATACTCCCCTAGCTAAATTAACCAAAAGCAAGAGAGAGAAAACCCAAATTAACAAAATTGGAATTGAACATGGAGTTATCACTACTGATACCCAAAAAATCCAGAGAATTATAACATCATATTTCAAAAATTATTCTCTGTGAAGTTTGACATCATAAAAGAGATGGATGAATTTCTAAGTAAACACAACTTACCTAAATTGAATCAGGAAGTTGTGAATTATTTAAATAGTCCTATAGCATATAAGGAAATTGAAGAAGTAATCTCGAATCTTCCAGCAAAAAATTTCCTGGACCAGATGGATTCAGCACAGAGTTCTACCAGACATTTAAGGAGTTAACACCAATACTCCTTAAACAGTTCCATCAAATAGCAAAGGAAGGAACACTACCAAATTCCTTCTATGAAGCTAATATCGTTTTAATCCCAAAACCTAATAAAGATTCACTTAAAAAAGAAAACTATAGGCCGATCTCTCTGATGAACATAGACGCAAAGATTCTCAACAAAGTCTTAGCAAATCGGATTCAAAAACATATCAAAAAGATCATTCATGGGGACCAAGTAGGCTTCATCCTCGTCACACAAGGTTTGTTCAAAATACGCAAATCAATAAATGTAATTCATCATGTAAACCAGTCCAAAGTCCAAGACCACATCATACTCTCGATAGATGCAGAAAAAGCTTTTGACAAGATCCAATAGCCTTTTATGATCAAAACGCTAGAGACAGTAGGAATGGAAGGAACCTTTATCAATATAATAAAAGCTATATACAACAAGCCCACAGCAAGGATTATGCTCAATGGGGAACAATTGGAAGCATTCCCACTTCGATCAGGAACTAGACAAGGCTGTCCACTCTCACCACTTCTACTCAATATTGTACTTGAAGTCTTAGCTGAAGCCATAAGACAAGAAAGGAACATAAGAGGGGTTCAAATCGGCAAGGAAGAAGTCAAGCTATCCCTATTTGCAGATGACATGATCTTATACCTGAGTGATCCCAAAAACTCCACCAGGAAGCTCCTGGAACTAATTGAGAAGTTCAGCAGGGTGGCAGGATACAAAATAAATATGCAAAAATCAGTGGCCTTCCTATATGCCCAGAATGAAAGAAGTGAAAAAGCCTTGAGAGAAACAATCCCATTTACTATAGCCCCTAAAAAAATGAAATATCTTGGTATAAACCTAACTAAGGAGGTAAAAGACCTTTACAATGAAAACTTTAAAACCCTAAAGAAAGAAATAGCAGAAGACACCAGAAGGTGAAAAGACCTCCCTTGTTCCTGGATTGGCAGAATCAACATTGTAAAAATGACCATCCTACCAAAGGCAATATACAGATTCAATGCTATACCAATCAAAATCCCAAAGCAATTCTTCAAAGAAGTTGACCAAACAATCTCAAAGTTCATATGGAGTTACAAAAGACCCAGGATAGCAAAACAATCCTGAGTAACAAAAACACAGCTGGAGGTATTGCCATACTAAACCTTAGTTTATACTACAAATCCATAGGTGTAAAGACAGCCTGGTTCCTGCTCCAAAATAGACACACAGATCAATGGATAAGGATTGAAGACCCAGATATAAGCCCACAAGGTTACAGCCATTTGGTCTTTTGACAAAGGGGCCCAAAGAATCCAATGGAAAAAGAACAGCATCTTCAACAAATGGTGCTGGCAAAACTGGATCTCCACATCCAGAAGATTAAAGCCGGACCCGTACTTGTCACCATGTACAAGACTTAATTCCAAATGGATCAAGGACCTTGATACCAGAGTCTATAAAAACCATAGTTGAAAGGATAGGGAACTCCCTCCAGCTGATTGGGCTAGGCCAACAGTTCCTAAACAGACAGCCAATGGCACAGTCACTGCTACCAACTCTCAACAGTTGGGATCTGGTGAAATTAAAGAGCTTCTGTTCAAATAAAGAGATTATAATTTGAGCTCAAAGGCAACCCACAGAATGGAAGAAAATCTTCACTAACCACATATCTGATAGAACTCTGCTGTCCAGAGTGCACAAAGAACTTAGAAAACTAAAGACCAAGGAAACCAATGGCCCAATTAGAAAATGGGCCCTGGAACTTAAAAGAAATTTTACCAGGGATGAAATTAAAATGTCTAACAAATATCTTAAAAAATGCTCCACATCCCTAGCCATCAGGGAAATGCAAATCAAAACTTCCCTGAGATATCATCTCACCCCGGTCAGGATGACAAAAATCCACAATACTAACAACGACAAATGCTGGAGAGGATATGGGGAGAAGGGATCTCTCCTACATTGCTGGTGGGAATGCAGGCTCATACAGCCACTGTGGCGAGCCGTCTGGAGATTCTTAAGGAAATTAAAGATTGAAATGCCATATGACCCTGCTATTCCACTTTTGGGAATAACCCCCCATGCAGCAGAGGTTCACCTCGATAGCACAAGCACGACCATGTTCATAGCAGCACTGTTTACAATAGCAAAGTCATGGAATCAGCCCAAATGTCCATCAGTTGACGAGTGGATAAGGAAACTGTGGTACATCTATGCAATGGAGTACTACTCAGCCATCAAAAATGATGAATTACTGGAATTTGCCGGGAAATGGATGTCATTAGAAACAATTATATTAAGTGAAGTATCCCAGACCCAAAAAATTAAGTGCCGTATGTACTCCCTAATAGGTGGCTCCTAGTACCAAACCCACCCAGCCCACCTAGAGACAGTAATTCCAAGGATTATGAACAGGAGGGATGGGGTAGGAGGGCCACACCAGAAAGAAGGAGAGAAGGGACCATGTTACAGCAGGGAAAAGAGGCCTCCACCAAGGACCCAAAAAAGTAATGAGACATCTGATTAAGTTCACAGACTTTTGTTCCTGATCATTTACTATTGAGGGGGTGTGATCTCACCAGAAGAGGAGGCCATATAGTCTGGCAGATAAAAAGTAACCATTTTGCAAATGGGTGATAGACCCCTCCCTCACTGTGGTTTCCCACTTTTATTACATCTACCTTTGAATGTGCTTTTATCACAAGACTCTAACAGCTTTTTGTCTCTGGCCTGGGGGTAATATACAATGCCCACCAGGATGGAGTGAAGGGCATTGCAGGAGCAGCAAAACTGCAAAAGAAAATCAACAAACCACAATCCAGAACTTCAGAGACTCTATATCAACCACCTAGAACTAGGCCAGCTTAATCTCTCCCCATCTTGAAGCTCAGGGAAATTTGCGGAAGAGGGGGCGGTAAGAGTGTAAGAGCAAAAGGATGGGAGGAGCAATGATATGTAAGATACTCCATACAAGTTAGGGCTGAAGCAATCATAATTGGACTTTACACGCCCTATGCATTGCCCAACACACTGTTGACCTGACAAAGTCTAGCAACTGCTAAAGGCACCAAGATCCTTGGAGGCAAAGGATTGGCAGTCACAGCAGTGTTCCTATACCTAAGGGGAACACGGGAAAGGGTTCAGGGAAAGGCCACTGGGTCCTTGTACGTCATCGGAGAGGAGGGCCCAGAGGAAAATCAGACATGCACAAGAAAGGACTCTCTGGGAATTGGGGTGGGAGGCACTGGGGGATGGGGAGGGAGAGGGGTGGGGAGGGGGAGCAGCGGGTATGGGGGGAGGAGGAGGGAGGGAAGGAACTGGTGTACCTAATAAGTTTGTATGAGCTGAAAAAAAAATACTACCCCTCAATTTTAACAAAAAAAAAAAAAATAAGAAGAAGAAGAAGAAAAAATCAACCCCAAAACAATAATACTTGGGGATTTCAATACTACACTATCAATGTGGAATAGATTAACAGGTCAAAAACTTAACAAAGACACATTGGAACTATAACAAGCCCTTACTGAAATGGACCTTACAGATCTCTACTGAATATTCCAACCAAATACCAAGGAATACACTTTTTATCTCGCAGCCCATGGAACTTTCTACAAAACAGACCACATATTGGGCCATGAAATGAATCTCTACATGTACAGGAAAGATGAAATTATAGCATATACCCTATCAGACCACCATGTTCTAAAGCTTGACATCTGCACCACAACAAACATCAGAATATACAATAACTCTTGGAAACTAAACACTATGATGATGAATGAGAATTGGGTTCAGGAAGAAATCAAAAAGAGAAGTTAAAATTTTCTAGAAGCAAATGAAAATGAAAATACAGCATATCAAAATCTCTGGGACACAATGAAAGCTGTCCTAAGAGGTAAGTTTATAGCATTTAATGCCTATATCAAAAACATGGAAATATCACAAGTAAATAACTTAACAATGCAATTTGAAGCTTTAGGGATACAAAAACAATCCAGTCCCAAAAGCAGTAGAATACAGGACATTAGCAAAATCAGGGGAGAAACATCCGAAATTGAGATAATGAAAACAATGCAAAGAATCAACCAGTCAAAAAGGTGGTTCATTGAAAAAAATCAGTAAGATTGATACACCCCCTAGCTAAATTAACCAAAATCAAAAGAAAGAAAAGACAATTTAACAAAATTAGAAATTAAAATGGAGTCATCACAACTGATACCAAAAAAATTCAGAAAATTTAGGTCATATTTCAAAAACTTATACTCCATGAAATTTGATAGCACGAAAGAAATTGATGAATTTCTGAGTAAGTACAACTTACCTAAATAAATCAGGAAGTACTGAATTATTTAAAATAGTCCTATAGCATAGGAGGAAATTGATGAAGTAATCTTGAATCAGCCCCCTCCCAAAAAAAAATGTCCTGGACTAGATGGATTCAGCATAGAATTCTACCAGACATTTAAAGAACAACTAAGACCAATACTCCTTAAATTGTAACAAAAAATTGCGAATGAAGGAATACATCCAAATTCTTTCTATGGAACTAACATTCTAATCCCAAAACCTCATAAAGATACAATTAGAAAAGAAAACTATAGACCAATGTCTTTGGTGAACACAGATGCAAGGATTCTCAACAAAATGTTACCAAATTGGATTCAAAAACATATCAAAAAGATCATTCACCGTGATCAAGTAGGCTTTATCCCAGGTACACAAGTTTGGTTCAACATATGCAAATCAATAAATGTAATCTAATACTCTCCATAGATGCAGAAACAGCTTTTGACAAGATCCAACATCCTTTTATGATCAAAACACCCTTGAGACAGATGTAGTGGAAGGAACCTTTATCAATATAATAAAAGCTGTATACAATAACCCAATAGCAAAGATTATACTCAGTGGGGAAAAACTTGAAGTATTCCTGCTATTTTCAGGAACTAGACAAGTCTGGCCATCCTCACCACTTCTATTCAATATTGTACTTGAAAGTCTTAGCTGGAGCCAAAAGACAAGAGAGGGAGATAAAAGGTGTTCAAATCAGAAAAGAAGACACCAAGATGTCTCTATTTGCAGATGTCATGATCATGTACCTGAGTTATCCTATAAACTCCACCAGGAAACTCCTTGCACTAATACAGAAGTTCAGCAGAGTAGCAGGTAACAAAATAAACATGCAAAAATCAGTGGCCTTCCTAGTCACTAAGAATGAAAAAAGTGAAAAAGTCCTAAGATAAACAATTTATGATAGTCACTAAAAAAATGAAATATCATGGTATAAATCTAAACAAAGAAGTGAGAGAACTTTGTAATGAAAACTTTAAGACTCTAAAGAAAAAATTACACCAGCAGGTGGAAAAAACTCCCATGCTCCTGGATCGGCAGATCAATGCAGTGGGATAGGATGGGCCTGCAGCTAGTGTGATTGAGGGATTCTGGTCCAGCCAAATATCCCTCGGGGCTGGGCGGGTGATGAGTGTCACAGCCCTGACCCCCCTCACCACCGGGGGGGGGGGGGAAAACACACCAGGCTGGGAGACTTGTCAAAGCAGGATCTCAACTTTATTGATTAGCACCTGAGTTTATATAGGGTCCTGCTGGGAGGAGGAGAGCTAGGTGGCGTGAGGGGTGGTGAAGGAGAAAGGTGGCCAAAGGGATGTGTCCAGATCAGTGTGGGGAGGTTACAGCAGCACTACATCAGAGAGAGGAGGAGGGAGTCAGAGATAAGTTTTAGAACTCAAGGACAGGTCCTGAAATTCCAGACAGGCTTAGGAATTTCCAGCAGGCTTCCAATCAGAGATAGGTTTCAGAACTCAAGGACAGGTCCTGAAACTCCAGCCAGGCTTAGGAATTTCCAGCAGGCCTCAGGCTTGGAGGCCCAACAGATCAACATCATAAAAATAACCATCCTACCAAAATCAATATAGAGATTCAAAACTCCAATCAAAATCCTAGAGCAATTTTTTAAAGAAATTGAGCAAATAATCTCAAAATTCATATGTAACACAAAAGGTCCAGAATAGCAAAAATAATCCTGAGTAACAAAAACACTGCCTGAAGTATCACCATACCAAACCTTAGTCTACATTACAAATCCATAGTAATAAAAACAACCTGGTACTGGCTCCAAAATAGACATGTAAATCAATGGATAAGGATTGAAGACACAGATTTAAGCTCACAAAATAACAGCCATTTGATATTTGACAAAGGGGACCAAAAAATCCAAACGATAAAGAAGAGAGTCTTCAACAAATGGTGCTGACAAAACTGGATGTCCACATGCAGAAGAATAAAACTGGACCCGTACCTGGCACCAAGCAAAAAAATTAATTCAAATAGGTCAAGGACTTCAGTGTTAAGACAAAAACTATAAAAACCCTAGTTGAAAAGGTAGGGACCTCCCACAAACAGTTTGGGCTATATCAACAGTTCCTAAACAGAAATCCAATAGCACAGTCATTGGAACCAACACTCAATAAATTGGATCTTATGAAATTAAAGAGCTTCTGTTCAGATAGAGACTGTAAACTGAGCAAAAAGGCACCCCACAGAAAAAATCTTCACTAACCATGCATGTGATAGAGCTCTATTATCCAGAGTGCACAAAGAACTTAGAAAACTAAACACCAAGGAGATAAATGGTCCAATTAAAAAATGGGCCTTGGAACTGAAAAGAAAGGTTTCCAGGGACAAAATTGAAATGTCTTATAAATATAAAAATTATTCCACATTCTTGCCATCAGGAAAATGTAGATCAAAATGTCCCTGAGATATCATCTCATCTTGGTTAGGATAGCAAAATCTATAATACAAACAACACCAAATCTGGAGAGGATGTGGAGAGAAGGGAAATCTCATACACTGCTGGTGGAAATGCAGGCTTATACAACCATTCTGGTAATCAGTTTGGCGAGTTCTATAAAAATTATAGATTGAAATGCCACATGACCCTGCTCTACCACTTCTGGGAATAATTCCCCATAATGCACAAATTCACTACAGTGACACAAGCACAACCATGTTCATTATACCATTATTTACTATAGCAAAGTCATGGAATCAATCCAAATGCCCAACATTTGATGAATGGATAATGAAAATGTGGTACATTTATACAACAGAATACTACTTAGCCATCAAAGATGAATGAAATTTGCTGGGAAATGGATGGAATTAGAGAAAATTTAATTGAGGGAAGTATCCCAGACACAGAAAATTAGATACCATATGTGCTCCCTGATAGGTGGATCCTAGTACCAAACCTACTTAATTACATATTCAAAGATATGTAATACCTGCTGTACTCACAAAGAATATAAACAGGAGAGAAGGAGAAGGACCCAGCAGAAAAAAGGAGAGAGGGGATCGTGCTTTAGTAGAAAACCTGGGTCACTCTCAAGTACTACATGTAAGTAGTGAGACATCTGGTGAAGCTCACTCTCCCTTCCCTTCCTGGTTACTTGAGACTGAACTGATCTCAACAATCAGGAAGGGTATAGGGACTGGCAGATAGTGGTAACCATCCAGTAAATGGGACACTGACTGCCCCTTACTGCAGTATCTTACTCCTATTCCATCTACCTTTAGTCTCCTTTTATATTAAGATCTTCATTTAAATAGCCTTTTATCTTTGGTGAGGAGGTGACCTTTTATACCAATCTGGATGCAGTCAAGGGCAGTGCAGGGAAAGCAAAACTGAAAACAACAGCAAACCATAATTCAGAGCACCGAAGACCCCACATTAATCACTGGAACAAGACCATCCAATTCTCTCCCTATCCTGGGGGTCAGGGAACCTTGCAGAAGAGGGGGTAGCGAAATTGAAAAAACCTAAAGATGGTGAGGACCAATGATATGCAAGACAATCCACACAAGTTAGGGCTGCAGTAGCCACAATCAGACTTTGCGTGACCTGCACACTGGTCATGGGCCATGCACACTGGGCTGACATGTCAATGACCCCCCAAAGCATGGAACACAGGCAGTAAGATCCTTAGAGGCAAGGGATTAATAGTCATAATAGAGTTCCCATACAAATGGGGAGCCCAAGAAAGGGCTCTGGGCTATGACACTAAGTCTTGAACCCTCACCAGGGTGGAGGACTCAGAGAAAAGTTTGGCATTCACACAAAAGCATGCTCTAGAGAATAGGAGGGGGGAAGGCAGGAGGCATTTGAAGAAGGGGAGGTAGGAAGGAGGGTGAAAGGAAGGAGAAAAAGTGGGGAGAGTGTCAGGGAGGGGTGGAGGGAGGGAGAAGATGGGGATACCTATTAAGCTTGTATGATAGGGAAAACATAAAATGGAGAAAAAAAAGAAGCATGACTTGTATTCTTCTGTGGACTCTTATGAAACTGGATCCATTAAGATATGTAAAACAGCATCCTCTCTGAACTGCCATTAATTGTATTGTTATGTCATCATCTATACAAATGTGTTCCAAAAATTTAGGTCTCAAAAGTTCAGAATACAAGAGAAAAAAAAAGCATGAAAAAGAATGTAGACTATCTAAGGATAGATGTGATAAAGAAAAAGTGGAAATTACTATCAAAAAGTCTATCTGTGTGGGGAAAGGTTTGAATGTTTGAACACATTTTCAATCATGTACTTGACCATCAGTGGCTGCACAGCTTTATGCACTTGTGAAAGTTGTATCACTGTAAGTAGAGTGAATATTCCTGTAGTAATAAACCACTATGATGATATTAGAAGCGATGCCCAAGAAACTGAGGATTTATAGGGTAATCTGCAAGAAGATATCATCCCTTAAAATCAGTTGGAAGAAGGGGCTTGGCATGACTAAGAGCTGCGAGTGAACCTTCTAGGCTGTGGAGTAGTCACAGTCTTGAGGGGGAGTCCAGAGCATTTCTCAAGCAAAACTGTTTTTTTTTTTTTTTTTTTTTGTAGTTGAACTAATTTCTGCTCCTTATAGTTTGAGAAGGTCTAATGATATGTGACACCTAACAATGCAGCGCCATTGTCTTGTGATCTACCTCCCACTATGGGACAGCAGACATCTCAGGGTTGTGTTTCATTTGAATGCTCCTGCAGTTTAAAAGGGTATAGTTATTGATATCAGTAAAAGCTTAATTTACATAGGTGTTATGCTCCTTTCTGCTTTTGAAGGTCCATTTACATTGTTTATGGCAGTTGCCATGGAGTTTTACATGTTGAGATGAGCATAAGAACTTTCAGTCTTTAAAGAGAAGCAGCTATGGAAATTCATTCATTTGCAATATCAGAAAGTTTAACCTTCCTTTCTACTTTCTTTACATGAAAATTGACAGTTTACATAAGGGAACGAATCCAAAATATAGGAACAATAGCCTCTAATACTAAGTTTTTAATGAAAAAACAATATTGAGATATATTATGCTATATGTTTGAACATCATGTGGATGACACTCAACTATGGACATTTACTATTTTATATGAATGACTTAACAGAAATCATGTAAGCAACACACCACACTTGACTGCTCACTGGTTCCAAATAAAGGAGCACAGGAACCAGAGACATCCAGAGACTCTCTGACAATTTCTATCACATCAACAAACAGTGAATATTAGTTTTTGTGAGGCCAAAGCTAGCCCAACATTCATTGCTCAACATTATTATTCTAAGAAATTCAAACACCAGACATCTATAACCAGATGTCAAAAATGTATGGCAGACAATAGTATGAGAACAGTACATCTGAAAATTTAGAGAAATGCAGAGAGAGTTGAAAATGTGTTGTTTCAGATGTTTTATTCCAACACAGCTGAGTAGGTTATTAAAATTAGAATTAGTAGTGATCAAAAAGTATAATTATTCATGAGCAAATTTCTATGGTCTCTTTTAAAATTTATTCTTATTACAATTTTATAATGCCATCCATGTAATCAAGGTTAAACAGCATTGATATATGTTCTAGCATGCATCCTTAAAGAAATAAAGAATTAAAACACCAAGGAGATAAACGGCCCAATTAGAAAATGGGCCTCAGATCTCAAAAGAAAATTTTCCAGAGACAAAATTGAAATGTCTAACAATTATCTTAAAAAATTTTCCACATCTTTAGCCATCAGGGAAATGCAAATGAAAATTACCCTGAGTTATCATTTCATCCTGATCAGGATGGCAAAAATATAAACATTGAATGCTAGAGGGGATGCAGAGAGACAGGAACTCATACATATAACCTTGCTGTATCACTACTGGGAATAATCCTCCATAATGAAAAAATTCACTACACTGACATGAGCATGACCATGTTCACTTCAGCACTACTTACAATAACAAAGTTGTAGGATTAATACAAATGTCCAACAGTTGATGAATGGATAATGAAAATGCAGTACATTTATATAATGGAATACTACTCAGCTGGGAAATGGATGGGATCAAAAAAGATTATATTGAGTGAAGTATCCCAGACACAGAAAGTTATACACCGTATTTACTCCCTAGAAAGTGGATCTTAGATCCAAACCCACTTAATGACATATTCGAAAGTAAATCTCTGCAATACCCATTGTAATTGCAAAGGATTATAAACTGGAAGGGAGGGGAAGGAGGACCTCAAAAGAGACATAGTAGATCACACTTCAGCAGAGAAAACAGGCCAAGGTCAAATATTACATGTAAGTAGAGAGACATCTGGTGCAGCTCACTCTCACTTCCATTCCTGGTTACTTGGGACTAAACATGTTTAATCTCATTAATCAGTGAGGAATAAGGACTGGCAGATAGTTGGTAACCATCTGGAAAATAGGACAGACACTCACCCCACTGCTGTTTCCTACTTCCATCTACCTTGAGTCTCCTCTTATGTTAATATCTTCATTTAAACAGACCTTTATCTTTGTTTAGGAGGTGAACTTACATATCAATCAGGATATAACCAAAGGCAGTGCAAGAAAAGCAAAACTTTAAACAACAGCAAATCATAATTCAGAACACCAAAGACCCTAATTATTCACCTGGAACCAGACTAGCCAAATCTGTCCTCATCCAAAACTCAAGGATCTTTGTGGAAGAGGGGGTGGCAAGATTGTGAGAGCCTAAAGATGGGGAGGACCAACGATATTCAAGATACTCCACACAAGTTAGGGTGGCAGCAGCCAGAATTGGACTTTGCCTGACCTACACAATGGCTGACTTGTCAACCAACCCCCAAAGTCTGGCATGGATCACAGAGGAGAAGGTTTCAGGCAGTAGGATCCTTAGAGGGAGGGGATTAAACATTCATAGTAGAGTTCCCATACTAACGGGGAGACCAAGTAGGGGCTCCAGGCTATGCCACTGAGTCCCGAACCATCAACAGAGTGGAGGACTGGGGGGGTCCCCGGGGATTGCAGCTCCATCCTGCAGGCGGCTCCCGAGGGTCCTCCCCAAGGGGGATGGGAAAAGGTGAGTGCTCTCTGCCAGCTCCCAGCCCTCCTTCTTGAGGACAATCAGAAGCAACAGGGAGTCTAGTCAAGCAGGAACTCGTTTATTGCAAGTCCGTAGCCATCTTATATAGGTAGAAACTGCAAGGGGAATTCTAGGATGGGGAAACAGGTAACCAATCATCTTAAAGGTCAAGCCGGCATGCAAAATTTCTTCAAAACATTCTGAGCTATGCCCTCCTGACTTCCTCCATCAAAACATCTTTGTCTAAGCTTGCCAGATTATTGAGGTCACCTAGATTGAGGCCCCCCACAGAGGACTGAGAGGGAACTTTGGTGTTCACATAAAGAGATGATCCAGGAGATGGGAGGGAGGAGAGGGAGGAGAGGGAGGCACTGAGAAAAGTGGAGAAAGGGAGGAGGGTGAAGGTGAAGGAGGAAGGGGAAAGAGGGTGATGGTGGACTAAGGGGAAGAAAAGGGAGAAGAGAGTGAGAGGATGGAGTACCTATTGAGCTTGTATGATTAGATTAAAAAATAAAATGTGGGAGAAAAATTAAAAAAAAGAATAAATAAAATGGCAGTATGTATATTAATGGGAGAGATACTGTGTACATGTCAAAATTTAACTAGTTCAAAGAATTATTGTTACTTTTACACATATGTATAGAAGATATAGATATGTATATATACAACATTTCATTTCTCAATCTATTCTTGAGACTAAAGAAAAGGATCAAAAACAAAGGGTTTGTTTCTCACAGTTCAGGATCCTGGTAATCCCAGGATCAAATTGATACCATACCCACTTCCTGTTGTGGAGCTGCTTCATGACTTACATGACATCTTGCTACTGGATCAACTGACATTTCTATGTCTATTGTGTGTCCATTCTCATTCAGGAGAGTAATGTAATCATCCTCCTAAACCTAATATGCTATTAGCATTATACAGGAGGTTAATCTTCAGCATATGAATTTTGGCAGGATGCAAGTATTCATTCAAATAATAACAGCAATTGTTGCTTAAGCAAATTAACCCATTCATTTTGTCAATTTGCTTTCCAGTAATTGTGGGAAAATACTTTTGTCAATATCAGTAAAGGATAACATTGATAACGGTCCTGCTCTGCATCAAGAATAACATAGAAAATGGAAAATGTTAATATTGGAAACTCCAAACATTAGCATTCTCCAAACATTAGGATTTCTTTTTGAAAACCTACTTGATGACTTGAAATTTTGTTCCATAATTTTTTTTAATTTTCTAAAACTTAGACTTGCCAGAAATAAGTTAATGTCCAACTAAAGTTTTGATGAAGTTGATAACCAAACTGAATTAAAAACACATACAAATTTATATGAATGTATATGCATTTTATACTGTATTTCACAGGTACATGAATATTTTAAATTAATTTTCATGTTGACTTTTGCAAACACATAGCTTAATGTGATATTTACTGTTTATTTCATATAGACATGATTGATGAATATTGATTTATATTCATTTTATAAGTAAAATAAAAACTATTCTGTAATTAAGAAAAAGTGAAAAAATATAACTGCTAAATACTGATTTGTGATTATTTCATTCAAGTCTGTTTTCATACTTCCAATAAAATATAGCTCAGAGCCTCAGTACCTTTTAATTTCACAAAAAAATTATTTCTTTCAAATGGAATTAAAAATTTTGAGATGAATTTATCCTTGGTTAATTTGATGAGTCCTTAGCACAATGATAAATGTCATTATAATAGGGAAAGACACAAACAAACGCAGAAGATGCTAGGGTGGAAGAAGGACAGATAGATGTCACAAGAATACTTTCAGTGTCAACAACTGGAGGCTTTAGAAGTTTGAAGATGAAAAGTAGGATTTTCCATGGCATTATTAGGGTGAACATGGCCTTGCTGTCACTTTGTTTTTTTGGTTTCTGCTTTGCATAACTGTGAACTTAATTTATTACAATACTGTGCTGTGGTCTTTTGTTGTTTTGTCATTAGGAAATTATTCAGAAATTGATTATTTAGGTAAGCTCATGTATCTGCTCTCTCTTCTTACCCTTAAGGGAAAATTTCATGTAAATCACATAAATACCAGGCATCATCAATTCACATACATAAACTGATGCTTGATTCCATGACACTGAAAAAGTGCATGATCAAACACCAAAATTTTTATCAAGTGGATAAAAAATGATAGGTGGTTTGCTAATGTTAAGAATTCAAAGAAAAGTAAAACTTATGAGCACTTATGAAATCTAGGCAGTAAAATACCTAGAAAAGACAGTGATGTGATCTGTACAGGTGCTTTCCTGATATGGCAATGATTACATGTGAGTGTGGAAATGAGAAAGTGTGGTGTGATCCAGAAATTTCAAACACTAATAAAAGAATGAAATTTAATGTGAAGGAACACTGCAGATGAAGAAGGGTAAATTAATTAATGGAAACAAAGTTTTTATACAGAGGTGCTTTTATGTAGTTTTACTAATGTTAACTAATGATAACTAACATGACAAACAAAATGCCTGAGAAGTTACAAATGTAATATTTAATACTGGAAAGCATAATTTCTTCTTGATAATTTCATTTTATCAGAAAGAAAGATTTAGCAACTTTGCTGACTTTGATACGTACTTGATTAAGTGATACAAATATCATGTTGTATGTTTCATAGCAACTTGTTCTACCCAGCTACAGCTAGTTAAATTGCTAAATGATCCAGGAAATTACCTATTTCACAAAACTTAACAGAGAACAAAAAACAAGATTGGATTTCACTTTGTATGAATTTATGGATTCATTTTGCACAATTAAGGTGAAATTTTAATACTGAATTAATGCATTAACTATGCTTTCCTTTGGTTACCCATTGAAATCATGATGCATTTCACTTCAGAAGAAATGTTCTACTATTGTCAACTTTTTTAAAAGGAAGTAGTTTGAATTTTATATTTTTAATAAATGAAGTCTTTCTGGCAATTCCTTCAATGTATGTTTTATTCTGCCCAAAACTTCAGTATTGGCTTTGCAAAATTGGATTACCTGTCCCTTTTTCTAGAATCTTACCTTTCACTCACATTATCATGAATTTTATTTTCAATTTGCAGGTAAAGATAAAAGTGCCTACCTAATTTGAGTTTTCTTGAAAGACTAATTTAAATCTATTCTTATAACAAGAAATTATGATACATTTCTTGATTCATATTTTTGAAAAAGAGAGTGAGATTAGAGATTGAAAGGAACAAAGATACCATGGTTGATTCTTGCGTGAAGGTCAGAATAGAGCCTTAAGATGTCATTTCTTTCCCTTCATCATCAGAACTCTGAGTATTCAAGTCAGGTCACCAGGTTTGGCTTTACTCATGAGTCAACTTATTGTCTCTAAAATGATGCATTTGTCTTATATAATGACATAATAATAATATACTTTTATTAATTAAGGTACACATATTATTGGTATTGCTTGAACTTTATGTAACATCTCCCCACTCTCCATTCTGGAACCATATTTGAATACACTACCATCATCTGTCATGTTTCCTTGGGCCCCTGTAGATTCATATTTTCTTACACTTACTTGTTTTTGGTAGCCTTCATTTTTTTTAAATAGTGCACTTGCTCTTAGACCTTTTTTTGGACACCATTCTACAGTTAAAGTGATGTTACAGGTTTAAGGGAGGAAAGAATTATAGAAAAATGTACTTATGTCAGAGTACTTGTACAGGGAATTTGCTACAGTTATTTCAGATATAGAGTAGGGAGCTTACGGTACTGCTGTAAAGTGAAAGTGAGTAAATTTAAATCTTCTAAAAATATCTTGACTTGTTTATATTTTGATTGGGACTGCTTTGAAACTATAAATCAAAACTGAAAAAGACGTTTTAGCAAAATTAAGCACTCCATTACATGAAAAGGAATATTTACTCAGGTTCATATGTTTGATTTCTTCCACGTGGGATTTGCAGCTTTCTACCAGAGAACCATAAAGCACATTTCATTAAATTTATATTTAAGGTGCTTTGCTTTCAGAAGGCTGAACTTTAAATGATATTTTTGTTTCTTTCATTTTTTTATTCCCTCTTTCATTCTAGTGACTTTTGCAGGAAATCGTATTGACTTTTACTTTTTGATCTCATAATCAGACATTTTTGTCCCTAGTGTTTTTATAAAGGTAATAGATTTTTTGGCATTTTATAAAACAGAATTATTACAAATGTGGATAATTGTGTTATTTTCTTCCCAGTGTGCTAGATTTCCAATGTGATGTTTAGCAAGACAGATCTGTGGCAAGGTCTTTGTCTTATTTCTCTTTCTAAGAAGAGAGAATTTAGTTTTTCATTATAAAATATCAACATTTTCTATATAGTTTCATTATATTAAGGAGTAATATTGCTTAGACTTCCAAATTTTTATTAAAAGTGGGTAGTAAGCTATATCACATGATATCTGGTGCATTTGTCAACATGATCATGTAATTATTTTCTTATTCACCTATTAAATTATTCATGGCATGGTAGTGACAGTATTTGTCACTTTTTTATTTTCATAAACTGAAACTCCAATGAATTACACTGAATAAAAATGCTGTTGCCTTGCTTTTCTCCAGTAAATAACACTTACTGATTTTACCCTTAATAGAGTAGTCTACTGAATTTCAAAAAGTTCATGATTTCTTTTTAAAACTATTTTTGTTCATATTTTACATGCTACCTTGAACAACAGAATTATTTTGGAGATCCTTATGAAAATAGAAGTTTAGTATTTTATAACGTTTTAATCTGGAATAATCCTTGATATATTTTTAGTTGTCAAATAACATTTGTATGTATTTATGGGATACAATTAAATATTCTGATAAAATGTGAAATTTACATTTTTGTTTTCCCCAAATATTTATCGTTTCTTTGTATTTAGAATATTAAAAATCTGTTTTTCTCTTTTTGAAATATGTAAAAAATTTGTAAAGTACATTCCCTCTTTAACTTTGTAAATTTTTCCTTCTTCTAATAGTATTTGATGGCTGTTTGGAATCCCGTGTATCATTATTCTACATTCTTCTAATTAGCCTTTGATTATTACCTTTCAATTCTACATAGATACCATTTCCAGGTTTATAATAAATGAAAATATTCAATAGTTTTCATCTTGTAGCTGGCTTATTTTATTTAATATAGTGTTTTCAAGGATCATTAATATTGTCATAAATAAACGTGTTTCGTTGTTTCTTACAGCTACATAGTTTTCCACAGTGAATATTATTTGAGGGTGGTACATGTGTGTGTGTGTGAGAGAGAGAGATTCCTTTATTCTTCAACTGTAAATGAAGAATTAGGTTTTTTCCTGTTCCACTGATTAAGTATTAAGACAGAAGCAACTAAAAGGAACAATGTTTCATTTTGGTATAATTCAAAGTACAGCCCATCATGACAAGAGTCAAGGCAACAAGAGCTTGAAACAGCTGTCACATTGCATCCAAAGTCAAGAAGCAGATCCTTACATTTCACCTTTATTAAGAAAGAATCATAATAATAGATTTTGTTACATTCTCTCCTTTTTTCCTCCCTCAATCATTATTCAGCCCTTATCTTCTATTGCTCAAATGGGAAGTATGTAGCTTCATTGATTCTCTTCTTCCACAGTCACCAATCAGTTCAATTATCATGTTAAATTACAAATACTCAAAAAGTCAAAATTTCAGACACTCAGTACTTAACGAAATCAAAAGTGTCTGTCATCATGTAATAAGGTGAGAAAGAATATTGAATTTTAAAAATTGACTTTCCATTCCATATAATTAATTCTATTCATAAACCTTTTTCTGTTTTCAGTTTCAATTTATAATGATTTCATTCAAATGAGATTTAATTAATGTTACAAACTACTTAAAATTCTTATTTGCCTTTGAAATATTTACTTTGGGCTTAAATGAGGTAGGATATTTTTTGTAATGCCATTTGCTTAGCTTTGACAATGTAATTGAATTGAGTGAAACTATTTTAATAATTTCCAAGAAAGAAACCACATAATAAGTAGCTACTTTAAAACATTAACCCAAAATTCTCAGGAATAAAGTACTTATTCATCATTATGAAATCTTTGGAAGCTGATAATTATCAAATTATGCCACACAATACTTATGTCGAAGTCATGTCACAAGATTTCACAATCTGCAGTTATTTCTTACCATAAATTATTCTTTTAATAATTGCTCAATATGTGACCTTTAATTTATATTACATATACATATGAATATTAAGCACATATCTGTATATGAATATTGGGCACATTCTTTTTTGGTGAATAGTAACAACTGACCATGGACAGTAAGGAATCTCCCTTTAGAAATCTAGAAACACTGAGTATACCTTATGTTTAAGCTAGTTTCTCTGTCTGCAATTTTTGGTTTATTTTCTTGTAAGAAAATATAACTTTTAAAAACTAGTCATAGGCATTCTCTGGAGAGGGCTCAATGGATAAAAGCCTTGCCTAGCAAGCACAAGGAGTACAGCTACAATCCCCAAGTGCCACAGCAAACCTAGCAGGCATAGGTGTCACCTTTAATCTTAGCTCTCTTTAGGTAGAATGAGAGCATCTCTGGCACAAACTGTGGATTAAGATAATCTAGCTAATTGGTGGACTTTAGGTTCACTTAAGACACCATGCCTCAATTAAGAAAGCAAAAAGATTCAATTTGGCCTCTAGAAGCACAACCAATCTTATATATTATTATAAACATCCAAATGCAAAGAGAGAACAAGGGGAGTCATAGCCTTCTCCATGTCTTCTACTTCTTATTCTCTGACCTCCTTTTGATCTGAATCCTTCAATCAATAATTGTCTTCAAACAAAGAATTGAGCATCACACTTAGGTCAATGGAACTCATTTACTTGTATCTCTCCATTGTTATTCTCAGTAAATTTTTTTATCATTGCCATACATTCAGATTAAGAGGAGAACATTCTGAGAAGTCAATTATTATAACATGTATATTGGTTTTTTGAGAATTTACTGCTAACAAGAATACTGACTATTTAGTCATTAAAGCAGTATATCAACAAATAAAATATTTTAGATTAAAAGGAAGTTACGTTACAATTTTTCAAGTGATTGCAAATGGACAAAAATCACAATTTCTATCTTATTCTTATTAAATAAATGTTGCATATTTACCAGTTGCCACTGTGGAAATTGTTACTCAGTGTAACTATAGTGCTTTTAAAATTCTTTCATACTTTTCAAGCATAGGATTTCCTCCCTCTCTGACAGGATTTCCTTTCTGAAGCACAGAGGGGTTCATTTCTAGCAAGTAGACTGCACTGAAAATGTGATTTCTTCTTCCTTGTTTGAATATCTTTGGCAAGCTGGCTGCCATATCTTAAATTTGCCTACGTAAACTTACAAAAAATCCCATATAGAGAATAACTGGACAATATAGTCAGTTCTCCATGAACAAACTAAGTAGAGGATATTTCAGGTCTTGTACATTCCTACTACTGACCTGGCATCTTAAGTACTGCAACCTCCTTAAAATCTGTGAAAAACAGGTAAGCTGCTCTGAGTTCATAATACACAGCCACTGTGAATGTTTAAAGATTATTGTTTGAAGGCTGTGAAGGTAATTTGTTTCAAAGCAGTAGATAATTGGTAAGCATTGAGAACTTTCCAAATATCTGTGGTAAAATAAAACTAGATATTTTCCATAGAACTAGCAAAATATATAGCAATTAGAACACCGATCCTTGCTCCCTAATAGCTAAGGGCTTTCTGCAAGTCACTAACAGCTCCAAATCCTCTAGAGTCATATGTGGGTGTCTGTCCTATATTACTTAGCAAGGTTCCAAGCAAAGTGTTGAGATAGGAATATCAATGGAATTGGGTTGTTCAGCACAGATGAAATGGGCAATGTACAAAAGTGAATTTTCCATAGGTCACATGTAGAACCACAATCTACTTGTTTGTAAAATAGCTATCTTGTCAACAAATGCATACAAAGGGTAGCTCAGTTTTCAGATCTTTGACATGTCCTATTAAAGGTCATTTATATAATTTTGAAAACTCACAAAATCATAAATGATAATATTTTAATTACTCAATGGGTGCAAAACATGAGTTTAATTAATTCTGTTAATAATCACAATTTCAGAAAATTACATTGATCATAAGATTCATATGTAAAGTGTTATTTCAAATAATGACTCATTTAAGCATCAAGGTTTGTAAAATATTTGTTGCAGTCTGCCTGCATGGTTCTAATAAATAACCATCACATGGCTTAACGGAACAAGGGGTTTATTGTCTCTTATGATTACTGGTTACAGGTCATAGCTTGATGGGAGAGCACACACTAACACCAGGGCCTAGAGAACTGGCCAGACCATCACCACAAAAACAGTTGAGAGAGGGACAATCTTTACTTGCCAGACCAGCATATCTAACCAAGAGAACATAAGGAAGCCAACTTCCTAAACCAATTCTATGTGTTTTATTCACCTGCTCAGGGCCTAGTCCCACCCACCATGAGCTGGGTCTGCCCCATCAACTAGACAACCACTTTTAGGTTTGCTCTGGGCTTAACTCAACTACTAATTCTCTACAAATGTACCCAGAGCTCAAACCCTCAACCATCAAGTTGATACCTGTACATAACCATGACAATATTTATCATGTTTTTTACTGAAATATTCATAATTTCAAGTAATGGAATTGCTTTATAACATACACACAAAGTAGTTATTTGGAGTAGGTAGGAGTTTCTTTTGTCAAAGAACATTCAAGGTAACCCATTTCAATTTTCTACTGCTGTAATATGAGAAACAAAATTAAATAGATCTACTGTATTAACACTTACTAAGTGTGATTCATTATTCCATCATGTTATTATAATAACCTTAGATATCATTTTATAAAAATTTTTCAACCATATGATGACTCTCTGTGAACAGAAGTGATTATGAGTACAACTGCTTAAAACCTTATTTTGTCAGTTTCTTTCTTTTTTTTAATTTTGGAAATCCACCACCTTTTCAAGAATATTCCTTATGAAACAAAGCTTAGGGTATCTCACTGTTACAACCATCCATATGTTGATGAAATGTTTCTTCTAAAATTCATATCTGGCATCTATCTTCTACACACTTAAGTATAATTAATAGATACTTTCCTCTATGTAGATATTTGACTTTTTATGTGGACTTACTATTTCGAAAATTGCATGATGTCATTGTCTTAAAACAATTTATATTTTCCTAGCTATATTTAGATGAAATTTCCATTATTTTTTCTCAGAGATTCAAAGAATATGATTTCTGAGGATACCTTTCATTATAAATTTTATAAATATTTACTAATTACCTGGAATTCAGCAGAAGTTGAATTTAAATCAAAGGCATTTAATTCTCCTATGTAGAGACACCAGTAGATAACTAATAGTTTCCATGGTATGTAGGAAATCCCTCTATTCTATGCATCAGACATAATTTGCAATGAAAGAGTTCACTAACCCTTTATCCCTAATTATACTCATTTTCATATATATATGAGAAAATACATACAGAAAAATATTATTTGATGACTGATAATTGCTACTCCCATCAATGTCTCTGTGTGCCAATGATAATTATAAGAGTTGCACAACAGGCGAAAATGAAATGTTTGATTGGTTAGTTACTTTGTACATGACTTTGATTCCACCTGGTCCTGATGGTGGCATGACCTCTTATTGGACTTCAGCATACTCTGCTTGTCTCTGACATCATCTCTCCTCTCTATTTCCAAGGTTAAAGAATCTCTAAGGTTGTTGAGTGGAATAGCTGAGACATTTCTTCCTGTTCCTCATAGGTTTGTCCAGCTTTTCAAGGCCTCAGAAAAATTGCATTTATGATATGACGGTGAAAGTCCTGAAAGTCAGCATGCAGAGAATTTGGCAGAAATCACCCACTATTTTCCAACCTAGCAGTTACACATTACTTCTACTCAACCATGTTCGCTCAAGCATGCTTAGCATTCTTTCTTGGTCTAAGAGAGGTCATAGATGTTATATTTTAGTAGATGAAATATAATGTAAATTGAAAACATTTTATAACTCACAAGGCAAAGCACAAGATATTAAGGAAATCTGAAAAGTGTTTAAGAGGGTTGGTGAGATGATTCATTTGCTAAGGTGCTTTCTGGGCACACATAAAGACAAGGTGGAAAGCAAAACTCCATCCAAAGAATTCCGGATGAGTCATTCCAGAATGACTAGGGAAAGCAGATATGGGAGGGAAAGAAGAGAACCTGTGCCTAGTTTGACATCCAGTCTAGAAAAATCTGTTAGTTCCAAATCTGATGAGAGGCATTATTCCAAAGAATAAACTGAAGCACAATTGAGGAAGGCACATGCTGCCAACTTCTGGACTCCATGAAAACACAAACACAAGAAAAATAATCTGCTTGATAAAAAGTATAACATTTATGCTGAAGACATAATATTTGAATCCAATTACATATAAATGACAGATATATCAAAACTGTTGAACATTCTTCAAAGCAAATGCCTCATTTACATAAAGACGATAGTTACAAAGGAAAAGCAGCTGATGAGTTATTCAGAAGATAGAATTAATTAATGAATATAGATTCAGATTGCACAATGGAGGGAGAAAAAAAAGAATTTCATGGGGGAATTTTACTGGGATAATTGATAAAATGTTGACAAATCCTCTGGATGAAATAATAAAATTGTATAGTTTGATGTAAAAATGCCTGCTGTTGAATTGTGAGTACCTGGATTTGAATCATAAGCTTCCACATGTAGATCTGGGCCTGGTGGTGCATATCTGTGACCAGGCATTCAAGGTGACAGAGGTTCCCTGTCCAGTCAAATGAAAAATAGGTTGAGGAGTGATCAAAGAAAATCACCTATACTGAACTCTGGACTCCAATTACTCATGAGAACTTGGATGAACATTCACTTCCACACATATTATTCACACACATATAATATATACACTATACACATTAATATATAAAAAGATTTTGAAAAATGTAAAAAATGTGAAAACATACAAACATCACAATTGGCAAAATTGTGAAATTTTGATATTCACATCAGAGAAAACTTTAGGAATGCTAGCATTGAAAAATCTTGTTCCTAACTGAAATAACACTTGAAACCATTTTATGTATTATTTTGTACAGATATGCACAATTACAGTGTAACTCATATTGGTGAAAGTAACTTTGATTCAAATCTGGGACTAGTTTATAATTTTAATAAACTACAATTAATAAATATACCACTATTTTACCAAATTTGTATTCATAAGCTTTTTTTAATGATGTTGCTTAATGTTGATACAAATTTTTGATATTGATATGCATTTCCTTCCAGAGAACCCCAGGGTTCTGATGGAAACCTTCATCAAAATGAAGTATTTTTAATTACTTTGAAATAATAATTTTTCTGCCAAGAACTTATTCTATAAAACTTATGTTCAAAAAGACAAAGATGGATTTATGAGAGTATTTCTAATTCACAACACTATAAAGTGACTCATGGTAATACATAATTTTTTATTTTGAATGAAGATGAAACCTGTTAATATGTGAAATATGACATTGTAATTACATAAAATTATACAAGAAAATTGGGTCAGTCATGAGATGGGTTTTTTGAAAACAGTGTTTTCTGGGATGGGTTATAGAAGAGTGTCTCCTACCAGCTGGCCTGTGCAGTTCTCCTTGCTGGGAGCATTGGGATATTTGCAAGGTCTGATATCTAGAACCTGAAAAGTCAGCTAACCATGAGGAAACATTGGAAGAGGACACTGATGCCAATTTCAAATGAATCACCAGCTAGTATCCTGAGGATACTAGTCTAATTATTTGGGTAGTAAATTGATGTTATTTTCAAATTTAAGTGTATGAAAACTGTGACTTGATACTTTTTATAAATACTTTTTATTGGTGTGTGTGTGCACGTGCATGTGTGTGTGTGTGTGTGTGCAAGAGGACATTTGAGTGGGTATATATGGAGCACTAAGGGTGATATCATGAACCATTCTGTTTGCTCTCACTATTTGCTTGCTACTGGGGTTTCTCAGACTGCTAAATCCAGGGCACAAATTTCAGTCTGCAGCCTTTTTTTTTTTTATTTTTTTATTTATTTATTTTTCCACTCATACAAACGTAATAGGTACATCTGTCCCCCACTTCTCTCCACCCCTCCCTAGACCTTTCTGCTCCCTCCCCCCTTTTTCTTTGCCTTTCCCCCCCTCCCTTTCTTCCAGTGCCCCTCCCCCATCTCTGAAGTATCCTTTAATGTGTATATCAAATTTTCCTCTGGGTCCTCCTCTCTGATGAGGTGTAAGGATTCAGTGGCATTTCCTAGAACTCTTTCTTGTGTTCCCCTTAAGTATAGGAACACTATTGTGACTGTTAATCTCTTGCTTCTAAGGATCCTAGTGCCTTTAGCACATGCTAGACTTTGAGGGGTCAATGTTATATTGGTCATTGTGCAGATCAAGCAGAGTCCTATTATAATTGCTTCGGCCGGCCCTAACTTGTGTGGAGCATCTTGCATATCATAACTCCTCCCATCCTTATGCTCTTACAATCTTACCGCCCCCTCTTACACAAATTTCCCTTAGCTTCAGGATGAGGAGAGATTAGGCAGGCCTGATTCCAGGGGGTTGATATAGAGTCTCTGATGTTCTGAATTATGGTTTGCTGATATTTTTTCAGTTTTGCTCCTCCTGCAATGCCCTTGGCTCCCTCCTGATGAGTATTGGATGTCACCCCCTAGCCAGAGATACAAAGCTGTTAAAATAGAGTCTTATTATAAGGATAGATATTAAAGGAAGATGGAATAAGAGTAGAAGACTGTGGTGAGGGGTGGGTCAGTCTTCCATTGCAAAATGGTTACCTTCTATCTGCCAGACTGTATGCCCTCTCTTTCTGGTAAGATCATACCCCATCAGTTGCAAGTGACCAGTCTGTGAGCTAAATCAGATGTCTCATTTCTTACTTGCAGTCCTTGATGGTGGCCTATTGTCTCTGCTGTACAATGATCCCCTCTCTCCTTGTTTCTGGAGGGGCCCTCCTTACCCTTCTCTCCTGTTTATAGTCTTTGCAATTACTGTAGGTATTATAGAGATTTATTTTTGAATGTGTCTCTAAGTGGGTTTGGTACTAGGATCCACCCATTAGGGAGTACATATGGCACTTAATTTTCTGTGTCTGGGATACTTCACTCAATATAATTGCTTCTAATTCAATCCATTTCCCGGCAAATAGCATTAATTCATCATTTTTGATGCCCGAGTAGTATTACATTGTATAAATGTACCACATTTTCCTTATCCACTCGTCAACTGTTGGACGTCTGGGTTGATTCCATGACCTTGCTATTGTAAACAGTGCTGCTATGAACATGGTCGTGCTTGGGATGATGAGGTGAATTTTTGCTGTATGGGGAGTTATTCCCAAAAGTGGAATAGCAGGGTCATATGGCATTTCAATCTTTAACTTCTTTAAGAATCACCAGATGGCTCGCCAGAGTGGTTGTATGAGCCTACATTCCCACCAGCAATGTAGGAGAGTTACCCTCTCTCCACATCCTCTCCAGCATTTGCTGTTGTTTGTATTGTGGATTTTTCCATCCTGACCAGGGTGAGATAATATCTCAGGGAGGTTTTGATTTGCATTTCCCTAATGGCTAAGGATGTGGAGCATTTTTTCAGATATTTGTTAGACATTTTAATTTCTTCCCTGGTAAAGTTTCTTTTAATTTCCAAGGCCCATTTTTTAATTGGGCCATTGGTTTCCTTAGTGTTCAGTTTTTTAAGTTCTTTGTGCACTCTGGATAATACAGCTCTATCAGATATGTGGTTAGTGAAGATATTCTCCCATTCCATGGGTTGCCTTTGTGCTTGAGTTACAATCTCTTTATCTGAACAGAAGCTCTTTAATTTCATAACATCCCACCTGTTGAGTGTTGATTGTATTGACTGTGCTATTAGATTTCTGATTAGGAACTGTTGGCCTAGTACAATCAACTCCAGGGAGTTCCTTAAACTTTCAAGTAAGGGTTCTATAGTCTCTGGTCTTATATTGATGTCCTTAGTCCATTTGGAATTAAGTCTTCTACATGTTGACAAGTATGGGTCCAGTTTTAATCTTCTACATGTGGAGATTCAGTTTTGCCAGCACCATTTGTTGAAGATGCTGTTCTTTTTCCATTGCATATTTTGGGCCCCTTTGTCAAAGATCAGATGGCTGTAGTTGTGTGGGCTTATATCTGGGTCTTCAACACTTATCCATTGATCTGTGTGTCCATTTTGGAGACAGTACCAGGCTGTTTTTACAACTATGGATTTGTAGTATAGACTAAGGTTTGGTATGGTGATACCTCCAGCCGTGTTTTTGTTACTCAGGATTGTTTGTGCTATCCTGGGTCTTTTGTTCTTCCATATGAACGTTGAGATTATTTGGTCAACTTCTTTAAAGAATTGCTTTAGAATTTTCATTGGTATAGCATTGAATCTGTATATTGCCTTTGGTAGGATGGTCATTTTTATGATGTTGATTCTACCAATCCAGGAACATGGGAGGTCTTTCCACCTTCTAGTGTCTTCTGTAATTTCCATCTTTAAGGTTTTAAAGTTTTCATTGTAAAGGTCACTTACTTCCTGGTTATGTTTATACCAAGGTATTTCATTTATTTAGGGGCTATAGTAAATGGAATTGTTTCTCTCAGGGCTTTTTCACTTCTTTCATTCTGTGCATATAGGAAGGCCACTGATTTTTGTATGCTTATTTTGTATCCTGCTACCCTGCTGAACTTCTGTATTAGTTCTAAAGGTTTCCTGGTGGGGTATTTGGGATCACTCAGGTATAAAATCATGTCATCAGCAAATAGAGATAACTTGACTTTTTCCTTGGTGATTTGAATCCCTTTTATCTCCCTTTCTTGTCTTATGGATTCAGCTAAGACTTCAAATACAATATTGAAAAGAAGTGGTGACAGTGTACAGATTTGCCTAGTTCCTGATCAAAACAGTAATGCTATGAGTTTTTCCCCATTAGTATTGTCATAGTTAAGCACAGGTGTCAACTTGACTCTTGAGGGTTTGAGCTCTGGGCATAGGTGTAGAGAGTCGATGGTTGAGTTAAGCCCATAGCAAACCTGAAGGAGATTGTCTAGCTGCTTGGGAAGACCCAGCGCATGGTGGGTGGGATTAGGCCCTGGATAAATCACAGAGAGCTGGTTGAGAGAGTGGGGCATCCTTCTGTATACTTGGCCATACATGCTGGTCTGGCAAGGAAGGATTGTCCATCTCTCAGCCGTTATGCAGTGATGGTGTAGCCAGTTCCCTCAGGCCTGGTGTTGGTGTGTGCTCTCCTGTCAAGCTGGACTATGAACTGTAACTGGACTATCATAAGAAAGTAAACTCCTTGTTCCCTTAAGCTGTGTTCTGGTCATTTATCAGCAACCATGCAGGCGGACTGCAACAAGTATAATCCTTGCTGTGCGCTTCTTTGTATACAGCTTTTAGTATATTGACAAAGGTTACTTCCATTCCAACTGATATAGGGTTTTATCATAAAAGACTGTTGCATCTTGTCAAAAGCTTTTTCTGCATCTATCAAGAGTATCATGTGGTCTTGGATTTTTGACTGGTTTATGTTGAACCAACCCTGTATGCCTGGGATAAAACCTACTTGATCCCCATGAATGATCTCTTTGATATGTTTTTGAATCTGATTTGCTAAGACTTTGTTGAGAATCTTTGTATCTGTGTTCATCAAAGAGATTGGCCTATAGTTTTCTTTTTCAAGTGTATCTTTATTAGGTTTTGGGATTAAGATGATATTAGCTTGGTAGAAAGAATCTGGTAGTGTTCCTTCCTTTGCTATTTGATGGAACAGTTTAAGGAGTATTGGTGTTATTAACTCCTTAAATGTCTTGTTGAACTCTGTGCAGAATCCATCTGATCCAGGACATTTCTTGTTGGAAGATTCAAGATTACTTCATCAATTTCCTCATATGTTACAGAACTATATAAATAATTCACGACTTTCTGATTCAATGTCAGTAAGTTGTGCTTACTTAGGAATTCATTCATTTCTTTTTTGTTGTCAAATTTCACAGAGTATAAGTTTTTGAAATATGATGTTATAATACTCTGAATTTCATGGATATCCATAGTGATAACTCCATTTTCATTTCTAATTTTGTTAATTTTTTTCTCTCTTGCTTTTGGTTAATATAGCTAGAGGTGTATCAATCTTATTGATTTTTTCAAAGAACCAGCTTTTTGAATGGTTGATTCTTTGTATCGTTTTCCTAACCTCAATTTCAGATATTTCTACCCTTATTTTGCTAATCTCTTCTCTTCTACTCCTTTTTGGATCAGATTGCTCTAGTGTCTCTAAAGCTTTAAGCTGCATTGTTAAGTTATTTATTTCTGATGTTTCCTTTTTTTTTTGATGTAAGCATTAAGAGCTATGAACTTACCTCTTAGGAAAACTTTCATTGTGTCCCAAAGATTTTGATAAGTTGTATTTTCATTATCATTCACTTTCTGGAAATCTTGAATTTCTTTTTAATTTCTTCCCTAATCCAGTTCTCATTCAGCATCATAGTGTTAAGTTTCCAGGAGTTAGTGCATTTTCTGTTGTGTGTTTGTTGTGTTGTGGATGTCAAGCTTTAGACCATGGTGGTCTGATAGGGTACAGGCGAGAATTTCAACTTTCCTGTATATGTAGAGATTCATTTTGTGGCCCATACGTGATCTATTTTAGAGAAAGTTCTGTGTGCTGCTGAGAAAAATGTGTATTTTTTGGTGAGTGGATGAAAAGTTCAAAAAAGATCTGTAAGGTCCATTTCTTTAAGGGTTTGGTTGAGTTTCAACGTGTCTCTGTTAAGCTTTTGGCCTGTTGATATATCCCATGTTGAGAGGGCAGTGTTGAAATTCCCAAGAATTATTGTTTAGGGATTGATTTCTCACTTTGGACACTGTAGGGTTTGCTTAATGGATGTGGAGGGGCCCGTATTAGGTGCATATATGTTCAGTATTGTGAAGTCTTCCTCGTGAATTGTATCTGTGACTAAAATGTAGTATCCATATGTGTCTCTTATGATTTTTTTTTTGGTTTGAAATCCACTTTGTCTGATAGCATAATAGTTACCCTTGCCTGTTTCCTGGTTCCGTTAGCTTGCAGAATTTTGGACCAGCCTTTTATTTTTAGGATGTGCCTATCTTTTGTGGTGAGATGAGTTTCCTGAAGGCAGCAGATTGATGGGTTGTGGTTTTTAATCCAAGTTTGTAATCTATGTCTCTTTTTTATTATTTATTATTTATTCAATTGTGCATGTATGCATGTGTGCGCATGTGTGTATGTATGTGTGTATATGTATGTGTGTGTGTGTAGAACCACAGACAAATTTGGGAAACACCATGGACTGCCTCCACCTTCTCCTTTACTCAGCCCCGGGATTCACAGGCTCCTCCCTACCAGGACCAGAAAGACAGGCCGCCCCCACTTCTTCCCGGCATCTATATGTAGGGTCTAGGATCTGAACTCAGGACCTTCTGCGTTCAAGGCAGAGGCTTAGCCCCTGAGCCACCTCTCTAGCCCCTGTAATCTTTGTCTCTTGATTGGTGAGTTAATACCATTGAGATTTAATGTTATAATGGATAAATTATTTTTAATTCCAGACTTTTTTATGTTTAGTGGCTTTTGTAAGTGTGTTGTTTGACATTTAGATTTTGGTGGTATTATACGAGATATGCTTGTTTTTTTCTTCAAGCTTGAGTATCATTTCTAGCATTTTTTGAAGGCCTGGTAGATATATAAGCCTTCAAGTTGTCTTTGTGCTGGAAAACTTTTCTTTTTCCCTTGATCATGATGGATGGTTTTGCCGGATATATCAGTCTGGGTTGACATTTTTGCTCATTTAATACTTGAAGTACATGTCACCAAGCTCTTCTTGCTTGTACTGTTTCCATTCAGAAGTCTTTTGTTATTTTAATAGGTTTCCCTTTAAAAGTGACTTTTTTTTCCCCTTGAATCTCTCAGCACCTTTTCTTTGTTTTGAATGTGAAGTGTTTTGACTATTATTTGCCATGCAATTTTCTATTTTGGTCATATCTGTCTGGGGTTCAGAATGCCTCTTATATTAGGATGGGCCTCTCATTTTTTAGTGGAGGGAAGTTTTCATTTATGATAATTTGAAAAATTTACTCAGGTGTGGTATTTTGGGATTTTTTCTCTGGTATTCCATGGATACGCATGTTAGGCTTCTTCAGGGTGTCCCATATCTCTTGAATATTTCTCTCATGTATCTTTTTCACTTCCATTGAGTTGGTTAATTCTCCAACTTTGTCTTCAAGATCTGAAATTCTATTTTCTGCTTCGTTAGTTCTGCTGATAAGACTCTCTGTTGAGTTTTGGGTTGAAGATAACTTTTCTTTTAGTTTGATTTTAAACTCTGCCTGAGACTGTTTTAACTGCTCTGTGTCTATTTTTGTTTCTTGAACTGTTTTTCTCAACTCCTCCAAGTGTCTGTTGTATTCCTGTTCAAAGTGGTTGATGTGGTTGTTTACGTCCTCCGGGATTTCCTCTTTCGTAGTATTGATCATGGTAATGATCATACTTTGAAAGTTGTTATCTTTGGACTGGCTTTCTTGGCTATTATCTGTGAATTTGTTCTGGTTGGAATCCATCATTATGGGGTTAATTCTTTCAGTGGGAGATTTGTCTTCCTGGGTTTTGTTTCTCATGGATCTGCACTTTGACTTGGCCATTGTTGTTTTGTCTCTTAAGACCTTTCAGGTTCTATGTGTTTTTGACTGAACTGATTTAGTTGGTATTACTACTCTTGGGTAGTTATTACTAGTGCTTGCCTTGTAGTTGGGTTCGTTTGTCTGTTGTTAGTATTATTTCCTAGATGAGGCTATTAGGCTGTTAGTACATCAGTTATGTCAGGTTAAGTAGACAGTGGGTGAATATTAGTATGTTAGTTCACGTTTATGATTTAGTATCTTGGTGATATGTGAGGGTGAGTGGTATAATCCCTGGAGTTGTATATATTTTGTGGGTAGCTGTTTGGAAAAGTTAATCTACAATGATTAATACTAAAAAGGAACAGTATGATTAAAAAAAGAGGTTTACTTATCTTTGGGCTGGATGTGAAGAATTTCTCCCATGTGATAGGATGATTTTAGAGGACTTCAGAACTTTAGGAACTTTGTCCTTTAGAGCTTTGCTTGGGTTTCCTTTGGACTCTGTTGAATTCTGAGTAGTAGTGTGTCCCTGTGGACCACAAGCGAGGGTCCCCGGTGGTCAGCAGGGGCAGATGGGCTGTTGGTGGTGCCAGAACTCTTCCCCTGGGACCTGGATCTTGGCTTAATGGCCCACCCAGGCTCCAGCGATGGAGGAATGTAAGCAAGTCCTGTCCTGGCTGGGCAGGCAGGCCGGCTTGAGGAAAAAAGGGGCTGAGGCCCAGGGCAAGGGCCAGACAAACCACAGGCAGCCTGGGTGTTTGCCTGGGCTGGCTGGTGAGAGGAGCTGGGTCAAGGGGCAACCTGGGGACTGGTGAAACTCACCTGGGATGGAGGAATGATGAGAGCAACTCCTATCTTGGCAGGGCAGGGAGGCGGGCTCAGTCTGCAGCCTTATCTGCCTGGTATTTTATGTGTCCCAAGCTGAGGTCCATTTTCTTTTGGAACACAGACTTTAACCACTGAGCCATAACTGCAGTCTAAATTTTATTGTTTTGAACTTGTTAAATTAGTTGTAACTGATGTATCAGTAGTAAGCTAATAAGTTACAGAAGTTTTTGAGGACAAGTATTTGTCCACCTATTTGTCTAACAATAAAGAATAAAAAAGGAAAATATGTACTCTTCATAAGGATTAACTTCCATACTTGCAAAACAATTTATAGTGTATACATTGATTACATACAAAATTCTTTGGAGGTATATATGTGCACACTTTGCATATATTGATTCAGTTGTGAGTGCATATTGTTATAGGTCAAAATGACCTCACAAATAAGATATTTGAAGTTACAGTATAAGTTTATTTGGAATTTAGACATTTGCAATTATCTTTAGGGCTTGTCACATTCTCATAGCTTGTACAAGTGCTGGTGGGAATCTTTCTGCCTTCTTAATCAAGAGCCGAAATTAAAAAAAAAAAAAGCTGCTTTAAAAGCCCACCACCTGGTTAGCTTGTGTCTAACTAACCCTGACAAGTAGCTTATTTGAGGCATTTAAAATATCTCAAATTCAATGTGACTAAAATCTTTAGAAAAATGGAAAATTGAATTGAACATGCTCAGTAGGAAGTCTATGTGAGGTTACAATGATTTCCATCTGTAAGCCCAGCCAGGTGGCCATGATATAAGGAGTGGGGCCTCCCTCCTATAGGGAGTGCAGGCTCCCCACAGGAAGCAGGCATGATTCTCTGAAAACCCATGTTGTATCTCAAACTGAGGATTTGGCTGGGTTTTTGATTTGAGTAGAGTCAAAAAAACCCCACAAAATTTAATTTTGTCTTTGTATTTTATAAGAACATCTGTGATGTTGCTATTTCTACTTGTGGTTTGAGAATTTTATTTCCTATACAATTTTTTTTTTGTGAAATATCTGTCTGTTTTAAACCTTTTGGAATATTAAAACTTTAATTTTTTTCTAAAGTAGGGTAAAAAAGCTATTGAGGAAGACATTTGAACATTACTCTCTGTTGTTCGCATAAGCTCTCATGTGGGCACCTGCACACACATAAGTACATGTACACTAAAAAAATCAAGTATACAAAAGAAAAGAGGGGCTGGAGAGGTGGTTCAGGGGTTAAGCCTCTGCCTTGCAGGCGGAAGGTCCCGAGTTCAGATTCTAGACCCCAAGTATAGATGCCAGGCAGAAGCGGGGGCGGCCTGCGTTTCTGGTCCTGGTAGGGCAGAACCTGTGAATCCCGTGGCAAAGTAAACAAGGAGGAGGTGGAAGTGTCCAGGTGGTTCCCGAATTCATTCGTGGTTCTACACGCACACACATACATACACATGCACACACACACATACACGCACAATTGAATAAATAATAAATAATAAAAAAATTTAAAAAAAGAAAAGAAAAGAAAAAAAAAAAAGAAAAAGCAACTGATGAAAATGCACCAAATTCACCAGTCCTATCTTAGCTCCTGAGAATCTATTTAGGTGTATTTAAAGGAAATTTTAAGCACTTGGATCACATTTGACTCATATAATGCCAATTTCACGTAGTTCTTTAAGTTCCAAAGTAATTCAACAACATTTTACAGACAAATTAATCGTAGTTTCAAAAATAGGATAAACAATCAGAAAAGATTTTAGTTATATATTTTTTATATATATGTTCACATTTTTTATTCAATAAAATGCAATCTTTCTTAAATCATTTCATATACTGCCTAGTGAGTTCAGTGTTTCCATATCTACCCTGTGACATATTATGTCCATGTGTTATTCATGAATCTGTCCTTTTTTAAGTGAAACATTATTAACTTGCAAAACAACTGATGGGAGATTACTATTCAATATCAGAATATATAATGAAATCCATATTTGGTAACTACTGATAACTCTCAGTTTTACAAAAAACATGCACAATTGCTAATTTTACTCTGATATCAGTTATCTTTAAAGGAATCTTATAAAAATAAAAATTTGCTAGAATACTAATTATAGTTATTGGTTAACTCATACAAGATACAAATTATTACAAAATATATAACTATTGATTAAAATATGAAAATTTACATGGATTACATATAGCGAATGCATTCCAAGGTTAAAGAAAATACCGTGAAGTTTTTCGATTTTCCACATGATAAACACAGCATTCAGAGGAGGTCGCAATAAATACTGATGAAATTGGAAAAAACTGTGTTTGAGAAAACCCAGCAATTTCAGTTAAAACACCTCAAAGTTTGTTCTTTGTCATCAATCTTGGTTTTATAAATACTTTTCAAATCTGTATTATCTGATAAGAATAAATCTCATTAACTTCTCTACTTCAAATGGCCGTTCTGTCATTGGTAATTTATATAGGGACAGATATACATTATTAACAAGCTATGAAAAGTCACTGGCTAAATGTCACTAAAGCTGAGATATAGCTGCACCGGGGGATTCATTCAGCAAACAGTTTAGTTTTAATCATCTTGGACCACAAGACATCTTGACATTTCAGCAGCCACTTTTTCCTCTTTAACTTGCACTGGAATCAGACCTCTATTATCCCAGCCATAATTTTTAGCTTAAACTGTGATGGAAAGTTTTACCTTCTAAATTAAAAATGTGAAATGAATCGATCCATCGTTCATTTAATCAATGATCACCTGCAATTCTTTATGCCTGTCCTGTCTTCAAGAAGAGGGAGGGAGCAAGAGCAGCTATAAAACTCAAGCATCCTGGAGTTGCCAGAGTTTTTTGCACTTGATACTTTTCTGTAATATTATCACCTAGGAGAAATGACCTTACTGAACTGCATTAAAATAGATGATTGATTTTTACCATCATATATTTTATTTTGATAAAAAGTAAGTTTCATATTTTAAAATATGCATTTGAATTTTTCCCACTCTAAATTCTAATAATGTGGATATCAACTTTTTCATTTATAAGGTAGCAGTGGTTGTTAAAAGTATTTCATTTTAAATGTCCGATGTATAATATGATGAAATTGAATGTTATTAAAACCTGACTTAGCATTTTATGGTGGAACCATCACAAAAAATTTAAAAAATGTAATGATAAGCAAAAGATGTAAAATAGCACATATTGGTTTTGAATGTAAATGTACTGTTTACTTTGACATATATATATAAATTCTAACATTATTACATTCATTAAAACCACACATCACAGTTTTTAAAGTAGTAGCCAACAAAATTTCATGAAATATTGTTCAACTGGAAAAAAATCAACACTTGACTCATCTGATAAAACACTGGAGTCTCTATTGCTTTTTTATTTAATGATGTTTAGGTGACAGAATCCTACAGATGAAAAATTATTAAATATAATTATTTATATTTCTGTTTCCAAATTATCAAGATTAATACAATGGAGGTAATCTTTTTTCTTTTCATTCATTTCATCTATCAAAAAGAAAACATACACAAAAGGCTGATATATATATATATATATATACACATAATAAAGAGGCATAATTAGGGAACATATACGTACTCTGGAAAATGCGTCATTGACACTATAACAGCAGGCATCTTTTACAGAGAGTCCCTAGTGTCTTAGTACGTGAGAAGATACTTTCAAAAACTTGAAATTTAAGTTTTTGGCTGAGGTTAATTTGTATAGGTCCGTTTATATTTTCTTATATTTTTTAAATATTTATATATTATTTCTTATATTATTATTTCTAAGTAGTAGAATCAGTTTATAAAATTCATATGGATGACACAGGATAAGACTGCAAACCACATTTTTAAATCATTTTTATGAAATTTAGCACATAGGAATTTGTAAATTTGCAATCTTTCCATATTTTACTTTTTTAGTAACTATATGTAATGAGAATTCACCTCTGGTTTCCTTCAAGTTCTTATTTAAAATTTAACGCATATTTCTACATTCACTAATTCATTTGTTAAAAAGTATTAAAGTACTATTTTTCCATTACATGTCATACTTGATATAGCTTACTAACTTCCATACTATCATGAGCAAAGTAAGCACAATATTCATAGATTGAATAAATAGAATACTATTGAACAATAAAATAAGGAAAGAAAAATCAGTAGCATGTTAAATAATGAACACTATCATGTTTTTGAATGTATGTGTTGATAAATAAAACTTTATTGGATGGATGAGAGGTAGGGAGAGAATGCGTCCCATTACATTTGTTTTATTTTAATCTTTAAAAAGCACTGAAAATTATTATGAATAAACAAGCTCCTATGAAGACATCCTAGGTGTTTACTCAATCTCCTTTTCAGTTTATTGGTTGACAGAAAACATGCTAGATTCTATGAATCTTCCAATATTTGGAAATCATAAATGGAATTTTCCAGAAACAGCATATGAACTTATAGTTGGGTTAGAAGTAGATAGAGCTTTGGGAAGCATAAGAGTGAAGAAAATGAAGCATGATCAAACCACTGATCAGAGATGATCCCCACAGACAAACTGTTCAAACATGAGAAGCATGCACTGCAGAGTACCTCAACCCAAGTCTTCCTAGTAATTGTGAGTTAGAGGAATGGTGATGACAGAAAGAATAATGATTTCCAAGAATATTTGGAATATTTGATCTTGTGATGGAGCTTCCAGAAACCTCTGCTTCATTCACAATTTGCTGGAAGATGTATGAGAACAATGTGAATGCTGCATAGCAGAAAGTTGCAGTGATAGAAAGTTGTCTGTATCTCCAAAGATTATTCAACTGAAAATCTCAGACTTTGCTCATATGTCCAACAGTGATGGAAAAAATTTACATTTCATGGAAAGAAAGAATTAAAAAGTTATCATTCATTATCTTACATAACAAAAATTAGGTTTGCATAAAAACCAGAAATGCTATTTTAATGTCTTTATGAAACTACCTATGCGTGCAAAACTCTTCAAATGATCTGTTACCTAAGGTTAATGTATCATAAATTCACTTAAGAACAACTGAATTGAATGAAAGTTTATACTTGTTTATTTTATATGTGCATGCAAATTCTTCATAGATAATAATGCTTCATTGATAAGTAGGTAAGTAGATAGATAACAGATAGATGATAAACAGACTTAGAAGGATTTTTAGGTTGGTAGATAGGTAGATAATATGCAGATATAAATAGAGAAGAATAGTCCATGTTACAATACCAATTACTCTGTGTGTATTATTAAATTTGATTTTCGTAAGCATACACTGTGATATGTATTATTCTTAGTTTTCCTTTATAAATTAGAAAACATATATTAATATGGATAAATATCTACTTAAGGTCACATATTTGACAAAGAATGGATTTGAATTCAAGACAAAATGTTTTTCTGTTTTTCCATACTAATTTGAGAAAAACTGCTCTACTTTTTTTTCTGACTGGTATGAACTCTTTTTTATCCACGCACATATAGGACTATTAGTCAGTTTTGCAATCTACTCCAATGCTGAAACCAACTTGCATATCATTAAAAAAGAATAAGCCAAGCCAAGAACTCCTTTATTCACAAACCATTTTTATCTTTGAAGGACACTATTTCCCAGGAAACAATAGAATAAGAATTTAACTTGTCTTGCTAAAATATTGCTATGACATAAAAGATTTTACAGCAATTATATGCAGTTGTAAAATAGAAAGCAATTCTCTAATGAATTATAACATCACTAATAATGTAGAAATTCTTTTTCTTCATTCTATTTAAGTCCCATAAAATAAAAGTGATAATGTTTTTAATTGGAGTACTACTTATGGCAACATGGTTAATTGGTCAGTTCACAATTTTTTCAAAGACTGATAGGTGAAATAGTTGTGGCAGGAAAATCATACAGTGTGAACAATAATCTCCAAACTTGGAGGCCTAAAATAACAAAAGCATTCATTTTGCTTATGAGTAAAGTCTAACATAGGTCCACTGTGGCTAAGGTTCTTCCCATGTTCCTAACTTAAGGCCTGGCTGACAAAGAATTGGAAGGTCCATCTCAGGAAGGTAATGAGCTTGCAGTCAAATTAATCATCAAATGGAACTGATGCTGCTCCCCAGAAGCAAAAGGAAGCCAGGAAGTATGACATCACTGGCATGGAAATGTTTATTGGAAAAATTGGTTCAACATATTACTGCAAGAGATTTAATGTTTACATCCTCCAAAACTCCATCTGATACTATCTGAAGCTCCAGTGTGATGGTTGGATAAGTGGGGCCTATGTCTGTGAATAAAGCTAGTGTTCTATTCCAGTCTAATATACTACATGAACCTTAACACCATGAGGGCAACAGGGAAATACCTGCATATCTGTGAACCAAGAAGAAAACCCTAAATTGATTGCTGCCTTAGGGCTTTCTAGCATTCAGAATAGGAAAAATATATTTTTATTGCTTAGAAGTCAATCATTTTGCACATTTTGTTATAGCAGCATGAATATCTTAAGCATTTTAAGGTAAAATGAGGTGATTATTACAAGTTACATTTATGTGCATGTATATGTGAAGCAACAAACTTTGATCTGAGTTTAAGCCCCTGAGTTCTACATGGTAGAAGGTGAGAAATCTTTATTTGTGCATCATGGTATAGAGTCTGTTATCTTTGTCCTTGATCTCTGGCTCTCTTTCTCTTTCTCACTCTCACTGTATTTCTGTCTCCTTGTCTCTGTCTCTCTCAGCCACTCTGTCAAATAAATATAAAAATAAAATTAAAAACCTTATCTTTTTGTAATGTATGTAACTATGAAACATTAATAAGATATATCTGGGATAAAATAAGGTAAAATTTGATATTTATTATAAATAACTCTGCTCTTCCTGAATTGTAATAATTTTATAATTTTTGTTAAGTACCAATCTGACATTTTTAAATTAAATGTTATGTTCTTATGTATAGCTTGAATTAAACAGCACACTTCTAGATAGAGTAAAAATACACTAAAGAAAAAAAGGTAGGGGAGAGACACTAAAAGCAAAACAAAATTAAATGACAAGAAGTTATTTATCAAAACTGAATTTCAAACTTTTAGAGCTCAAATCAAATTCAATTTTGCTTGCCTCAAAGACTTCGTTTAGAAAAATCTTAGGTTCTAGAATTTTTTTAATTTATTTTTTCCACTCATACAAACTTGATAGGTACCCCGTTCGCCTCCCTTCCTCCACTCCTCCCTGGATCCCCTTGCTCCCTTCCCCCTTTTCCCCTTACTTTTCCCCCTCCCTCCTTTCTTCCAGTGCCCCCTTCTCCACATTCCTGGAGCATCCTTTAGTATGCATGACAAACTTCCCTCTGGGTCCTCCTCTCTGATGAGGTGTAAGGACTCAGTAGCATTGCCTAGAACTCTTTTTTGTGTTCCCCTTTAGTATGGAAACACTATTGTGGTTATTGATCCTTTGCCTCTAAGGATTTTAGAGCCTGTGATCCATGCTAGATTTAGGGGGGTCAGTGACATGTTGGTCATTGTGCAGGTCATGCAAAGTCCTATTATGATTACTTCAGCCCTAACTTGTGTGGAGTATCTTGCATATCGTTGCTCACCCCCATCTTTAGGCTCTTACAATCTTGCTAACCCCTCTTCCGCAAATTCCCCTGAGCTTTGGGATGGGGACAGATTAGGCTGGCCTGGTTCCTGGTGATTAATGCAGGGTCTCTGATGTTCTGAATTATGGTTTGTTTTGTTGTTGTTGTTGTTTTCTTCCAGTTTTGCTGTTCCTGGACTACCCTTGGCTCTATCCTGATGGGTATTGGATGTCACATCCTGGCCAGAGATAAAAGGCTGATAAAATAGAGTCTTATTGTATGAGTAGATTCAAAGGTAGATGGAATAAGAGTAGGAAACTGTAGTGGGGGGGAGTCCATCTCCCATTTGCAGGATGGTTACCTTCTATCTGCCAGACACTTTGCCTTCCTTGTCTGGTGAGAACAAACCCCATCAGTTGCAAGTGACCAGGAAGGAGAGTCTGTGAGCTTAAACAGATGTCTCATTACTTACTTGAAGTACTTGAAGGTGGCCTATTTTCTCTGCTATACCATGATCCGCTCTCTCTTTGTTTCTGGTGGGGCCCTCTTTCCCCTTCCTTCCTTGCTTATAATCTTTGCAATTACTATAGGTATTACAGAGATTTATCTTTGAGTGTGTCACTAAGTGGGTTTGGTACTAGAATACACCTATTAGGGTGTACATATGGCACTTAATTTTCTGTGTCAGGAATACTTCACTAAATATAATTTTTTATAATTCCATTCATTTCCTGGCAAATTTCATTAATTCATCATTTTTGATGGCTGAGTAGTATTCCATTGTATAAATGTACCACCTTTTCCTTATCCACTCGTCAACTTTTGGACATTTGGGCTGATTCCATGACTTTGTTATTGTAAACAGTGCTGTTATGAACATGGTTGTGCTTGTGGTATTGAGGTGAATTTTTGCTCTATCAGGGATTATTCCCAAAAGTGGAATAGCAGGGTCATATGGCATTTCAATCTTTAACTTTTTTAAGAATTGCCATGCGGCATTGCAGGAGCAGCAAAATTGAAAAAAAAAATCAACAAACCATAATTCAGAACATCAGAGACTTTATATCAACCACCCAGAATCAGGCCTGCCTAATCTCTCCCCATCCTGAAACTCAGGGAAATTTGAGGAAGCGGGGGCAGTAAGATTGTAAGAGCACAAGGATGGGAGGAGTCATGATATGCAAGATACTCCACACAAGTTAGGGCCAAAGCAATTATAATAGGACTCTGCATGATCTGCGCAATGACCAACATAACATGACCCCTCAAAATCTAGCGTGGACTAAAGGCACTAGGATCCTTAGAAGCAAGGGATTAACGGTCACAATAGTGTTCCTATACTTAAGAGGAACCCAAGAAAGAGTTTTAGGAAATGCCACTGAGTCCTTACACCTCATCAGAGGGGAGGACCCAGAGGTAAGTTTGATATACACACTAAAGGATGCTTCAGAGATGGGGGGAGGGGGCACTGGGAGAAAGAGAGGGGGGGGGGGGAAGGAAGGAGAAAAGGGGGAAGGGAGCAGGGAGGTCCAGGGAAGCATGGAGGGAGGGAGGGGCAGGGGTACCGATTATGTTTGTATGAGTGGAAAAATAAAAAAAAAAAAGAATTGCCATACGGCTCGCCAGCACAATTGTATAAGCCTGCATTCCCACCAGCAATGTAGGAGAGTTCCTTTCTCGCCATATCCTCTCCAGCATTTGGTGTTGTTTGTATTGTGGATTTTTGCCATCCTGACTGGTGAAAGATCATATCTCAGGGAGGTTTTGATTTGCATTTCCCTGATGGCTATGGATCCAGAGCATTTTTTAAGATATTTGTTAGACATTTCAATTTCGTCCCTTAAGACAAAGACATGGCTCCAGTCACTAGCAATTTTATCATTCAGGATTTTTGGACATAAAGACACGTTCATGAGTCTGTAAATTAATTATGTATAAGGATTTGAAGCAAATGTTAAGGTCATTAGCATACTAAAATAGAACTAATAAAGTCTTCAAAATTTAATTTCTCCAATTGTTCTGCTTTCCACTTCCAAAAGGAAAGTGTGCCTTTCCAATCTGCCCTTAGTCCATGCTGTTCCTAGGAAGCTACGGACTCATATTTTCTAAATCCAGGCATCTACCTTTATGTGTACTTTAAGACTTCTTGAATTCAAGACTCTTCAGTCCGAAGAGAAGGCTCTAATTCTTCTTTTTAAATATTTCCTTTTAACACACACATACAAAAGAAAAAAAGTGATGCTATGCCTTTCATTAGGTCACAGGTCATTTAAGCCTTTATGGAACTCAAGGCTGTTTTTTAACCTGATGTTTTAAGATTTGAAGCAACAGATTTTTCTTTACTTAAATTAATTATCCCTTACCTTCCATAAAAACTTATCTTAATCTTTTTTCACTTCATTATTTTCTATTGCATCAACTTCAACCATCAATTTATTGGTGTGTTAGCTAAAATTAGAATATAAGATCTAAGGACTTTTTTTCCTTTTCAACAAGCGGTTTAGAAACAAAAGTCACAAATAAAAATTCTTTGTAATCAATATGACTGTGATTCCACATTCGTGTTTCCAAACTGCTTTGTTCTCATTAAAATTGACCTGAACTTTTAGTTGTCACTTTTATCTCCTTACAATGAACCATCATATTAAGTGGAAGAATACATTAGGCACCTCCATTTCCTGAGGAAACAGAAGGAGTTAATGGCAGCTTTGTGAAGGGGAACTGGTTTCCTCAGTGGTATAACCACTGGTATATCATTTGTGCTCCAGGAAGTGGTTAGGCATAAGCTACTATACACAGCCCTGGTGATATGCTATAATTGCAAAAGGCAAAAAGAAAGTGAGTGGAAGACTGGATGGGAATAAGAGGATTTTCATTGGGGGTAGGAAGAATGGGCTCAAATAATCCATGATGAAATGGCATAAATTCACATATACTATATGAAACTGACAAAGAATCAAAAATCAAAAATTCACAACTGAGTACAGCCTGTTATGTTACTCAGTTTGATCAAGTCATATACAGGATAGTGGAGAAAAAGTAAATCTAAAACCAGAAAATATAGAATATTTTCACCCCAAATACCCACAAAACAAATATCTAAACATTGTACTCTTTTAGCATACAGAAATATCCTGACATAGCTGAGTGCCATTTGGAGTGAGGAGCAAAGAGGCTCAGTCCATACACAAAGTGCAAGTAAGATCCAGTCCATACACAAAGTGCAAGTAAGATCCAGTCACTGTGAACACACACAATGTCTAAGTAACTGTGTCCCTGTGACCACAAGGCTTAGGTAAGGTTCAATTAAACTTTAGGTGATATTTAAGAAGTTACTCTTTATCTTCCCTCAGAATCCTCTGCTTAATTAAATACATGTGGCCATAGATAATGCTTTCTCACACAAATGATTACTGTCATTAAGATAGCTATAGTTTCAAGTTAAAAATTTCTTAGAAATTCTGAGAGTTTCCAACTGCACAAGACCTCTTATGTGCTTTTAAAATATTCTGGTTGTCCTAATAGTTGGTGGAGACTGCTAGGTACTTTATGGTAATGATGACAAAATACAGGTAGAGGTCTTGCTTATTCACTTTCTGTTAGCACTCATTTTGGAAATTTCTACAGCATCTATTGGCTTTACAAAAGCAATTTTATTTATTTATTTTTAAAGAGACAGACAGGGAGAAAGAGAGAGTGTGGGAAAGAAAGTGAAGATAGAGAGAAGAGGAACTTTTGGAAAGAACTTGCTTTTTGCCATGTGGTCTCCTGGTATTGAACTCAGATCAAAAGGTTTCTGTACAGATGCCCTTAACTGCTATGCCATTTCGCCAGTACATTTTCCTGGCTTATTTTATTTTTTGTGTTTTGTATTATCATATTTTTACTAACTTGTACAGTGTTACAATTATTTACTTTCCTTAGTATATTCATGCAATTTTATTTTGTATATGTTATAAATAAAAGAGGTATGCATTCATTAAGCAGTTATCTATCATACTTGGATTATTACTATACTTTTGAAAATATTTAAGAGAAAATTATTTTCAAGTACGTAAGCCTTTATGATCATTTTGATTTTAGTATATGAATAAATTTACATGTCATAGCTTGAATCTGAATTGACCACTCTAAAGCTATGAGTTTGCAACTTTAGCTGATGTATGTTTAGGGAGCTTGTTTACATCCAAAAGAGGTGGAGACTTGCTGGAGGAAGGCATGTAAAGTGGGCAGACCTTGAAGTTGGTTATCCAGCCCTGCTTCCTCTGTTTGCCCTTGCTGGCTCTACCTTCTGTTGCAGGAGGCTAGTTCAGATCATTGCTACCACTAGGAAGGTAGAAAGACTTAATAAACAAATTTTAGTACATTTCTAAGAAAGCAAAGTGAAATGAATGAATTGGCTTTTTCTTGTTTCTAAAAAAAAATTGGGGCTGGAGAGGTGGCTCAGGTGTTAAACCTCTGCCTTGCAGGAGGAAGGTCCTGAGTTCGGATCCCAGATCCCACATATAGACAGACGCCAGGCGGAAGCGGAGGCGGCCCGCGCTTCTGGTCCTGGTAGGGCGGAACCTGTGAATCCCGAGGTAGAAGGAGGTGGAGGCGTCCATGGTGGTTCCCGAATTCGTCCGTGGTTCTACACACATACAGACAGACAGACACACACACACACACACACACACACACACACACACACACACACACACACACACACAGAGCTACAACATGGCTAACAAATACAGGTCAAAGGGCAACTTTTTGAAGTGGGTTCTATTCTTCCATGATGTGATCTTCTGGCGATTGAACTCAGGTCACCGAGTCATCTTATAGCTTTCTCCTCAACTAGTGACCCTCAACTAGTATGATTAGAGATTAGTGGCTGTAAAAGAATTTGGGATATTGCTGCATAGTGATTTATTTTCATTTGACAGATTCATCTGAGATGTGGAGAATCCCCAGGGTATATTTTTTTCTGTGCTGTATATGATTAGTATCAGAAAATGTATTGATAGTCACTTTTGAATATAAAAAGAAGTATATAGAGTAGTAGAAAAATGAGAGAAGGCTGCATGTGGAGGAGATGTGCTGGAATAGTTCCGTGGAATTTGTGAAGGGGTCTGGACCAACATCATGAACGAGAAAACAGGAAAAGAGGTTTTGCAAAGCAATTTTATATGTAATGAAATGAATCTTCACTAATGTTCTCTAAGAGACACAATTAAGTGTTGCAATTCCCTTTCAATTACATGGGAGCACTGGTCCATACAACAACAAATGCAAATCTCTTCAGAGTCTTGGTCACTTGGACTTTGGAACATATCAAGACTACGTATATATTATTTTCTTTTAAACTTCCATTTCTCTTGATCTTATTTCCTTTAAGGGAGAGCATGGGAATTAAAGCCAACCTGTATTACTGTTACAGTAATAGGAAAAAATAATTATGCCAAAGCAGTCATATCTGGCTAACTCTGGTATTTAATTTGCATTCTGGGTAAATAGTCCTTATTGTGGTTTCTTCAGGTCCACTGAATCTTTACATGGCATTGCAAGGTTCTTGACCTCCATTTGCTAGAATATTTATTTTAGAAAATGCATAATTATAAATACTTTCTCAATTCCTCAAGATGTAAATTTTCCTCAGCTTGATTCCTTTTTTGGGAAGATTTGAGCTGTGCCTTCCAAGGAAATCCTTTGTGGAAGGTGAGTACCCTGCTACCCTGTCTGTGTGGGTGGTTAGATGTCCAACTTCAGTGAATACCTGGTTTCAAGTTCAAAATCTGCTTCCTATTAGGACATTTACTTTACTGATGTTCTGATTCCTTGTCTTCTTTTCCTTTCTCCAAGTACTAGATGGATTCCTGTGGAGCTTTAGACATCAATCTCTCTCCACTTGTGTCAAAAGCTAAGCACCTGCTAAGTTTTGACCTCTTGCGTTGTCACAGCTTTAAATAAAGTCTTCCTTGCCTGCATAACTTTATCGGAGGCAAGTTTTGCTTAAGAATAGCTCCTTAGAAACAATTATATTAAGTGAAGTATCCCAGACCCAGAAAATTAAGCGCCGTATGTACTCCCTAATAGGTGGCTCCTAATACCAAACCCATCCAGCCCATCTTGAGACACTCATAGGTAAATCTATGTATTACCTACAGTAATTGCAAGGATTATGAATAGTAGGGATGGGGTTGGAGGGCCACACCAGAAACAAGGAGAGAAGTGACCATGTTACAGACTGAAAGAAAGTAATGTGACACCTAGTTAAGTTCACAGACATTCGTTCCTGATCATTTACAACTAAGGGGGTATGAACTCACCAGAAGGGGAGGGCATATAGTCTGGCAGATTAAAAAGTAACCATTTTGCAAATGGGTGATTGACCCCTCCCATTGACAAATGCCATATGACCCTGAGATTCCACTTTTGGGTATAAGTATTATATCTACCCTTGAATGTGCTCTTATAATAAGACTCCAGTTTAACAGCTTTCTGTCTCTGGCCAGGGGGTGACATACAGTGCCCATCACGATGGAGTGAAGGGCATTGCAGGAGCAACAAAACTGCAAAAGAAAATCAACAAACCACTATCCAAAACTTCAGAGACTCTATATCAACCACCTAGAACTAGGTCAGACTAATCTCTCCCCATCCTAAGCTCAGGGACATTTGCGGAAGAGGGGGCAGTAAGAGTGTAAGAGCAAAAGGATGGGAGGAGCAATGATTTGCAAGATACTCCACACAAGTTAGGGCCGAAGAATCATAATTGGACATTGCACACCCCCCCCCCCCCCCGCAATGTCCAAAACACTATTGACCCTACAAAGTCTAGCATCTGCTAAAGGCACCAAGATCCTTGGAGGCAAGGGATTGGCAGCCACAGTAGTGTTCCTATGCTTAAGGGGAACACAGGAAAGGGTTCAGGGAAATGCCACTGGGTCCTTGTATGTCATCGGAGAGGAGGGCCCAGAGGAGAGTCAGGCATGCACAAGAAAGGACTCTGGGAATTGGGGCGGGAGGCACGGGGGGGATGGGGCTGGAGGGGTGAGGGGAAGGGGAGCAGGGAGTTGGGGGGGGAGGAGGAGGGAGGGGGGAACTGGTGTACCTATTAAGTTTGTATGAGCTGAAATAATAATAAAAAATGTATTAAAATTAAAAAAAAGAATAGCAAATTTAAAAAATATATTAATAAGAGTACAGGAATGTTGCAGACAGAATGTGTACTTTTGGTTGCTGGTGTGTTCACACAGCATTTGTTCTCACTACTCTCTACCTAGTGTGTTCTGGAACTTCTTTGACCAGCCAGGAGGCAAAGTGATTTTCCAACTGTATTGATTTAGGAATCATCTGCTTCCATGAGCTTATTCAAGAATCACTGATGTGCTGGAACCAGAAAACAGACTGAATCTGTGGATCAGTGCTAATTGGGGACCATGCTTTCCTTCTCAGGCTGAAGGGGTCTGTATGCGGAAGCTGTTTCTATCTCAGGAGCTGCTTGTGCAAGTATGTTTAAGGATTTCTTGTAACTTCCTCACCCACTATTGTTCCGACCCAGATCTCCAAGCACTTAGGGTCCATGTCGTAGACACATCTTTTCTAGTTTTGAATCAATTACCAAGAAAATTCTTTGCATCGATGCTGGAAATAAATGAATGGATCTATTTTTTTTTATTCTAAAACTCTGCAGAAACATATTATTGGAAAAAGTCAAAGGAGATGAGGAAGTACAATGTGAGACAGTCTCCAAAGTAATGTATAGAAACAAATCTCCAGTAACATAGAACCAAAAGGAATTTTGTAATGTGCTTCACTCCTGAAGGAGACACTCCTAATGGGGTTAGTCTCCTTATAAGCAAGACAAAAAAAAATGAGTAGGCCCTACAACCCAGTGAGGATACAATGAGAGGAACCATCACTAATGGAAGAATAAGACAGAACCATAGGCTAAGTCTGATAGAAATGTGAGACTGTATTTGCCAGTTCTGGAGCTGTAAGCAACAAATTCTGTTGTTCCTAACTACTCTGCACATAGTGTTTTATTACAGCACCATGAGGGGATATAACACTGTTTTACTAAAATAGTAATTTGTCCTGATGTAGAGGTGAGGAAAAAGCAGACTCTAACACTTTTTAAAAATTTTATCATGCTCTATAAATTAAATATATAGTTTAGAAATAATGCAAAAATGTGCCTTTGGTAATTACATTAGAAACATTGACTTATGGATTATTAATGTATTTTACAGTTTCAATTAGAAATTTTATCATAAAGTTTAGTTTTACAGGTGGGAGGTATTCATAATATAACATCCATGCTAATGTAATCATCACCAATTTTCCAAAAGTAACCATTTCATTACTTTCTCACAGAAAAATTTGCTACATATTTCAAGTAAGCATCATCATAGAGTATGTTAATAATAGTATGGATAGTGCAAGTCATGTTCACTTCTCTACAATTGCATATACAACTACATTAGCGGGTATCAACCAAGGGAAAATTATGCATCACTAAAGGATGTTCATTTAATTTAATCCATAAACTTAATTAATATTTTAAATAACTGAACTGCTCTATTTTGGGATGTGTATTGATCTTTTCAGAAAAATACATACCACAAACTTATTGTCCAGTATTTTGCAGTTTATTTTTGTTTGCTTGGTTTTGCTTTGGAATGCTATTTCCACTTTAACTGATGCATTGCTTGCTCTTTCTCTGGCCTGCATGCTTTTAGCCCTTTTAGAAGTTACCTAATTCAGCAACAGTGTGCCTCTAAAATCCAAATGCTGAGCCTGGTAAGAAAAAGACAGCACCTAGATTTAGGTGCAAGACAGCCAAATGAGTAACCTGTGTTTTGTTTTGTTTTTTTTCCCTGCCATGAACTCTGTATGTCTTGATGACTTTGAGAACTAAACTTTGTTCTGTTTTCCTAGACTCATGTTCTAATTTAGGTATAATGGGATTTGAACCTCCCTCAAGCCTTTTAAAATATTCAAGGGAGGCATAAAAGAAATAGCAGAGAGACATTCACTTTTTATTACTCTCTGTGATGGGGATATTGTATTGCATACATACTAATGTAAATTCCTCTAAAATATATAATTTCCACCATTTTATTCTCTCATTGTTCCCTTTCCACAATCAATTTGGAATCCAGAGAACTACATGACTGAACTAAATAGCTTTCCAAAGTTGGTGTATCTTGTCTTTGAATTCAGTAACTGCACACTAGATAGAAGAGCAAGCAATAAATTTCTCTTTGTGACTCTTCCTGACAACAAGAAAAAACATTAATTTAACTTCTCTGGTTGAACTTGCAACAAGGTCTGAAAAAGAGAAAAGTAGCAGAAACTATTTACTTCACTCCTCCAGTCCAGTAGACACATAGGGAAATGAAAATGGACAATATTCTGAAACTCAGTTATATAAAGGACTGTCACACTTAAAAAAGCTATGCATTACTTCAAAGTTAGCAACATCTCCTTTCAGCTTCTGTATGACTTTTAGATTTATATTTGTTCTTTTTCCTCTTAAAACTAAATCAAGCAAAGGATTCTTGAATTCTATTTTTGTATAATTAAAAAAATGTGTATTACTAATTTCTATATTATCAAAATGTCATTCAGGATTTCAGTTTTGAAATATAATTATGCAGGACAGTGTGTGTGGATGCAGGAAAGTCCTGTCCCTTCTTGCCCACTGCATAGGTAAATACTCCTTAGCCATCTGAGACACAGATGGCACTCCAGCAGTTATTTAGACTGGACATATATACTGTGTATGAATCGTTGACCTATGCTAGCCATAGGGACAACACAGTAACTCTGAGTTATGATAATACTAGCTACTTCCTTGTGAACAGATGCTGGAAGTAGAATAATTACTGTCTAAATGTAGTATCTCTTTCTTGGCTCTTAATAAGATATGTTAGTTAGCACAATTGCCAAGTGATTGGAAATTTTGTTATGCTGCCAGAAATAAAAAAAAAGTTTTACAATTGAAGCTAATCATTTTCCCAATTAAAACTGAGCATTTTCTTTCTTTTCTTTGCTTCTCTATTCTTTTTCCTTCATTTCTTCATTTCTTTTCTTCCCCTTCTTTTTCTTTCTTCATATCAAGCAAAGGAATCCTTTTGTTGATAATTGAAAGAAACTAATTTTTTCCACACTATTCACATAAAATCTGTATCATCAGGATCTTTTTTTTTTTTTTTAATTTCAGCTCATACAAACTTATTAGGTACACCAGTTCCCTCCCTCCCTCCTCCTCCCCCCGTACCCCCTGCTCCCCCTCCCCACCCCTCTCCCTCCCCATCCCCCAGTGCCTCCCACCCCAATTCCCAGAGAGTCCTATCATGTGCATGACTGATTTTCCTCTGGGCCCTCCTCTCCGATGACGTACAAGGACCCAGTGGCCTTTGCCGAACCCTTTCCCGTGTTCCCCTTAGGTATAGGAACACTGCTGTGGCTGCCAATTCTTTGCCTCCAAGGATCTTGGTGCCTTTAGCAGGTGCTAGACTTTGTGAGGTCAACAGTGTGTTGGACAATGCGCAGGGCATGCAAAGTCCAATTATGATTGCTTCAGCCCTAACTAGTATAGAGTATCTTACATATCATTGCTCCTCCCATCCTTATGCTCTTACACTCTTACCGCCCCCTCTTCCGCAAATTTCCCTGAGCTTCAAGATGGGGAGAGACTAAGCTGGCCTAGTTCTAGGTGGTTGATATAGAGTCTCTGAAGTTCTGGATTGTGGTTTGTTGATTTTCTTTTGCAGTTTTGCTGCTCCTGCAATGCCCTTCACTCCATCCTGGTGGGCATGAATGTGCTTTATCACAAGACTCTAACAGCTTTTTGTCTCTGGCCAGGGGGTATCATCAGGATCTTTAAAAATGCATTTTCCCCCTTTTCAGACTCTTCCAATCACACTGCTGTAATGCAACCAGACAATATCTCCTGTATGTCACAGCTCTGTTGTACGGATTCACTGCGGATACGTACATTTCTACAAGACCTGCAAAGGATTTGTCATATCAACATTTCACCATTAAGGGAGAAAAGGCTCAAGGCCACATCTTCCTGAGAAAATGAGGGTTAACACTAATGAAAGGAAAGGGATGATGTTTACCTGAATGGTATACACACTAACATATGATTCATGCTTCAGCAAGTATTCAGGCATTTTCCATCAAAGGCAACCCAGATGAAATGCAGTGGTCCACCCATGGAAAAGGAATAAAAGTAGGAAAATAAGAGGATGACTGGTTGTGAAGAAGAATGGTTGTAATGAAACAAACAAAAAAAGAGTGTGGATGAGATTAGGGATTAAGGTGAAAAATATCATAAATCTATAATCATGTATGAAATTTTATTCTTTTATTTCGTATGTGCAGATGTGGGTTTGTCCATGTGTGTGGATATGTGTAGAAGAGATTACTGTGCATATGTTTGTGAAGAATCAAAGATAAGCCTGAGGATCATCCTGGATTGCTCTACATTCTTAATACTTTGCTTTGAAGTTTTCTAGGCTCTGCCTTCTAAGGCTGAAAGATCAAATTACCACCATTTCTGTCAGTCATTTTTTTGGAGGGGCATCTGGACTCTGAATTCAGGTCCTTTTGCATGTGAGGCAAGTGTCATCTGAGCCATTTCTCTAGTCTCCATGTATGAAATTTTAATAAAAGAAAAAAAATTAAAAAACTTAAATAATTACCATCTTTTGAACATTGTATTCTCTGGAAAATTCATAAATAATCAGTTATAATTTTGTCTCATTAATCTCAATTCCAGTTTGTAACACATCTTTCCACCAGAGATTGAAAGTATATTCATAAAATAATACAAAGCAATAATCAGTTTAGGAAAAAGTAACAGCTAAATAAATACAGGCCTGTATTTTGTCCTAATTAAAAATTGATTTTAATGCCAATAAACGTGAAAATTTGTCATGAATATAATACATGTTTTTAACAGTATAGTTTGAGAAATATGTGTTTTAAAACAGTATAATTTTTTTTTGCCCCTGGGTCATTGCACCTCATCAGAGAGGAGGACCCAGAGGAGAGTTTGGCATGCACATTAAAGGATGCTCCGGGGATTGGGGGGGGAGGCACTGGGGGATGGGGAGGGAGGGGAAAGGGGGGAAAAGGGGGATTGGGGGGAAGTGGAGGGAGAGAGGGAACCAGTGTACCTGTTAAGGTTTTTTTTTTTAATTTTTTTTTATTATTATTATTTATTTAACTGTGTGCATATGCGTGTGTATGTGCGTGTGTGTGTGTGTGTGTGTGTGTGTGTGTGTGTGTGTGTGTGTCTGTGTATGTGTAGAACCACGGACGAATTCGCGAACCACCACAGAAGCCTCCACCTCCTTCTGCCCCGGGATTCACAGGCTCAGCCCTACCAGGACCAGAAGCGCAGGCCACCCCCGCTTCCACCTGGCGTCTATACGTGGGATCTGGGATCCGAACTCAGGACCTTCCACCTGCAAGGCGGAGGCTTAACTCCTGAGCCACCTCTCCAGCCCCCTGTTAAGTTTTTATGAGTGGAAATAATAATAATAAAAAAAGAAAGAAAAAAAACAAAACAAAAAAAAAAAACAAAGCAACAACAACAACAACAAAAAACCAGTGTAATTTATGGAGTTAAACTAATAAGGTATAACTAATGGAAACACAGTGAAACAGTTCACAATGCACATCATGGAGAATTTAGCAATCAGAAGATAGAAATCTAGATACATGTATAGCTGTGTATGTAGAGAGGTCTTCTTATGAATTAAATAGAGGAACATCATTTATAAGTTTCACAGAGGCCTCTTGTAACAGTTACTCTTAACTATTGCTGTGAGAGAGCACTCAAAGTCAATCAACTTAAGGGAGAAAAGGAGGTTTATTTAGCTTACGGTTCCAGTGGGAAGGTACAGTCTCTCAAAGCAGAGGTGGCATGGCTGGCTGGTCAAAGCTGGAGGAGGCTACATCACTGCAGAAATTTTGAAGGCTGAGAGCTGCAGACTGCTTGCTACAAAGGCAGACTTCTCCTAGAGGTAGAGTGGGATTAGTCCACCTCAAGGCACAGCCCTTGTGACTGCCTTCCTCCAGCAAGGCTCTACCTCTCAAGGTGCCATGACCTTGCCAAACACATGAGACTGTGGGGGACACATTTTAAACTATGCACTCCACTCCTGGCCCCCACAGGCTCATTGCCATCTCATTATGCAAACCATACTCAGTCCAACTTTAAAAGTCTTCATAGACTACATCAGTAGTCCCAACACAGCCAAAAGTCCAAATAATGGAAACACAGTGATGCAGTTCACAATGCACATTGCGGAAAATTTAGCAATCAGAATATAGAAATCTAGATACATGTATAGCTGTGTATGTAGAGAGGCCTATTCATGAATGAAATAGAGGAATGTCATTTAAAGATGTCCTGTAAAATCAAAAGACAAGTTACATGCTTCCAACATACAATGGAACAGAATAAACATTACCATTCCAAAAGGAAGGAATGGGGTCATATCCAGGAAAGATCAGTCCATAACAAGACCAAAAAACAGCAGGACAAACCCTAAATCTTGTAGCTCCAAGTCCAACAGGTGAGTCTCTTGTTGAAATCATCTCAGTTCCAAAGGGCTTTGGTTCCATCCCTCCAATGCAGCTGCCCATAGAATACATTGCTCTCTTGAGCGGACTCCTCCCAGGGTATACAGCTCTCCTTGGCAGGTGTCCCATGTTGTCTCTGGCATTTCTAACGTCTTTTCTTCTCAATAGCAAACCAGGCTTTAATTCCACAGCACAAACTGCCCTTCTTGGGCCTCTGAACTGCAAGCTTCTTGCCTCATGATGCCTGGATTCTGCCGATTTTTTAAATCTTGGAGGAGTACTCCATGATCTTCACCCTCTTGTATCACTGATGCCTCTAAAACCAGAACCACTTTACCAAGACTGGCCCCTTTGAATCACAGCTTATTCTGCTTCTGTATGTTGATCATCTCTTTCACTCCTGGGCAGTAGCTTTGTAAAGGAAACCAACCAACTCTTGCTTTGGAACTCCACCCTTTAGCTCCAGTCTTCTGAAAGGATTTTCATTCTTATGAGTGGGAGCTATCCCTGAAGATCTTGCCCTCAAGCTAGGGCCTCTGCTATTATTCAAATTGAGAACAGGCTTTGATTTACTAATGGAGCTAAACTCTTTAACACCCATTTTGTTCTCTGCTTCTTCCTGCCTGATTCTTTGCCCTTTTTCATAACTCTGAAGACAACTAAAAAGTAGCCATATCACATTGTTAAGACTACATTGCTTTGAAATTTCCTCTGCCAAGCACTCCAGCTTAACTTCAGGCAAGCTTTCAGGATGAGGGCAACACATGGCTCCATGTTTCACTCGTCCAGTTGCACACACAGTCTCTGTTCCCCTCTGGGCCATTGCAATCTGGGCTTCCACTGCCTGGGTCTCTCACAGCATTGCTCTCCTCTGAGCTCTCACAAGAAAGGCCCATTTGGCCCAACCGCCAAGATGCAAAGACTTTCCCAGCACAAAGTCCAAAAGTTCTCCATATTTCTCCTAACAAACAGCTCCAAAGGCACACTAACCACATCATAGCATTGGCCATATTACTGGGTACCAACTTCTCTCAGCTTCACAAACAAATCCATGTTGTGGTACCAGTTGTTCTTAATCTCATAGAAATACCCCACTCCCAGTACCAATTTCTGTAATAGTTACTCTTATCTATTGCTGTGAGAGAGCACTCAAAGTCAATCAACTTAAGGGAAAAAGGGAGGTTTATTCAGTTTATGGTTCCAGAGGGAAGGTACAGTCTCTCAAAGCAGAGGTGGCATGGCTTGCTGGCCAAAGCTGGAGAAGGCTATGTCACTCAGACATGTTGGAGGCTGAGAGATGCAGACTGCTTGCTACAAAGGCAGACTTCTCCTAGAGGTAGGGTGGGATTAATCCACCTCAAGGCCCAGCCCTTGTGACTGCCTTCCTCAGCAAGGCTTTACCTCTCAAGGTGCCATGACCCTGCCAAACACATGAGACTGTGGGGGACACATTTCAAATCATGACAGCTCTGAACACAATAAATATTTAAAAATCTATTCCCAGGATTGTTGTACATTTATCCATTTTTTGTCATAAATGGGGAACATCAGTAGGTATGACAGATTAGGCCAGCATAAACATCATGTAGAAAAATCACTACAGGGTGCTCTGAGAAAACAGAATTTTCATATTTCGTAGAAACCTCATGTAGAAAAATCACAAGTGGGTGCTCTGAGAAAGCAGAATTTTCATATTTCACAGAGATTTTATTCACTGATATTTCAAACAGGCAAAGGTTTTCCTTTTTTTTCTGAGGTGTGAAGGCGTTTACACACTTTGTTTAGTAACTTCAAACTCTCTGGCTTTCTCTGTATGTAAAGGAGAATAGTAATTATTAATACAGCATACTTGAGTGGAAGAGAACAGTCAGTTCTCAGAAGTTCTTGAAGCAGATGGAGGTGAAATCCCATGAAAGAAAGGACACTATATGTTAAATTCATGCCTCATAGTTCCTGTTATCATTAATACAGTAAAGACACTTAATTCCATAAGAAACATAAAGCCCTTCATTAATTTTTGCTGTTTTGTCTGCATAAAAATCTTGATGAATTCTTCTTCTTCTTTTGTTTTTGTAATCTTTGGCATTAATATGAAGATATCTCTACTTGGAAATTTAATTAACTATAAACACTTGAAAAAATCATATATTTTCTTGTTTAGACATTTCCTGAAATTCTGTTTGTCCAAATATTCTCCACAAGGGTTACAGAAGTTTTAATATCTCTCATGATTTCTGTTGGTCTCACTTAGACAATACACTTCCATTGTTTATAGCCCAGTAGCTATCTCCACCCTTGTTACAGTTACCCAGTGTGTTGCCTTTAAATGTACAACCAAACAGCTTAGGGGGAACACAGTTTTATTCTCTCTCATGATTCTTGTTACAGTTCCTTGTCCAGCTTGGCAGGAGAGCTTATACTAACACTAGTAACCAAGGGAACTGGTCAATCCACATCCACTTGCCAGACCAGCATGTCTAGTCAAGTACACTGGAAAAAGACAACTTCCTTAACCAGTTCCTACTGCGTGATCTACCTACTTACGGACTAGTCCCACTGACTAGGTGCTAGGTTTTACCATCTACCAGATAATTTTCTGCATGCTTTCTAGGACCTAATTTAATTTCTAAATCTTCAAAACTGTGACTGAGCTCAAGCCTTCATTTTGACTCATTTCCTTAAGTTCCTATTTTCATGGTGATAATAAGTCATGTTTCTATGAAACATGTTTTATGCTTTACAAGGTATTTATAATCCCACTCCTGGCATCTCTCATTAAACATCATCTATCCAGATTCATTTCTACTGCTAGATTATCAAATTTAAATGTTTATTTATTGGTATAGCAAAATAAATCTTTTTAAACAGATTCCTGATAGATTATTAAACTAGTGACACTAATTAAAACTTCCTGAAATTTTTTGCATAATATAAGATTTTAGATTTAGAAAGATAACTACTTAGTATTATAGTTGGATTATTTTTGAATGTGCATAATATTACTAATCTCTCAGATATGTAAAGACAAGAGAATACACACATATATACACAAACACACATGTGAACAGGCACACATAGCAGTACTCTTCATGTGTGGGTTTGCATAGTGGATTCAATCAACTGCAGATTCAAATGACTCAGATAAAACAAATTCTATAAAATGAATTGTCAGACCATGCACAATTTCGTTTTTTTTTTTTTTTTGTTCTTGTTCACTGGCGAATATAGTGAAACAGCTACCCATGTAACTTACACATTGCACTTTGCAAATAATCTAAAAATAATTTAAAGTACACTATATTTTTTGTACTTTTATATATACATAATAAATATCATTTTATGTAATGGACATGGTCATCTTCAAATTTTGGTCTCTGCATGGACATCTGATATTAATTCCCACTGCTGTTATTCTATACTGACGTCAATAAATTTAAGGATAAATGACTTAAAGAAACAAAGAGTTTTATTTTGACTGTCTGGTTATAGTTCATTATCCAGATTGGAAGGCAAACCCACAATAAGACCAAGTGCCCAGGGAACTGGCCAGACTATATCCATGCATCCACAGGACTGAGAGAGGGACAATACCTACTTGCCAGACAGGAATGTCTGATACTCTTACCCAGTTCACTCCATCTTTTTTTAATTTTTATTTTTCTAGTTTTACAAGCATATTGAGTACTTATGTTTGCTTCCCTGCTTCCCTCCATACCCTGCCCATCCCTTCCCTTCCTCAATTCACCCTACTACCCCCTCCTGCCCGTCTGCTTCTATGGACCCCAGAGTTCACTCTGGTTTGTCTACTCTTTTTCACTTGCCCAGTGAGTAGCCATACTGACATGGGCTGGGTTCCCCATCAATCAAACAATCTCCTAAAGGTTATTTGGGATTTAATTCAATCACTGAATCCAAAGCTGGAAGCTTTACACTGTCAAGTCAACACCTGCATCTAACTAGGAAAATTATCTCATGCCACTGAGTGATAACTAATATGAACACATGTATGCTTAAGGATATTATATACTACATTATGAGATATTACATAGTATATATATTCTACATTATAAAATAGAAATAATATAAAAAACAACAGTTTTAATGTTACAATTCCTTTTATGTACTATTTTGCACAATCTATGTCCTAACATGTCTCATCTAGAGGTTTCCACTCTCATTATTTCTGATTTACCATTTCAAAACTTCTACATGATGGGCATATGTGTGTATTTCTCTGAATATTGTTAGTATATATGTAGTGGAGCAGGGATATGTTTGAATGTTGTCCTTCCTGCAAATAAAAGGCATATAATTGCTCTCATTTATTACAATTTTTAAGTAATATACAAACTAACACTGCACCAAGGAAACCAAACCCTTTTTAAAAAACCTTTTTATGATACTCCCTTTTCACCCCACCCTGCTCCACCAGTCAGGACACCCGTGCGGGCCAGCCGGGCCTCACCCCGCGCCCTAGGTAAGTCCCCATTCGGGCCCCGCCCACCAGGACCCCAGGCCAAATAATTCAGTTTAGTGAAATTGAGAGATCTTAAGAGTTAAAATGACAATGCCAAAGTCAAAGTGCAAATCCATGAGAAGCAACACTCAAGTAAACAAATTTCCCACTGAAGAAATTAATCCCATAATGTTAGACTCCAACAAGAACAAACCCACGGAAAAAGGCCAAGAAAGCCTCACCCAGGATAAGGTCTTTCAAAATATGATCGTTACCATGTTCAATACTATGAAAGAGGAAATCCGGGAGGAATTACATAATCGAATCAATTGCTTTGAAGAGGAACAAAACAGACATCTGGAGGAGTTGAGAAAAACAGTGCAAGAAACAAAAAGTGGCATACAGTAGTTAAAACAAACTCAAGCAGAGTTTAAAACTGAGCTAAAAGACAAGTTATCTTCAACCCAGAACGCCACAGACAGTCTTATCAATAGAACTAATGAAGCAGAAAACAGAATTTCAGACCTTGAAGATAAAGTGGGAGTACTAACCAGCTCAATGGAAGAGGTTGTTAAAGCCAAAAAGATACTTGAGAGAAATATCCAAGAGGTATGGGACACCCTGAAGAAGCGTAACATGGGTATTCATGGAATACCAGAGCAAGAATCTCAAAATACCACCCCTGAGGAAATTTTTCAAACGATCATCAAGGAAAACTTTCCTCATCTAAAAAAAGAGAGGCCCATTCATATACAACAGGCATTCCACACCCCAAACAGATACGACCAAAATAGAAGCACTCCGCGGCAAATAATAGTTAAAACACTCCACATTCGAAATAAAGAACTGGTGCTGAGAGCTTCAAGGGAGAAAAAACAAGTCACTTTTAAAAGTAAACCTATTAAAATAACAAATGACTTTTCAGTCGAAACAGTAAAAGCAAGAAGAAGAGCTTGGAGAGACATACTTCAAGTATTGAATGAGCAAAAATGTCAACCCAGGTTGATTTACCCTGCAAAACTATCAGTCATGATCAAGGGAGAAAGAAACATTTTCCAGCACAAAGACAACTTGAAGGGATACATGTTCACCAAACCAGGCCTTCAAAAATGCTAGAAATGATACTCAAGCGTGAAGACAAAAACAGGCATATCCAGGAGAACAGAAGGCAAATATAACACCATTAAAAGCGAAGCAATATACTTATAAGCTACTAAACATAATAAAGGTCTGGAATTAAAAATAGCTTCTCCATTATAACACTAAATGTTAATGTAATTAATTCACCGATCAAGAGCCACAGATTACAAACTTGGATTAAAAATCACAATCCATCAATCTGCTGCCTGCAGGAAACCCATCTCACCACAAAAGATAGGCACGCTCTAAAAATAAAAGGCTGGTCAACAATTGTACAAGCAAATGGAAGCAGAAAACAGGCAAGGGTAGCCATTATGCTATCAGACAAACTGGATTTCAAACCAAAGAAAATTATAAGAGACACGGATGGATACTACATTTTTAGTCACAGGTACAATTCACCAGGAAGACTTCACAATACTGAACATATATGCACACAATATGGGCCTCTCCACATTCATTAAGAAAACCCTACAGCGTCTAAAGCAAGAAATCAACCACCAAACGATAATTCTTGGGGACTTCAACACCGCCCTCTCAACATGGGATAGATCAACAGGTCAAAAGCTTAACAGAGACACATTGGAACTTAAACAAACCCTGAAAGAAATGGACCTTACAGATCTCTATGAAACTTTTCACCTACGCACCAAAGAATACACATTTTTCTCAGCAGCACACGGAACTTTCTCCAAAAGAGATCACATATTGGGCCACAAAATGAATCTACACATATACAAGAAAGTTGAAATTCTAACCTGTGCCCTATCAGACCACCACGGCCTAAAGCTGGACATCCACAACACATCAAACAAGAGAAAATACACTAACTCCTGGAAACTTAATACTATGATGCTGAATGAGAACTGGATTCAGGAAGAAATTAAAAAGGAAATTCAAGATTTCCTGAAAGTGAATGATAACGAAAATACAACCTACCAAAATCTCTGGGACACAATGAAAGCTGTTCTAAGAGGTAAGTACATAGCTCTTAATGCCTACGTCAAAAAAATGGAAACATTACAAATAAACAACTTAACAATGCAGCTTAAAGCTTTAGAGAAACTAGAGCAATCTGATCCCAAAAGCAGTAGAAGAGAAGAGATTAGCAAAATAAGGGGAGAAATATCTGAAATCAAGATTAAGAAAACGATAGAGAAAATCAACCAATCAAAAAGCTGGTTTTTGGAAAAATCAACAAGATTGATACACCCCTAGCTAAACTAACCAAAAGCAAGAGAGAGAAAACCCAAATTAACAAAATTAGAAATGAACATGGAGTTATCACTACTGATACCCAAGAAATCTAGAGAATTATAACATCATATTTCAAAAACTTATACTCTGTGAAGTTTGACAACACAAAAGAGATGGATGAATTTCTAAGTAAACACAACTTACCTAAATTGAAACAGGAAATTGTGAATTATTTAAATAGTCCTATAACATATAAGGAAATTGAGGAAGTAATCTCGAATCTTCGCACCAAAAAATGTCCTGGACCAGATGGATTCAGCACAGAGTTCTACCAGACATTTAAGGAGTTAATAACACCAATACTCCTTAAACTGTTCCATCAAATAGCAAAGGAAGGAACACTACCAAATTCCTTCTATGAAGCTAATATCGTTTTAATCCCAAAACCTAATAAAGATTCGCTTAAAAAAGAAAACTATAGGCCGATCTCCCTGATGAACACAGACGCAAACATTCTCAACAAAGTCTTAGCAAATCAGATTCAAAAACATATTAAAAAGATCATTCATGGGGACCAAGTAGGCTTCATCCCCGGCACACAAGGTTGGTTCAACATACGCAAATCAATAAATGTAATTCATCATGTAAACCGGTCCAAAGTCCAAGACCACATGATACTCTCGATAGATGCAGAAAAAGCTTTTGACGAGATCCAACAGCCTTTTATGATCAAAAAGCTAGAGACAGTGGGAATGGAAGGAACCTTTATCAATATAATAAAAGCTATATACAACAAGCCCACAGCAAGGATTATGCTCAGTAGGGAACAATTGGAAGCATTCTCACTTCGATCAGGAACTAGACAAGGCTGTCCACTCTCACCACTTCTATTAAATATTGTACTTGAAGTCTTAGCTGAAGCCATAAGACAAGAAAGGGACATAAGAGGGATTCAAATCGGCAAGGAAGAGGTCAAGCTATCCCTATTTGCAGATGACATGATCTTATACCTGAGTGATCCCAAAAACTCCACCAGGAAGCTCCTGGAACTAATTGAGAAGTTCCGCAGGGTGGCAGGATACAAAATAAATGTGCCACAATCAGAGGCCTTCCTATATGCCCAGAATGAAAGAAGTGAAAAAGCCTTGAGAGAAACCATACCATTTACTATAACCCCTAAAAAAATGAAATACCTTGGTATAAACCTAACTAAGGAGGTAAAAGACCTTTACAATGAAAACTTTAAAACCCTAAAGAAAGAAATTGCAGAAGACACCAGAAGGTGGAAAGACTTCCCTTGTTCCTGGATTGGCAGAATCAACATTGTAAAAATGACCATCCTACCAAAGGCAATATACAGATTCAATGCTATACCAATCAAAATCCCAAAGCAATTCTTCAAAGAAGTTGACCAAACAATCTCAAAGTTCATATGGAGGCACAAAAGACCCAGGATAGCAAAAACAATCCTGAGTAACAAAAACACAGCTGGAGGTATTACCATACCAAACCTAAGTCTATACTACAAATCCATAGTTATAAAGACAGCCTGGTACTGGCTCCAAAATAGACACACAGATCAATGGATAAGGATTGAAGATCCAGATATAAGCCCACAAAGTTACAGCCATTTGGTCTTTGACAAAGGGGCCCAAAGAATCCAATGGAAAAAGAACAGCATCTTCAACAAATGGTGCTGGCAAAACTGGATCTCCACATGCAGAAGATTAAAGCTGGACCCGTACTTGTCACCATGTACAAGACTTAATTCCAAATGGATCAAGGACCTTGATATCAGGCCAGAGACTTTAAAAACCATAGTTGAAAGGATAGGGAACTCCCTCGAGCTGATTGGACTAGGCCAACACTTCCTAAACAGACATCCAATGGCACAGTCACTGCTACCAACTCTCAACAGTTGGGATCTTGTGAAATTAAAGAGCTTCTGTTCAGATAAACAGATTGTCACACCAGCTCAAAGGCAACCCACAGAATGGGAGAAAATCTTCACTAACCACATATCTGACAGAGCTCTACTGTCCAGAGTGCACAAAGAACTTAGAAAACTAAACTCCAAGGAAAACACTGGCCCAATTAAAAAATGGGCCCTGGAACTTCAAAGAAACTTTACCAGGGATGAAATTAAAATGTCTAACAAATACCTTAAAAAATGCTCCACTTCCTTCTCCATCAGGGAAATGCAAATCAAAACTTCCCTGAGATATCATCTCACCCCGGTCAGGATGGCAATAATCCACAAAACAAACAACGACAAATGCTGGAGAGGATGTGGAGAGAGGGGAACTCTCCTACATTGTTGGTGGGAATGCAGGCTCATACAGCCACTCTGGCGAGCCGTCTGGAGATTCATAAAGAAATTAAAGATTGAAATACCATATGACCCTGCTATCCCACTTTTCGGAATAACCCCCCATGCAGCAGAGGTTCGCCTCGATAGCACAAGCTCGACCAGTTCATAGCAGCACTGTTTACAATAGCAAAGGCATGGAATCAACCTAAATGCCCCACAGTTGACGAGTGGATAAGTAAACTGTGGTACATCTATACAATGGAGTACTACTCAGCCATCAAAAATGATGAATTACTGGAATTTGCTGGGAAATGGAGGTCATTAGAAAGAATTATATTAAGTGAAGTATCCCAAACCCAGAGAATTAAGCGCCGTATGTACTCCCTAATAGTTGGCTCCTAGTACCAAACTCACCCAGCCCACATTGAGACACTTAAAAGTAAACCTATGTAACACAGTAATTGCAAGGATTATGAACAAGAGAGATGGGGTAGGAGGGCCACACCAGAAATAAGGAGAGAGCGGACCATGTTACAGCAGAGAAAATAGGCCTCCATCAAGGTCTGCAAGTAAGTAATGAGAAACCTGGTTAAGTTCACAGACGTTCTTTCCTGATCTCACCAGAAGGGGAGGGCATATAGTCTAGCAGATAAAAAGTAATCATTTTGCAAATGGGTGATGGACCCCTCCCTCACTGAGGTTTCCTACTCTTATTACATCTACCCATGAATGTGCTATTATAACAAGACTCCAGTTTAACAGCTTTTTGTCTCTGGCCAGGGGGTGACATACAGTGCCCAGCAGAATGGAGTGAAGGGCATTGCAGGAGCAGCAAAACTGCAAAAGAAAATCAACAAACCACAATCCAGAACTTCAGAGACTATATCAATCACATAGAACTAGGCCGGCCTAATCTCTCCCCATCCTGGAGCTCAGGGACATTTGCGGAAGAGGGGGCGGTAAGATTGTAAGAGCAAAAGGATGGGAGGAGCAACGATTTGCAAGATTCTCAACAATAGTTGGGGCCAAAGCAATCATAATGGGACTTTGCATGCCCTGCGCAATGTCCAGCGCACTGTTGCCCTCATAAATTCTAGCATCTGTTAAGGACACCGAGACCCCTGGAGGCAATGGATTGACAGCCATAGTAGTGATCTTATGCTTAAGGGGAACAAGAGAAAGGGCTTATGGAAATGCCACTGGGTCCTTATATGTCATCAGAGAGGCGGACCCAGTGGAGAGTTAGGCGTACACAATAAAGGACTCTCTGGGAATTGGGGGGGAGGCACTGGGGGATGGGGAGGGGAAGGAGGGGATTCGGGGGGGAGGAGGGGGGAGGGAGGGAACTGGTAAAAAAATTTTAAAATGTATAATTAAATTTTTAATGTAAAAAAAAGTCACAGACTAATACCACTTACCACTCAGCAGCAAGCATTCCCTTACTATCACCACGGATTGCTATTGACTCTTACTGTATGGAACTAAATAAAATCAAAATCTGTTAAAAAAAAAAAAGAATGTAAAGGACGAAAAGTCACTAAGAGATGATAAAGATTCCCATTGAAATACTGATTTGTCAAAGGTGTTTTAGCCACAGCAAAATTTCATTTATTTGAATATATTTTTCAATGGTGAAGTTGGTCTCAATTTGCCAAACACATAAATTATTTAACAATCACTAAAGAAAAATAATTAGTTGTACAGAAAGAAATTAAAATGTTAAATGTAAGCAAAGGACAACTGTTATTGAGCATGTTATCTTTTACATGTATGATGTATGTCAATGTACATATGTGTGATAGACACATTGTTAGTATATACTAAGTACTTATCTATATGAACCAATTTACCACTAATTTTATGGAGGAAGAAATAGTATCAAAAGATTAATGACTTGTCCGACATCAAATGTTTGTTTGACTAGATTTTCCTGACTTTAGAGTTTTGAACATGACTTTCATTATTTTGTATGTAGACTGAATTAAGTCCAGAGGTTTAATAACCAGCAAAAGAACAACAGATAGCATTTCTTTAAAAGGTTGTTGCTGAGTGAAGAGATTATTATGACTGTTTTCACCACAGGTTTTATGCAGCAGAGTTTAGATAATAACTATGGGATGAGTATGTGTTCATTCACTGGAGTAACGGTTTCACTTATATATGCATATTATAGCATTGAATTATATGCCTTAAATATGAACAATATCAAATTTATTTAAGTAAAAACACAGAACTCACCTTTGAAAATGACTTATCTGAAGATACCTTTAAACCATAAATGAAATATAATCACTAATTGTTATGCAGAAATAGCACAAGAATCTGTAAAAATATTTGCTTTTATTCTTAAAGTATGAAAATTTTCCTTTGTTTATTTTCCTAACAAGATTTCATAAATTTTGCAGTGAAAAGATTAGGTATGGATTTAGTTACTATTTATCAAATCTACCTTAGGAGGATTTGTCTTAATGCATTTTACTATATGATTTTTTATGAAATTAAACATAATGATTTTTCATTAAAAAAAAAACCTTTTTATCCACCTTGTGTACATGTATTGTTTTCCAGCAAGTAAATTATTAGTGTACATTCACATTGTATCTAATCACTTATTTCTATAAATGGCACTACTGTGACTAGTTTAATATCGATATAATTTTTATTTATAGATTTCCATTTTCAAGAGATATTCCTGTTAGAAGAATAATGCATCAGTTGTATGTTATCTTGCTGATAGTTCCAAATTCCAATTAATATAAATAATTTTAATTTATAACAGCAATTTAAGCTGGTCCTCATAACTTAAATATCCAAAAATGTTATTACAAAATAATTTGTTGAACAAATTTAAAGGCTATTCTGGTGACATTTGATATATGTTTCCTTTATTAATAGCAAGATGGAAATCTTTTGCAATGTCAAAGGTTTCTTATCCTTTCAATTTTTGAATACTTTATGCATATGTTTTAATAGAATTTTCTCCTACTATTTTTTATTACTTTCTGCTGTATAAAATGAACTCTGTTTTTAAATCCAAATTATTTTTTATTACTTTGGAGTTTAGGAGGAACTCTTTACATAGTGGAAGTGTTCTTTATTTCTGGTTATTTTCTTTGTGAGTTCACTGCATAATTTTAGTAATGTTTTCTATAAAAGACACCCTATTCTTCTGGTCATATTATTGTGTAAGGAAAGCAAATTAAATTTTATGCATATCAAAGTATTTTTTGGTTTATAGTAGTAGGCTTTAGCTTAGAACATTAAAGAAAAAAGTCTGTTTAATAATTTAGCAGTTGATTACTTCAAAATGAAGCACAGTAATTATGGAGAATTTACTTGCTTGAATGAAAGTGACTGATGGAACTAGAAGGCCAAAAAAGAATGAGAAGGGAAAGTTTGAAGAGTGAAACAAGATCAGCTGAGCAGTCTTGAGGATGCATACCCAAATGACATCCCCACAATAAATCAAATGTAAACAATTTATTTCTATTTTATATTCAGACAAATAATAAAACATCTTTTGGTCAAGGAAATTCACTAGCCTTCAGAAAATTGCTGAGAATCTGTGATATTTAACCTGTGACTCATTCCTTGAAGCCCTTAGCTCATGTCCAGAACCAGATTATCTTGGGCTCATCTTAGTCCCCTTATTTGTCATTTCTTGCCCTCTTCTGTATGTGATCTAACATCCTGATGACTATTATTTGGAGGATATGAACAAACCTCCTCTTTTTCACCTGCCAGAAGTTTTCTATTAAAGACAGAGATCTTCAGCAATTTAAGGTATAATCACAAGTGTTTATCAGGTATGACATGACTGTTGTCCCAGGAATTCATCTCAACTGTGTTTATCTTAGTAACATCTGCACAAAGTTTGGCCTATCGACAATATATCTTGGAAGAAGGGGACTGAAGGAGGCACTGGTCCTCAATGAGAGACCAGTGACACATCCAGCAAGTGCCCAGGCACCTGCTACAGTAAGAAAATTGATAAGACACCCACACAAAGACATGGAAGAGGGAGGAGAGACTGGTTAGGATGGAGCTTTTCAGTGGGAGGAGGGATAGACTCAGGCAGATAAGATGAAAATATCTTAATTTTATTGTACACATGCATGAAACTGTCAAATAAAAAATTAAGGTAAAAGAAATAAAGATCATCAAGAAATTAATGCAAATACAATTTAAACAAATGTTAACCAAAACATTGTAAAGCTGATAAAAAGCCTTGAAAGCAGAGGAAATAATGAATGCAAATGACCTACTTAATACAAGGGAACAATTCCTTCAATAATACCCGATTTCTGGTGAGATTAAAAAATGTATGTGTGGGGGGGTATTTTGCAACATGGTAAAATAACAAATTTAAAGCAATCTTTAATAATAATAATAACAATGTTGAACCTATCAGCTCTAATGCTAATATCTGTCAAAATAGATTTCACAGGGGAAGACTAAAAGAGGAAATGTACTTCAGATAAAGAATAATCAAAATAATTCAGCACCAGCAACCAGCAGTATATTAAAGACATGGAATTTGTAAAAACTGTACCATAAATGAAATAGTCTCAGAAGGGCATGTGGGCAAAATACAAAAAATAGTATTTTTCTACTTTTTAAAAAAATAGTTGTGATTCTCTAATTCAACAATTATAAAAATATTACTGTGAGTTTTACATACATACATGCACAAATGTGCAATCTACAATTACAATGTTTGAATAAGGATATGAATAGAGAACCTTATATATTTTTTAATAATTCATGAGCAGAAGTAGAGGATTAAGTCTAACTGAAGTGTGACATATAAAAGATTTAATAACTAGAACAATAATGAAAATTTTAAGCAACAAGAAGCAGTCAATAGGAGAATTAATGTGAAATATTAAATACAATCAATGAACTGTAAAGAAGGCAAATGTCCAGAAATACAAAGCTAGTAATGACTTGATACAAAGCTAGTAATGACTTGACAGACTCAGCTTTCATCATATTTATGATTTCAGTGAGTAAAATTTTAAGAAAATAAAATATCCAATAAAAGTTGGATATTTACAAAAATGAACCTACAACAACATCCTACCTAAAAGACACTTTAAATATGCACTTCAATACAAAAGTAATTGAATAGAAATATGACAATAAGAAGTATAAGAACTTACTCTTGATCTTATTTTTTTTTCTGTTTTATACTACTTGGTTTATTCTTTTTTTATATATTTTTATTATTATTTCAGCTCATACAAACTTAATAGGTACACCAGTTCCCGCCCTCCCCCCTCCTCTCCCCGAACCCCCTGCTCCCCCTCCCCTCAACCCTCCCTCCCCACCCCCCAAGTGCCTCCTACCCCAATTCCCAGAGAGTCCTTTCTTGTGCATGCCTGACTCTCCTCTGGGCCCTCCTCTCCGATGACATAGAAGGAACCAGTGGCATTTCCCTGAACCCTTTCCCGTGTTCCCCTTAAGCATAGGAACGCTGCTGTGGCTGCCAATCCCTTGCCTCCAAGGATCTTGGTGCCTTTAGCAGATGCTAGACTTTGTGAGGTCAATAGTGTGTTGGACATTGCGCAGGGCATGCAAAGTCCAATTATGATTGCTTCGGCCCTAATTTGTGTGGAGTATCTTGTAAATCATTGCTCCTCCCATCCTTTTGCTCTTACACTCTTACCGCGCCCTCTTCTGCACATTTCCCTGAGCATCAGGATGGGGAGAGATTAGGCTGGCCTAGTTCCAGGTGGTTGATATAGAGTCTCTGAAGTTCTGAATAGTGGTTTGTTGATTTTCTTTTGCAGTTTTGCTGCTCCTGCAATGCCCTTCACTCCATCCTGATGGGCACTGTATGTCATCCCCTGGCCAGAGACAAAAAGCTGTTAAACTGGAGTCTTATTATAAGAGCACATTCAAGGGTAGATGTAATAAAAGTAGGAAACCTCAGTGAGGGAGGGGTCAATCACCCATTTGCAAAATGGTTACTTTTTATCTGCCAGACTATATGCCCTCCCCTTCTGTTGAGATCATACCCCCTTAGTTGTAAATGATCATGAACGAACGTCTGTGAACTTAACTAGGTGTCACATTGCTTACTTGCAGTCCTTGATGGAGGCCTTTTTTCTCTACTATAACATGGTCACTTCTCTCCTTGTTTCTGGTGTGGCCCTCCAACCCCATCCCTCCTGTTCATAATCCTTGCAATTACTGTAGGTAATACATAGATTTACCTATGAGTGTCTCAAGGTGGGCTGGGTGGGTTTGGTACTAGGAGCCACCTATTAGGGAGTACATACGGTGCTTAATTTTCTGGGTTTGGGATACTTCACTTAATATAATTGTTTCTAATGACATCCATTTCCCGGCAAATTCCAGTAATTCATCATTTTTGATGGCTGAGTAGTACTCCATTGTATAGATATACCACTTTTCCTTATCCACTCGTCAACTGTTGGACATTTGGACTGATTCCATGACTTTGCTATTGTAAACAGTGCTGCTATGAACATGGTTGTGCTTGTGCTATCGAGGTGAACCTCTGCTGTATGGGGGGTTATTCCCAAAAGTGGAATCACAGGTTCATATGGCATTTCAATCTTTAATTTCTTTAAGAATCTCCAGATGGCTCGCCAGAATGGTTGTATGAGCCTGCATTCCCACCAGCAATGTAGCAGAGTTCCCCTCTCTCCACATCCTCTCCAGCATTTGTTGTTGTTTGTATGGTGGATTTTTGCCATCCTGACTGGGGTGAGATGATATTTGCATTTCCCTGATGGCTAAGGAAGTGGAGCATCTTTTAAGATATTTGTTAGACATTTTAATTTCATTCCTGATAAAGTTTCTTTTAAGTTCCATGGCCCATTTTTTAATTGGGCCATTAGTTTCCTTGGTGTTTAGTTTTCTAAGTTTTTGTGCACTCTGGACAGTAGAGCTCTATCAGATGTGTGGTTAGTGAAGATTTTCTCCCTGGGTTGCCTGTGGGTTGCCTTTGAGCTCGTATTACAATCTCTTTATCTGAACAGAAGCTCTTTAATTTCACCAGATCCCAACTGTTGAGAGTTGGTAGCAGTGACTGTGCCATTGGATGTCTCTTTAGGAAATGTTGGCCTAGCCCAATCCGCTCGAGGGAGTTCCCTATCCTTTCGACTATGGTTTTTATAGTCTCTGGCCTGATATCAACTCTTGATCTTATTAATATTGGACAAAGAATGTTAGGATGAAGAACATTGTCAGAAACAAAGAAGCTATTCTACAAGCATTAATTTCTTTGAAGATTTCAATTATCCTGAAGATGAAATCCAAATACATACACAATTATAACATTGACTCTGAAAGATTCTGTATAGATTCTTGGGCAAATTCAAAATACCAACGATGTAAAAGGAATGTATCAAATTTTCAATCACTTTGTAAAAATCTCCTCACATAATATGTGTCAGAAATTTCAGAATTTATTTAAAACATTCACCAAGATAGACAGAATACACTCTGCAGACTTGTCACTGTAAGTTATATGAAGTGGAAATCTTGGGAATGTTTACTAAGCATAGTAAATTCAAAGGAAAACAGCAAAACTAAAGTCATGAGAAAGAAGCCGAGATAGGTATAAACTAAGTACTGGACTTCTAAATCCCTCAAATAAATTATGATATACAAAGGGAAAATAAATAAAAATTAAAAATAAATAAATAAAATAAAAAATAAATAAAAATTAAGATATGAAAAAATCTATAAAAACAGTGTTTCAAGAAAAATGTAGCTTTAATACTTTTTATTAGACAATTATTTAAATGAGTGATATAAATTTTTACCTTATAAAGCTAAGAACATAATCTTACATAAAGCCTGAATTAAAAGAAACTAAATGAATATCAGCAATATTCGGTTAATTATCCAACAATAGGAAACCTTAACAAACACCAGTATATTCCTTAGATACACTAAGTAATTGCCTAGAAATGCCAATCGTGTACAAAATTATTTTTTAAAAAGTGCCAAATCATAACCAAAAGTGTTCTAAGACCATAAAAATATAATACAAACCTTAGAATGAAGATCGGAAATATCCCCTTAAGTCCTTAAGAAATTAGCATCAGTGGCAAATTCTAGATATCTAGGAAGTGAACTTTACACAAATTTTCGGACAAATATAAAATAAATAAACACATTACAGGTAACTTTAAGAGACATTATAATACTGATCCCAAGACCCAGCAAGCATTCCAAAAGAAATTACTGCAAAGTTCTTTCTCATAGGCAGGGCAACAAAATATGTTAAACAATTATTTGTAATCAGTACTAAAAGGAACTATTCTGATTGATGCTTATATGATATTCATAATACATACATTTATTTAAATTATTATTTAATTCATTCACTGTGCAATAATAAAAGAATAATATATATATCATCACTTCAACAATTTAAAATACTGAATCACTTTAACACTTATTTGTGATAAAACTGTAACTATACAAGAGAATTAATTTTCTCAGTGTAATAAATTTTAGCCATGAAAATATGATCAAAATAAACATTTTCCAGAATGAATCCTCTGTATATATAATATATGAGTATTTAAAAGACTGGTTTACATTATTGTGTAAATAATAGTTGAAACTTTGTATTTGTAGTTTCTTTATAATTTGTTTTCTTTCATAAAACAAAATAGTGTTTTTTGAAAATTAAAATTAAAAAGTACAATGTGTTTACATTTAATAATTGCTACACTGAATTTGATGTTGATTTCACAATTATTTCTGCGAATTGCATATTACATATATATATCATGATTTAACTATTAAAATGAAACACAGTAAATCTTTGACTTTGCAATTCTGGTCACAGAAAACATTTTTGGTTACAAAAGATCTTTTGTACTATTTTTTTCCTGAGTAAGAAATCTATTGAGAAAACATTCTGTGATTCACCCTCACTTATGTATTAATGAGGTAGCATGTGTTTCATGCTACTGGGTTTGAAATGTAGTTAGACATTTTTTTATTTGTTTCAAAGTAAAAGAAACTATGGAGGAAGAACAGTTATTTATCAATGTTGTTTTTAATAAAGATAATCTGAGTTAATTTTTATATACTTTCTATGTGGAGAAAAACAAAGATTGAAGCTATAATATTCAAGATTGCTACTTGTAACTTAATTGGTTCCTCAGTTAAATGGCAGTCATTTGTTTATTTTAGTGGTTCTTATGAAACCATGAAAATTAGGTTATGTGGTATGTCAGTCATTATGCAGGTCTAGTAAGGACAAGTTCCTAGATGCACCAGTCCTGCCTTGAATGGAATTTCTTGTCCAACAGTGAATCTTCCCACCGCCCCCTTTTCTGTGAGATTCCCAAAGTCTTAGGATAGGGAGAGATAAGGTTGGCCTGATTCTGGGTAAACCTGGTAAGTCGTTGGTGTTCGTTATGGCTGACCATTGCTGTCCATTTCACTGCTCTTCTACTACCCTAGACTGGAACTTCTCAGGGTTTAAGAGATCTTCTGCCTCTGTTGTAGAAGAGGCCCCATAGACTATAGAGAAACAGTGGAAATCTTGGGGACTAAAGTTGGATGAGTGAATGGAAATGCTCTTATCAATGGGGTGGCTGGAAAAGAGGCAACTATGCCACAAGAAGCCTGAACCCCCACAAGTAGATAAACCAAAGAAAACTCGGGGATCCATAGAAATAGACAGGCAGGAAGGTGGGAGTGAGTGAGATGGATTGATGAAGGAAATGGAGGAGGATATGAGGGGAGGGAATGGAAGCAGGGATGAGTACTCAATATGCTTGTAAAACTAGAAAAATAAAATAATAAAACTAAAAGATATGCATATACTCACACATGAAAATATATAATTAATACTTAAGTGTCTGCTCCTTAACTATATTAATTTATTTAATTTGTGTAATTACATTAGAATATTTTCAGAATCAGTTTCTAATGTTTAAGTGAGATATTTTTACAGAGAGATACAGTATAATACCTCACTTGCTAGAGTACTTTAAGTTACTATGTGAATTCATCTTTCCTGAAGTTCGGAAGATTCATTCAAAGTTTTCAAAGTTACAATACTGAAGGGTTAAACAAAGAACACATGATTAGAAAACGTATCTATTATTCATCTACTTATTTACTAAACTTTTATTAAACACTTAATGATATAGCTTGTACTATGAACTGTAGATGCAGGCATCAATATTTAAAAACAAAAAGTCCAAACATTCTCAAAGTGGTATATTTATAATACAACCAAATCTTTGGGGAACAAATAGTTTGGGAGTAAGAAAGTATTCTAGCTAAAAGCAATATTCGAAATAAAAAGGATAGTTATTTTGATTCCCAGTAAATTAGGAAAGGTAGTAAAACATTGAATTCTGTTAAACAAAGAATTTAATCAAGTAGTATTGTGATTATAATAGTTTAAAATCTGAAGAACTAAGTTTTCACAAATTTTGTTCCATTATTGACCAACTTAAGATGCTAGAACATGTAAGTTTTACAGATATTTGTAGAAAACAGATACAAGGTCAGAACCAAAGGACCTCTCAGCTCATTGAATGGCAGTTAGAATATTATCCACATTTACATTTGCTGTCTTTGCTGCCAAGATTCACGGATGACGAAGATTGATACACAAAGATGTTAACGTGGGATGTATGTGACACAACCAAGTTTTGAAAACAAACTGAGTTTCAAAACCAAAATTTTGCACAATATAGCTTCAAATCTATGACAAAAGAAGATATATATTTTGTGATTTCTAAGATAGTAAACAATTCTGTTCCTGCAATCAATTCTTGTGTTTACAATGTGTCGAAATAGCTGACAGACTCAGAGAGAGAAAAATCTCCCAATGTACTTTTGAATTTAATATACCATTTTTAAGGATACATATTTTTCATTTATTATTTTAGTATTTTGCATGTATGTATAGTACATATGAATGTAGGGTTGTGTATGAGTAAGGGAACATGTCTGGCAGATATACATGTACACATAAGTGGAGTCTTGAGGTTTATGAAGGGTTCCTTTAATTGCTCTCTACCTCAGTATTCTCTCACTGAACCCAGATCTTGCAGTTTTATCTAATATAGCTAACCAGCTTTCCCTTAGTGTTTCTTACTTAGCCTCCTAAGGACAAGGAACATAAGGTGGTTGTTAAACCCACTCAGAGTTTATGTGGGTGCTGGAATATAAACACTGGTCATTACCCTTCTACAGCAAGTTCTTTGCTGAGTCAGCCACCTCAGAAGACCCAATGTGTGCATTGTAAAACATCATTATAGTTTATGGTTATAAGTGTTTAAATGTAAGCAAATGAAAATAACATCATCATATGTACTTTTATCTTTTTGTGCAGGATAAGATATAGCAAAAAAGAAACAAACAAACAGGTAATGCATGATTAATTTGTTATTTCAGAGAATAATTATTAGGAACTATTTCAAATCATCAAGGATATCAGTAAAATAAAACTTGGGTATATGTTTTGGAGAAATGGCTCAGGAGTTTTGCCTCACAAATGGAAGATCAACTAGTTTCTATCCCAGATCCTACATAAAAATGCCAGCTGGAAAATAGCAGGGACGTGCATTTTGGGCCTTTAGGCAGACCCTGAAACCTCTAGAGCAACACAAAGGTATAGCAATCCAGGGTGATTCCTTAAATTACCCTTTGGCCACCACAGGCATACACTGTGCCCCCTACCCATTCTCTCTCTCTGTCTCTCTCTCTTCCTCTTGCTCACTTGGTCGGTCTCTCTCTCTCTCTCACACACACATGATTGCACAACAAATAAATAAAATAATATTTAAAATATGGCCTTTATATTTGTACATGCATATCATTGTTCACTTGACAAGCTCCTCAATGAAGTCTCAGTAAAAATACTCTAATTTGCTTTATGTGCTAGTTTTCAGAAAATAGTCCTATGAGTAAATGTGGGTTCTTAAAGCTCATCAAAATATGGAGACTTGACACTCCCACAGGAGTAGATAAGCCAGAGTGAACCCTGAGATCCATTGAGGCATGCTGGCAGAAGGGTAGGAGGGAGCTGGAGTGACTAGTGAAGGGAAAGGATGAGATGGAAAGAAGAAGGGAAGCCGGGAATCTGAGATGAATACTCAATATGCTTGTAAAAGTAGAAAAATATGTTTATTATTAAAAGGACAACAAAATTAAGAAAAAATAAAAAATTCACAAATGACCTCAAACACAGTTCTCCAATATTGCCTAGATTAACGTTGATTTGAACAATTATAAGGAATCCTGAACACGTGTACCTTAACTGTGCAAAATCTTGCTTTCTGCTTCTTTCCTCCCTTTCTTTCCCCCTTTATCCCCCCTGCCTCTCATTTCTTATCACATTCTTTCCCTTCATTCCTTTCCTTTGTTTCTCTGAGGAATCAAACACATGGGAATCATGAATGACAAAGAAATAAAAAAACCTGAAATATTTCCCATCTTCCATCACTGTATCCACTAGCGTAGTCAAGATGCTCTAGAAGTTCACTTTTCACTTACAATGAAAAACTTACAATGATAAAATTTTTTCATTCAAATTAATATTGGGCAAGCTTTTATGTATTTTTAATTCTTCACACTTTCATATATGAATGCAACGAATCTATGCCATTTTTCATCCCTTACTACTCAATCACATTCCTGTTTTCTGTCCCACTTCATATTTTGTCCTTTCTATCCAGTCACCTTCTATTTTTTTATGTGTATGACCCCCCTGCTTTTCATATGGGATGCTTTTACTGGCAACATCCTAAGTCATTGTTGAGGCCTAGATAATTTAACAATGGGTAAATTCATTAAGAAAAGCAATTCCTCTTATCCTATCTGGCATTCAACTTCAATGATATTCTCAAAAGTGTCTTTTGAGATCTTTATTTCCATTTCCATGGTTAAATATCATGTTGGACATCACTATTATTTGGTGTTTTCAGAACTCTGTCATGACCGGCAGTTATTATCTACAAGTATGGCTCACTGCCCTCAAGAATGCAACCTGTTATACAGATTCCCTGAAAGCTGGGATGAGGAGTGGTTTGGATGTACTGATTAGAACTAAGAATTTCTTAGTCATTTATTCTCTACATTTGACCAGTTGTTTTTCTCTACATTGAATACCTTTCCCATTGCAAAAGGATGCTTCCTTGTCAAGGGATAGGAAATTTTTAGTACAATGGTAAGTGTTAGATGGTGGCTTGTTTTCAAGTTAAAAGGTAATCTTTAGTAATTTGTTCTCTGTTAGATGGCAGTTTGTTTTCAAGTACTTATAGTTAATCCTTAGTAATTTGTTCCCATCTAGGTTCTCCTCTATGGGTTCTTGTCTTGATTTACAATACCATGCACATGTTCCCTGCCAAGCAGGCAATAAATCAAATGAGAAAGCATTTGATGAACCTTCAGTCATTCATGCTTATGTTGCATTAATGGTTGTATCTTGCTGGAGTGATAGTTAATGAGCCTTCAGCATTCACAACTGGGTTTAGACAGTTGTTTTTCTTCCCTGTCAGCCTGCAACATGCCTTATGGTGATATGAAAGGTGCTCAGCAATGAGCCTCCACATCATTCCAGCTTATTTCCTCCATGTCCAATTGTCCACTTCTGTGGCAGCTTTGTTAATAGGGTCTTACTCTCAGGTTCTGGAGGGTAACCAACAGCAATGGCAAATGCCCATATTGTTTTATGATGTCTGTGTCCAACAATTTATTATTAGTACTTTGAATTTTGTTTAATTGTTCATCAAGAAAGTGAAAAACTCAAATTAAAAGTGGGCTTTGGAACTGAAGAAGAATCTTGCAAACATGAATTAAAATTACTTTGAGATATCCTCACACCCCAGTTAGAATGGTTACAATAAAGAACATAAACGACCATGAAGATGTGGTGGAAAAGGAACCCTTTTTGGAAGTGAGTATGCAGATTTCTCAAAAGGGCAAAAACAATGGAATAAAATCCTGGTGAAGGGGACACCCCAAAATGTTCCTCCCGGTTCCTGGCTAGATTCCTCACCCTAGTCCAGGTGGTGGACGAAAACACATTACCCTATTGGATCCAAGGTGCTAATTCAAGGGCTGTTTGCCACATTTTTGAAATAGCAGAACTTGTAACCTTTAAACCCTGGCTTCTTAGTATAGATCCCAGTGCTGCTGGCACTGGGTCAACTCTGCACCTTAAATTCCCCATATTTCGCAAGTTTTCATTTACCCCAAAGTCTGCTTAGCCCCGCCCATTTTGAGAATCCTCCTCACATGGGACACCAGATGTGGGGCTGATTTTCCCATGCACACACTGTGACGACTCCAGGCCATCGGAGCGGAGAAAGGCAAACGTGCTCAGGCCCTTCACCCCCTTACCCAAATCCAGGGAACTCTAGACACAGCACGGAGTTTGTCAAGGTGAGACTCATTCACTCACTCATTCACTCACTCATTCACTCACTCATTCACTCACTCAATTACACAGCTGCTGGCTGTGATGATGAAGATAAATAAAGTCTGACTGTCCGCACCTCCGCCTCAGCCCCTCAGAGACTCGGCAATGGATGGGGAGTTTGTCAGAGCAAGATCTCGGTTTATTGGGGGTAACAAATCAGCTTATATGCGACAAAGAACCAGAGAGCGTGAAACAGGCAGCCAAATTACCTTAATGGTCAGCACAGCACACAGGCTGCATAGATCAAACTAAACATAAATCTATGTTGGCGCCTATAAGCCAATTAGGGCTCTCTGTAATGTAATCAGGGTTACACCTAGGACACTAGCTCCTAGCGCCATCTTTGGTCCCATGTGCTAAGCCATGCCCTGTTCACTCCCTCCCAGACCGATATTCCTTACTATAGAGATATTCAAAAATCATGTTCATTGCAGATATTTTCAACAATAACAAGGAAATAAAACAGCCTATATATCCAGCAATGATTAAAAAGGTAATGAAAATGTGGTATATATACATAATACCATAATGTTTGGTTATCAAGAAAACTTAAATTTTGAAGTTAACTGATAAATTAATAGGCTTGGTAATTTTTTTTTACTGTTCACTTTTTGATTTTTATAAGCATATTGAGCATTCATCCCTGCTTCTCTCCATCCTCTCCCGTCCTTTAATCAACCCACCCCATTCCCTCCCACTCTTTCGCCTGCTTGCTTCTATGGATCCCAGGGTTCCCTCTTCTTCATCTACCTTTGTGGATGTACAAGCCACTTGAATAAAGTTGCCTCTCATCAAGCCACCCCATTGATAGGAGCATTTTCCTTTGCTCATCGAACTGTAATTCCTGAGATTTCTACCGAATGTTCTTATGTCTCTTGGAAATATTTTTTTTTTTACTGAGGGAGATATCCCAGAAAAGACAAATGTCACATATTCTCCATATCCCAGAAAGACAACTGGCACATATTCTCCATTATATAAGAATACTAGCTTTGAATCTTTTGATTGTGCACCTAATTAGAAATATCAATAACAGCAAAAACTGGAAAGGGAACATAAGCTGTGTTTGTGAGGATGAGGGGAAGACTATAAAGAAAAAGAGGCAAAAGAACACAGATGGTTAAGAAGACTGACAGGGAAAAATAGGAGGAAAGTTTTAGGGTGGGTGGGAGATGAGGAAATAGTATACAGAAGAAAGTAAGGAATGAATAATTAATAAGCATAAAATATAGCCAAATGGACACTTTATGTATTATAAGTCTATTAAAAATACAGTTTAAAATTTGCTAACTCACATATCCCCAATAGGGGAAAACAAAGAGATGACAAAAATGGATAACAGAATCTTACCTGAGATGCTCCTAGCAAAAGCCACATGTGATTAAATAACTTCCTAGACCCAAATATGCAAGTCTGCTTTTAACAGCCACACCTTTAACTTCAGCACAGGAGATTGAATCAATCCATCAAGGACTGTCATTACCATTGCTAATTAGCTCCAAATTGCACACAGTGAAAATCTGATACTAAGGTTCAAGAACGCATATTTTCAAGATTTCCCAAATGAAAACCTAATGTTTCTTTTGTGATAGGTATCCTGTATTTGGGTCCTTACCCTCTGAACTCTTTTCCAAGTGATTTTTATGATGAGTGAAATATTACCTAATTAGTTTACACCTTCTAACATTATTGACAATATGTTCCCTGAAAAAGTACAATAAAGTTCCAGAATATGTGTAAGTGCAAATAGAAAGTATAGGAAGAAAGCACCACTGTGAAGATGATTAAAAGCAAACATTTTGATAGATAAACCAGTGCAGTTCACCTGCATGTTTGCTGACAAATTCACCATCAAATAGCTTAAGAGAAGAAGGAGTTTATTCTCTTCTGATAGTCTGGTTACAGTTCTTAGTCCAGCTTGACAGGAGAGTTCACACCAACATCAGGAACTGGCCAAACATTTTCCACATAACAGCTGAGAGAGTGACGATCCTTATTGGTCAGACCATGTCTGTAGGAGTATACAGAAGAATGACTACTTACTTAAACAACTCCCTCTATTTTATTCACTTGCCTGGGGACTAGTCCCACCACTTTGGCCTGGGACTTCCCCTTCAACTAGATAATCTTCTACAGGTTTACTGTGGGATTAATTCAACCACTGATTTGCTACAAATGTGACCAGAGCTCAAACCCTCAAATGTCAAGTTGACACCTGCATCTAACTATGACATAAATATTACTTGAGATATTAAAAATATAATTTTGGTTAGATATGTAGGTATAAAAATACGCTAATGGTATTTTATTTCACTAAAATATAGGCATTGTACATTTTCTTAAAGGGTAAAATGGGTGTTAAAAGTACTAATGAAAATACAGGGTTTTATTTGATAAATCTCAATGACATTTTAGAAGCAGCAGACAAAACCATAAAAAAGCAAGAAGAGCAAAAGGAAAAAGAAAATGCATATGAACACTCCACATAAAAGTTATACAGATTGAAAAGAATGGTAAGTTGGAATTTAGAATTTATAAGAGATATTTGAATTATGAAGGCAGAAAATGATGTTCTAGAAAGAATTAATATTTTTCAGGAAACCAGAAATATAAGAGAAAGCATACTTATGCAAGTTGAACAAGCACAAATAAATGAAAGCCATAAGCATCTATAATTATACCAGTAATGAAAGTAGTAGGCAAATGATCTATATACAAACAATCTATATCACAGTGGATTAGTTGTTTATTAAGCCTGAAGAAAACAGTCTTACAGATTTCTTGGCACTTTTTCATTGTGTACATGTACATATGTAATATTATTCAGATGTTGATATTTGGGGTCCATATTAGACTTACAGAGCATTGAACAAATATTTTTCAATTTTTATTAAAAATTAATGAAATAGAACTTTCATTGTTTTGCTCCCTTTCTCCCATTAACCCACCTCAGCATTCTTCCTCTCACTGGGAGAATTCTGCTTCCTGATAAGCCTTCCACTTACTCCAGTGTTCCTTCTTGTGCATTTGTTCAACACAGTTCCATGTGAAGGAGGTTGTCTATTCTTTGTGTATCTGGGTACCTGTTGAAGCAAAGGCAATATTGTAGTAGGGTAAACTATTGATACAAGAAGGAACAGTTTCTATGGCCAATTATGAACTTCAGAGAGGACTCCATAAGTGTATTGTTATTAGAATTCCTTCCTTGTTCATGATGCCATGCGGTTGATCACAATTTTCTGTATGTCACCTTTGGTTGGACCTGACTGCAGCTTATCCATGGATGTAATGGTTTATGACTAGTTGTTACTTTGTGTTGATGATGACCTTGCCCCTATAAACGTCCTCATATTGTTTCTTTTCCCTCATGTGTGGTGTACCCTTGACATTGCTGAGAGGAGTTAGAAGTATGAATGTCTTGGTCATGGTTGAATACCCCTTCTTTACTTACTTTTTGCACTTAAATACATGTGATCCTCTGTATTTAACAGTTTCCACTGAGAGAAGTCTTCTTGACTATAGAAGTTGCATTTTTATTAGGGGATTAGAGATATGTGTTTGGGTATAGAATGTTGTTATGTTTGCTTAGCAATATTGTAGTTATGGGTTGTCATCTATAGCTTGCGTCCTCCTCACCAAGGACTCTCAAAAAGTATAACACAGTGATCAGGAATGAGTTTCCTGATCAGTGGACCTTAAATCTCATCAGTGAATAGGATTTTTTTTCTGTATCATTCAAGCCACTATAGTTCCAAGATGCATCTCTAGCCAGATTGGATAAGGTAGAAACTCACAGGGATCTTTACTGGGTAAGGCTGTAGGTTTTCCTTCTTTCAGCAACTTGTTTCCTTCCTTTTAGAGATACAACTAACCATCATCAGTAAGCTTTGATTAATGTCCAGCTTGATTTCTTTTCCTGTGACTGAAATGCACGTTTTGTACATCAATAGCTCTTGTCAGGTTCCCATGAGCAACCAAGAGCTATAGCCATAACCTATATATTTTAGAGTTTACCATGGGACAACAATCATGGCTGGTGTGGGGAGTTTGTATGTCCATTTATGTCTTCCAAAAGAAGCATTGCTAGATGGTGTCTGCTGCCTCCAATTCCCTCTCTCTTTTGATAACTCTGCATAGGAAATCTGTAGTCAAAGTCTTGATTTACTTTTTACTATTTTTCTTGTTTTTTTTTTAGTTGTTTTAAAGTAGGATATCATTGTTGTGGCCTTCCATATGGCATTAGCATGGGTTTTTAGGGTTGATTGTTCCTCCCTCATCCTTCTTTCCCATATTCTCTCCTCTATCTCAGCCTCAGCCTTAAAACATTCCCTCTAATTACAGAGGGAAGATTCTTTAGAATCTTCACACCACTTGGATCTTTTTACTATCCTTATCTCATGACCTCGCCTGACTTCCTGTGCTTTAATATGCTTTCTTAGTGAAGACCATAGATGTGTTTTCAAGCTAAAATCCACATATAAATTAGTATATTCAATGTTTTCTTCCTGTTCAACTTCCCATCAGCCTATTTCATAATTTTGTTCTTTTTAATTGTGGAATAATATTCCACTGTGTATATGTGACTTTTTTTTAAAATCCATTCATCACATGGTGAGTATCTAAGTTGAATAAAATTTCTGACTACCATAAATTGTTCTGCAATGAACATGGATTTGTGATTATATCTGTGATAAAATGCATAATCCACTGGGAACATGCCTGGAAGTGCTATAACAAGATAATACATATTTCCATTTTGAGTTTTCTGAGGAACCGTCAACCTGCTTTCCACAGTGGCTGACCCAGTTTAGATTTTAACATCTGTGAATTAAGATTCTCCCTTTTCTACAGTGACCTTGACCATTATGACTGGTAAAATAAAATATCAAGGTAGTTTTAATTTTCATTCTTTGCATATTACTTACATTGAATACTGTATGTAGATATTCCTTGGGGATTCATATTTTTTCCCTTGTGAACTTAAGGTTCATTTCCTTGACTTTTAATAAATTGCATTATCTGCTTTCTTTTTGGTTGATTCTTTGAGCTCTTTGTTCTGTACATTAGTTCCCTATCAGATGCATAGATGTCAGAGATTTTCTTCCTCTCTAAGGCTTATCTGTTTGCTAACTTTTTCCTTTTTTACTGACTAGAAGCTTTTTAATTTTATATAGTCCCACTAATTACTTATCTCCTGTGCAAATGTGATCCCTTTTGCAAAGTCCTTCCCTAAGTTTATGTCTCCATGTGTTTTCTAAATATTGCCTCAAGGAGTTTCAGATTTAATGCAGAGGTCTTCTATTTTATTTTTAATTGATTTTTGTGGAGGGTGATAGATAAGGACCAAGTTTCATTCTCTGTATACAGATAACTAGTTTTCAAAACAACATTTGTATTTTGCTTCCTGTTGAAAATCATGTATCTACAACCCTACAGACTTATTTCTGTGTCGTCAATTTTAACCCATTTATCAATGTGTCAGTTGTGTGTCATTGGTCAAAATGTCAGTTTAATGTCATGCAAAAATCATGCTCTTTTTAATACTATGGTCCTCTTTTATGATTTGAAGATATGGTTCAAAAGTATTATGATGATTTTTTTCTTTCTTGCTACTCAGGGTCTTTTGTGTTTACATAAAATCCTACAGTACAATCATGTGCACATCCAGGTTCATGGGAGCTCTTTTCACAATAGCAAAGAAATTGAACCATCCTAGATGCCCAATAGTTGAGAAATGATTAAAAGTGTTTTACATATATGCAATGGAGTGTTATTCAGTTATTGGCAGAAATGAAATAATGAAATTTGCCAGTAAATGAATGGAATTGGAAGAAATTATACTGAATACAATAACCCAAGTGCAGATGAGCAGGCACCACATATTTTCCCTTTCAGGTAGATCCTAGCATTAAACCTTCAGTTGGATGTAATCAAACAGACACTGTTCTTATACTTGCAAATGCAAAGCAACACAAGAAAGGGGTGGAGTGGAAGAAGTTTTCAAAAGAGTAGAAACAAAAGAACATGGATAAACAAAGAAAAATCTTAATAGGAGAAAAGAATAGAAATTAGGACACAGTAAAGAGTTAGTCTCCAGTTAACTAGCCACCTGTTTACTAGTCCTTAACCACCCTTCAGTATTGGGGAACAACACATGCTCAGTCATGTAAACCAGTCTAAACAAAATTGGGAAGGGAGAGATGCACAGTAGATAGGATCAGAAACCCAGAAACCGCTAAACTAATCACAAACACCTGATAGTAAACCACCATCTAAATGCCTCTCATTATATCTTAGATAAGATCATAACACCTAAAACAAACTCAGCCTACTGCAATGGAAAACCAGTGAAAATGACAACATCTAACCAGAGTGCAGACTGTCACCCACTTTAAAATGCAAACCACAAATCAGGCCAACCAGATTTCCCCATATCCTAAGGCTCTGGGAATTTTTGTGGAAAAGGGGATGGTAAGTTTGTAAGAGCCTGAAGGTGAAGAGGATCATTGCTGCTCAGGCCATGCCAAGCATGACATGGTTACTGCATATAGAATCTCACTACAGTGAGACTTACCTGACCTTAACAATGGATGACATATCAATATTTCCCCATGAGCTAGCAAGGAACCAAGAAAAAGTAACTACACACAGTGGAAACCTTGTAAACAAGGGCGAGACAGATGAAAAGGACTATTGCTATCAGTGATCTATCAATGAAAGGTTGTTACTGCCACAGAGGCCTGAACCTTCACTAGAGCAGACAACTCTAGGGGAACCTGGTGGCCAAAACAAGCAGACAGATACAAGGGTGGGAAGGAAAGGGATGGAATGCTGAAGATAGGGGAGGGAGGGAGAGAAAAAGGCAGAAAGTGTGGAAGAAATAACCACTCATGTTTGTATAAATGAAGAACTCTTAACTATAAAGTGAAAAAAAAAACTAGTCATGCAAGGTCAAAAAGAACTTTAATATTGCTTAAGCCATGTCTGTGAAAAATTTCATTGTGATCTTGATAAGGACTGCACTTATTATGTAGATTGCATTTGGTAGGATGATCATTTTCACACTAATCTGACTAGTTCATAAGCATGGAAGATATTTTTCCATTTTGGTGATTTCCTGTATTTCTTTCTGAGTGCTTTTAGTTTTCATTGTATGTCCTTTAAATTATTTGGTGAGGTTTATTCCAAAGGATTTTATTCTTTTAAGGTTATGGGAAATTCATTGTTTCCCTCATTTCATTGTCTGTTGGTTTGTCTTCAGAAAGCTACTGAGTTTTGTACACTGATTTTGTACCCTTTCTATTGCTGAAAGTGTTAATCAATTCTAGAAGTTTTCAGTGAAGTCTTTGGGTCTCTGATGTACATAATCACGGAATCCATAAATAAAGACATCTTGATTTCTTCTTTACCTATTTGTATCACTTTAATTTCTTTCTTTGTCTTATTGCTCTGGACAGTGTACAGCCTTATCTTGTTTCTTATCTTGGAGCACTCCAAGTTTTCCCCATTTAAGATGTTTGCTATAAGTTTTTTTGCATATTGGCTTTGTTACGTTGAGGTAAGTTCCCTCTGGTCCTATTCTTTATAAGACATTATCATAAAAGGATGGTAGCTTTTTTCACTTCATTAACATGAACATGTTTTTACTGTATTTTAGTCAACTTATCTATTATCCTCTGAGATTACTTTAAAGAGTGTGCATGTATATATGTGTTTTCTGTTTGTATTAATTCTGTTAGGAAAACCAGAAATTCATTTGTTATAATTCACCTCTAGATGTTGCTTTAGGAATAAAGATACTAACACTAGCACTGGATGCAATCGTACATGAGAAACAAGAGAATGTGATGTCAGAAATCACTATTTGCCATAGTGCATCAGTACTGTGTAGTACATTATTCTAACAAAAATTTGAACTTTCTGTTAATGTGACAAATCTTTATTTTAGTTTTATTGAATGTTAACAAATCATGAGCTTTTACAAAATGGTTATTTGCTTGTGGCATTTTTAGGCATATTTTCAAAATTTTTGTAACCTATTCATTAATGCACTTCAATAACAATCTAGGAATGCATCTTGTCATTCATAATAAAATTGTCCTTTAGATTTAGTACTTGCACTTGTTTTTCTAAAATGTGAGTGACTAATATGAAAATCTGGATACTTTCAAAACATAAACTACTTTCTGTGAAAAGTAATAAGCAAATAACACAACTTATAAGCAGGGGTATCATTACTAATGAATAAATATCCATGTGCAAGTGAGAAATATTAGATTTTCACAGTAACAACTTCAATCATGCAATGCATGGTTCAATGTGCAAATGTTTTTATTTTGGATATGTATATCAGACAACATTTTAAAGAAATATTTAATGGAAAAACAGAAATTTTGTGTCACATATATATAATACTTAAAATTGGATTAAAGTTTAGATTGGAAAAAGAGAAGTTTTATGAAGGTAAGCTAAACAAAACAAATTTAGAAAATAGTTTCACTTTTTTAATGCTAATGTATAGATACATAAGTGTATATATGTATATACTCATGCATTCATTTGTACATATCGCAATAATACTTTTGATATATATATAATTTTAGCATATTCCATATCTAATGTTGTCATAAATACGAAATGCCTGTACTCTACTTTTTCAATGTAAACTGAGGGCATTGCAAAAACAAAATCCTTCCTTTTGATGAAAGCAATTTGTCAGAGTGAGTATGCATGAAATGAAGGTGTCATGATTTAAAGGTAAAATTCCTATCCACAAGTTCATATTGTTGGTAGTTTGGGAAGATGGTGGAACCTTTAGAAGGGGAAGTATGTCAATGGATAAAAGCCCTGAGCTTTGATACTCTAGCCACGACTTGTACTCTTTTGCTTCTTCAAAAAGTAGAGTACAGGCGTTTCGTACTTATGACAACATTGGATATGGAATATGCTAAAATGACCTTCTGTGCTAGTAGCCATGACTTCTCAGTCTATCGATGTGTTCTTCACAGTGCTGGACGCCATTCTTTCTAAATGTGTGAGCCAAACATTAAATCCCTTCTCATTGAGGTAGCATAGTTAGAATATTTACTTCAGTAATAGAAAAGTAATTAGAAAAGATGACCTGACTCTTTACATTTACTTTGCTCTTTGTCTTACCTTTGTCAACACAATGCAGGTTCCTGAAGGATCATTTAATATATATTTCTCAGTCTAAGATATTTTCAATGCTTTAGTATATAAACTGTGAAATCTGGAATAATATAAACTAATGAACCTTCAAAATTCTATCCCAAATAAGCATCTGAAAGAATTGCATTCCATCTCATCATGCATATGTTTCATAAAACAGGGTGACATCTTCTATAGGGAAATTAAAAATTCCAAGTTAATAAACACATTTTTGGTTTAGAACTTAGAAACAGGGTGATTTTTATACTAAATGTTTCAATGCTTATAATAACATGTTCCATTATAATAAAAATAGATGTAAAATTTAAATTGATAGCTTTCTAATTACCATAAATGAAGTCAAAACAGCTACAAGTTTATCAGTAAATAACTGAAATGTGAATTTCTTCTTGTTTTGTATAACCCATACTTGAAATTCTTTTAGCAAAGACACTTAAAAGTAATTTCTAAAAACATTATGAGAAAATAAGTAAATGATTATGAGGCCCATATTTTCCTTTAAGAAATTGCTTAGACTATATATTACATCAATTTTTGAAAAATTATATCTGCGTTATTAATAACACATTTAATAAATTCAATTTTAGCTCAAAGTTAATTACACAAAATCAAGTGCAATCTGAATTTCTATAAATATAGTGTGTACTGGATTTGAATAAATGTCTCAGTAAAGTTTTCTCATTTTTCTGAAAATAAGCATAACAGTGCTTTTTTCATTTATTTACTTAGCTTAACAAGTATATATTTTTATTATAGATTATCCTTTCTATTGAGTATAAGCCTAAATTTTGTTTTTGAGAGGTTAAATAAGTCAAGAGTAGTTAAGGTTTCCCAAAATAAATCTGATATTGAATTCTGGTGAGAATTCAAACTGAGAAATTATAATTCAAAAAGCGTCAGTTTTGTTGTGGTTAATGTTCCTCTTGACTGGATCTTCTTCCTGGAAGGAGACCAGGGATTCACAACAGTCAAGAAATTCATAGGAAGTGTTATTCAGAAGCTCAAGAAATTTAGAAGACTCAAGCACTCATTTTGTCTCTGTCTCTGTCTCTGTCTGTCTGTCTTTCTTTCTGTCTGTGTGTCTGTCTCTCTGTCTATCTATCTATCTATTTCTGGCTATTGAAATAGTTAACAGTTGCTATAAGTGTAGAGATTCCTTCATGGTGCTGCCTTCAGGTTGCTGAGGAAAAACACCATGCCATAATGAATCTCCCTTTGTCACCCAAGCTTCTGCTGGTCAATAATTTTCAAGCATAGATTTTTTTCCCTTCAAGAGACTGTCTAGATTATACATTGCATCGTTTTTTTTTTAAAAAATAATAACTGCATTCGTAATTTACTGTAGGTCTTTTTTTTCTTTCTTTCTTTTTTTGTGTATGTGTATGTGGTGTGTGTGGGTATATCAGAGGTCATTGTGTGTGCCTATGGAAGTTCAAGGGTGACTTTGGGAAGTGCCCTGGACTGCCCTACCTCCTTTTTCTTTCCCTCTGAGATTTGCCAGGTTCAGTCTTTCAGATCTGAAAGTGTTAGGCCTTGGTTATCATTTCTGCTTGGAGGTTTTTTATGTGAGCTCTGTGATCTGAACTACATCTTCCTGCTTGCTAAACAGTCTTAACTCCTGAGACATTTCTCCAGACCCCCCCCTCATTTGAGCTCTTAAAAATAGTATCAGAAAAAAAATAGGGCCACCAAACTTGAATTGGATGGTATCATATCTTTGGTCTTTTAGTATACTATCTCAGATAAGCAGTCTTTTCTGCATCTTGTCAGAAAAAGTTTTACAATAATGTAAAACAGTAATTAAATATGTTCCCTTTGCATTGAACTAAATCAAATGTCCATATGTGCATATATACATGTATACATATATATGAGACACATATATTTTAAAAATATTCTTATAATTTATTTTGTTTTGACATGTATTAAGGTTTTTGGAAAAGTATTGTATACTTGAGTTCATGTATAATTAGGTCTCATCCATTTTATTCATAAGTAAAAGCATTATTACATGGGCTTTGTTAAATTTTACCTAATACTTTTAAGAACTTACAAATTCCTACTTTCCATGTCTCTTCTTTAGTAACAATCACATAAACTTGATTTAATATAATTAGTAATGCTCAAGGAACTAATAAGTACAGCTATGCAATGAAGTTATAAAAGGCTAGAGTAAAGGCTGAGAAGAGGTAGGCAAAGAAGGGAGAAACACATCTGCTAAAAGAGCATTGGGTCAAAAAGGATGTCATACAACAGCAGACATGGGAGGAAAATCAAAAAACCAAAGTGGAGATTCAGTTGTGCTTTTCCATTATGACCCTTTTCGCAAGTCATCAATGAAGTTTGCTGGGTCATCAATACTGCTCATGCATTGCCCTCCTCCCAAGGGCTGGTTTCAGAGGTCTGGTCTTTGCCTTATAAAATAATGTAGAGTTGTTAGCTCCAATAAACCTGAAAGTTACAGAAGAATCTCATGGACCTGGTATGTAATGAGAGGGAGAGAAAGAGAGATCAGGAGGAAAAGGAGGAAGAGGAGCAAGAAAAGGAGAGGGAGGAGGAAGAAGAAGAGGCAGAGAAGGAGAAGAGGAAGAAAAGAGAAATTGAAAAATGTTACATAAGACTCAGCCTGAGGGGCTGGAGAGTTGGCTCAGGGGTTAAGCCTCTGCCTTGCAGGCGGATGGTCCTGAGTTCGGATCCTAGCTCCCATGTATATCCACTGGGTAGAAGGGGGGCGGCCTGCGTTTCTGGTCCTGGTAGGGCGGAGCCTGTGAATCCCGGGGCAGAGTAAACAGGAAGGAGGTGGAGGCGTCCATGGTGGTTCCTGAATTTGCCTGTGGTTCTCCACACACACACACATACATACATGTACACACATGCTCAATTGAATACATAAAAAATTAATAAAAAATAAAAATAAAGTTTAAAAAAAAAACTCAGCCTGAGATCTCTATAAAAATACTATTTTCTGAAAATGTCCAACCTTAGAAGGTTGTTTCATAGAAAAGAAAAAACTTGGGCTGGAGACTTGGCTCAGGGAGGCGGAAAGTCCTGAGTTCGGATCCCAGATCCCACGTATAGACGCCAGGCTGAAGCAGGGGCGGCCTGCGCTTCTGGTCCTGGTAAGGCGGAGCCTGTGAATTCCAGGGCAGAAGGAGGTGGAGGCGTCCATGGTGGTTCGCGAATTCGTCCGTGGTTCTAACACATACACAGACACACACACGTGCGCGCACATACACACACACATGCACACAGTTGAATAAATAATAATAATAATAATTTAAAAAGAAAAGAAAAAACTTTTAAGTATTAAAACACAAAATTTTTAAAAATAGCACTGTGTTTAACACCTTCAATTTTATACATCACAATATAAATTTACGAGACTACAATAATTTGGACAGGGTTGAATTTTTCTACCAAATTTCCTTAATGAAAGAAAAAGATTTAAGACAGCTGTATTTTAACAATTCTTATATTTTATATACACTTCAATAGAAAATTACTAAATTTGATGAAATTATTTTATCATGACAATGAACATTCAATAATCTATTTGGAAAATTCTGAGAACCAGTAGAAACTAAGAAATATAACACATTGGTCCTTTCATTTGATTGAATTCTGCAGACAGAAGATTCAAACTATTTGTTCACCTAAAACACTACATTAACATTGAATACACATTCTTATGGTATAATGCATAAACTTGATTTAGCATAATTAGTAATACTCAAGAAAATAATGCATAATAGAATTTACATGAGGAAGGCTGTGGTCTGGATTCTTAGTGTTTCTTAATGTATCTATGAATACATGAATGAGGATGTAGAGAGATTTTCATGAAGCAGTTGTTAAAGAAATATGCCATATTTTGCTCATTTTAAAGGTTTAACTCTTAATTTATAGTTTTATTTAATATTTTACAGTCTGTGGGCTTGAATGGGAATGCACATGGCATGTATGCAGGAAAGAGGACTTCTTTCAGGAAGTTGTTTCTCATCTTTCACCATGAGGGTTCCAGAAAATGAATGCAGGTTATCAGGCTTTCTTCCAAATATCTTTAACTGTTGCACCACGTCACCAGTCTTTACTTGTCTGATTCATTTTATTTATTTGAAAGAGAGGGTGAGAAAACATACATATCATGGCACATGGGTGTGAGTCAAAAGACAGCTTTCTGAAGGCAGTTCTATCCTTTCACAATGTGACCTTAAAAAGACCAAGTCATCATATATGTGAGCGTGTGCCTTAATACACTGAGCTGTCTTGGTAGACTTGTACCTAGCCCAAGATATCTCAATGTATTCAGGCACTTGCTTGCTAATCTGTAACCTGAGTTTAATATCCTCAAACCCCCATAGTGGAAGGAGAAAATAGACTTTTGAAAGCAGTTTTCTGACCTCTATTCATGTGTAATGGCATGTATGCATGATCTCTCTCTCCCTCTCTCTTTCTCTCTGCTTTTTAAATACATAAAAAATATACACAAATTAATGAAAAATGTAAGTATCTTTTGATTATATTATATCTGCATCATGATGTCATATACGTGTATATATAAAACTTGATTGTGAATGTGAGTTCAAGAATAGCCATTACTTTTCTCTACTGTAGAACAGGTGGGTACAATAGACCTTAGACATTCTTCACTATAGAAAGGAAGTGATTGATGGGAATATGATTACTCTGTTTCAGAGGAAAGAGTTAGTTACATTAGCAATGGAAACAAGTTGGTTTTGGAGTCCATAGCTGAGACAGTGGAGGAGGATGGTGAACAGAGGGCTTTACAAGAGCTCCAAATTTCTAACAAAGAAGATCTGATCATAACAACCACTATTGTAAAGTAGAAACAGAAATCCCAAAGTTCAAAACTAACATTATGGAAGTAGTGAGCTAGCAAAGTGTTCCTCTATATTTCTGCCATAAAATTGTTTCAGCAAATGGAATTGTCTCATACTTGAAATCACAAGCTTGTGACACATAAACTCATTCACTATTATTCCTGTAGGGATTTTCTGAACAATTCTGAACTGTGTCTTGCAATTTGTTTTAAATGTGGAAATTCTCTGGCATTTCACAACTGAGGCCTTGCAAAAGAAACAGAAATGTCAAATGTGAAAAAAAGGAGCCTAAAGGACTGTAGAGCATTTTGTTTCCAAATATCACAATAATAAAACTGCCTATCAAAACTACTTTTAGTGCCAAAGTGATACCAAAAGTGAAGAAGGAAGCTTCTGCCCTCCCAAAACTGAAGCCAAACTAAGGTGAGAAGACAGCCTACATTTTACTGGCTCCTGATTACTATATTTTAGATGTTGCTAACATCTAAATGTTGGAATCATTTAAACTTGAATCCAGTTGCTAATTATAAATTCACCTCTTTTTCATGATAAAAAATACATTTAGAATAGGTATTCTAAAAGCATCGCCGAGAACACTCACACACTGCAAATATTTGGAAGGTAAACTAAACAAGGTTCCCATATTCTCAAGTATCCCCTTTTTTTCTTCAGAAGTGTAAAAAAAGTCAAGTGAAATGTGATTTTTAAATGAATGTACCTAAGATGACTTTGCAAAATAGCCTTGTGTGCTAAAATAGCAGTGTAAAGAGTAATAAATATAAAACAATGATATAAATAACCTTTCAAATATTCTGAAATGTCCAATAGCATTCCCTTCTCAGTTCAAAAATATGCTTTCCAAACCGGAACAGGTAAAGAGTAGGTTTTGAGTTTTCTCCCTTTTCAATTCTACTGAAAAGTCATCCTCCATTGGGATAATGGTTGCCTGGAATTTTTGGATGTAATGCCACTGCTTTCAAATATATAACATAACACCTTTCAGTAGTGCATGGAAACTCAATTGTTTCTAAAACTCAATAATTGAAACTTATTTTTAAATATTATGTTTATTTGACACAGAGAGATATGGGCTTTAGTGGAGACTAAAGGACAACTTTCAGAAGTTAGTTCTGTCCTTCTATTATGTGGGCTTCTAGAGATGTAACTCAGGTTCCTGAGTTTGCATGCAAGTGCCTCACCTACTGAGATATTGCATTATCTCATCATCCCCTGTGTTATTTATAGCAGAGTTTTGGTAAATGGATCTTCATTTGCTTCATATTATCAAATAGGGAGACTATCTTAATAAAGTGCATTACTGCATCAGCTCACAATTGGTACCTTAGGGAATGTAGAGGAACTAAGACAAAACTTGTGTATATATATAAGGCCTGTTCATGTTTTTGTAGGTGATTTCAAGCACACTTGAAGAAGTGAAGCCTCTTGGGAGTTTTCAATAACTATAATCTGTGTACTTGCTACCAATATGTATGTAAAACAATGATTTGTGGGGATCTTTTGCACATATTAAAAAAGTTTTCCTGCTCTTGTTATACTGAGTCACAGTAAGGGAAATAGAAGATCCCAGTCTGGAAAAATCACTACATTAGTATAATAACTAAAAATATTATTAAGAAATGTGTAGAAAAGCATAGTTTTAATTACCATGCATCTGTTCAAGCACAATGACACACACATAATTTCAAAAGCAGATATTAAATCAGATTACTTACAGTTGCTGACCAAACAAAATTATATTGAGTATAAAATACATAGAGTTCAATAACCACGTTCATATATCTGATGTGGTTGCACAGAGCAAACTGAAACATTTGCAGTATAGTGTTCTCTCTGTGTATTTTATAAAAAGGATTTTAAATTAAGTGCAACCCTTTTGAAATTATACACTGATTTCCAAATCATCTCATGTGATAAATAGATGTATAAAACAGTTGTTTTCTACTTAGATTCAAAGTTGTCAACAGTATGCTCAAAGAGCAAGATAAAGGGGCAACAAGATGACAATGCAGAAAGGTGCTTGTCTGCAATTGTGGCAACTTGAGCTCAATTCTTGGAGCCCATATGGTGTAAAAAGATACCAATTTCCCTCCCGCATGCCTGCCCGCCTGACCAGGACAGGACTCGCTTGAGGTCCTCCATCCCAGGTGAGTTCCACCAGCCCTCAGGTCACCCCTTGTCCCAGTTCCTCCCACCAGCCAGCACGAGCAACACCCAGGCTGCCTCAGGTTTGCCTGGGACAGGACCCGGGACCCAGCCCCTTTATTCCTCCCACCCGCCTGCCCCACAGGTCCAATCCCCACCAGGACAGGACTTGCTCACAGCCCTACATCCCAGGGGAGCTTGGGAGGCCACTAAGTCAAGTCCCAGGTCCCAGGTGAAGAATTCTCCATGTACATCAGCCCCTCTGCCCCTCTGGCCCACTGGGAAACCTCGCTAGTGGTCCACGGAGAATACACTGCTACTCAGAATTCAACAGAGTCCAAAGGAAATTCATGCAAGGCTCTAAGGGACAAAGGCCATACATCTGAAGTCCTCTAAAATCATTCTATCACATGGGAGAGATTCTTCACATCCAGCCCAAAGATAAGTAAACCTCTTTTTTTACCATACTGCTACTTTCTAGTATTAATCACTGTAGATTAACTTTTCTATACAACCACCCCAAACTACATATAACTCCAGGGATTATACCACTGACCCTCACATATCACCAAGATACTAAATCATAAAAGTGCAGTACCATACTAATATTCACCCTGTCTAATTAACCTGACTTAACTGATGTATTAACAGCCTAATAGCCTCATCTAGGAAATAATACTAACAAAAAATGTACCCAACACCAAGAGAAGCACTAGTAATAACTGTCCGAGAGTAGTAATACCAACTAAATCAGTTCAGTCAAAAACACACAGAAACTGAAAGGTCTTAAGAGACAAAAACGACAATGCCCAAGTCAAAGTGCAGATCCATGAGAAACAACACCCAAGAAGACAAATCTCCCACAGAAAGAATTAACTCCATAAGGATGGATTCCAACCAGAACAAATTCACAGAAAATACTCAAGAGAGCCACACCCAAGATAACGACTTTCATAGTATGATCATTACCATGATTAATACTGTGAAAGAGTAAATCCAAGAGGAGTTAAACATCCGCATCAACCACTTTGAACAGGAGCACAACAGACACTTGGAGGAGTTGAGAAAAACAGTTCAAGAAACAAAAATAGGCATAGAGCAGTTAAAACAGTCTCAGGCAGAGTTTAAAATCAAACTAAAAGAAAAGTTATCTTCAACCCAAAGTTCAACAGAGTCTTATCAGCAGAACTAATGAAGCAGAAAATAGAATTTCAAATCTTGAAGACAAAGAGGGAGATTAACCAACTCAATGGAAGAGGTTGTTAAAGCCAAAAAGACACTTGAGAGGAATATTCAAGAGATATGGGAAACCATGAAGAAGCCTAACATGTGAATTCATGGAATACCAGAACAAGAATCCCAAAATCCCACATCTGAAGACATTTTTCAAATTATCATAAATAAAAACTTCCTTCAACTAAAGAATGAGAGGCCCATATACAAATAAAAGAGGCATTCTGCATTCCAAATAGACATGACGAAAATAGAAAATAGAAAATCACCACGGCAAATAATAGTCAAAACACTACACATTCAAGACAAAGAAAAGGTACTAAGAGCTTCAAGAGAAAAAAAAGTCACTTTTAAAGGTGACTTCTTAATGGAAACAATAAAAGCAAGAAGAGCTTTGAGAGATGTACTTCAAGTATTAAAGGAGCAAAAATGTCAACCATACTGATATATCCGGCAAAACTATCTGTCATGATCAAGGGAGAAAGAAAAGTTTTCCAGCACAAAGAAAATGTCAAAGGATGCATGTCTACCAAACCAGGTCTTCAAAAAAATGCTAGAAATGATACTCAAGTTTGAAGAAAAAAACAAGTGTATCCAAGAGGACATAAAGGAAGTATAATACCATCAAAACCTAAATGTCAAACAATACACTTACAAAAGCCATTAAACATAAAAAATGTCCAGAATTAAAAATAATTTCTCCATTATAACACTAAATGTCAATGGTATTAACTCACCGATCAAGAGACATAGATTAGGAACTTGTATTAAAAATCACAACCCATCAATCTGCTGCCTTCAGTAAATTCATCTCACCACAAAAGATACGCACATCCTAAAAATAAAAGGCTGGTCAAAAATTCTGCAAGCTAATGGAAGCAGAAAACAGGCAGAGGTAGCCATTATGCTATCAGACAAAGTGGACTTCAAACAAAGAAAATCATAAGAGATACTACATTTTAGTCACAGGTACAATTCACCAGGAAGACTTCTCAATACTGAATATATATGCACCTAACACGGCCCATCCCACATTATTAAGCAAAGCCTACAACATCTAAAGTGAGAAATCAAACCCAAAATGATAATTCTTGTGGATTTCAATACTGCCCTCTCAACATGGGATAGATCTACAGGTAAAAAACTTAACAGAGACACTTTGGAGCTTAACCAAACCCTTACTGAAATGGACCTTACAGATCTCTATCATAGTTTTCATCCATGCACCAAAGAATACACATTTTTTCAGCAGCACACAGAACTTTCTCCAAAATAGATCACATATTGGGCCACAAAACAAATCTCCACATATAAAGGAATGTTGAAATTCGAGCCTACACCTTATCAGACCACCACGGCTTAAAGCTTGACATCCACAACACAACAAGCAACAGAAAATACACTAACTACTAGAAACTTAACACTATGATGCTGAATGAGAATTGGATTCAGGAAGAAATTAAAAAGGAAATTCAAGAGTTCCTGAAAGTGAACGATAATAAAAATACAACTTATCAAAATATACGGGACACAATGAAAGCTGTCCTAAGAGGTAAGTTAATACCTCTTAATGCATACATCAAAAAAATGGAAACATCAGAAATAAATAAATTAACAATGCAGCTAAAAACTTTAGAGACACTAGAGCAATCTGATCCCAAAAGCAGTAGAAGGGAGGAGATTAGCAAAATAAGGGGAGAAATATCTGAAATTGAGATTAGGAAAATGATAGAGAAAATCAACCACTCAAAAAGCTGGTTTTTTGAAAAAATCAATAAGATTGATACACCCCTAGCGAAATTAACTAAAATCAAGAGAGAGAAAACCCAAATTAACAAAATTAGAAATTAAAATAGAGTTATCACTACTAATACCCAAGAAATCCTGAGAATTATAACGTCATATTTCAAAAACTTATACTCTGTGAAATTTGACAACACAAAAGAGATGGATGAATTCCTAAGTAAACACAACTTACCTAAATGGAGTCAGGAGGTTGTGAATTATTTAGATAGTCCTATAACATATAAGGAAATTGAGAAAGTAATCTCGAATCTTCCCACCAAAAAATGTCCTGGACCAGATGGATTCAGCACAGAGTTCTACCATACATTTAAGGAGCTAATAACAGCAATACTCCTTAAACTGTTCCACCAAATAGCAAAGGAAGGAACACTACCAAATTCCTTCTATGAAGCTAATATCATCTTAATCCCAAAACCTAATAAAAATACACTTTAAAAAAAAAACTATAGGCCAATCTCTCTGATGAACACAGACGCAAAGATTCTCAACAAAGTCTTAGCAAATCGGATTCAAAAACATATCAAACATATCATTCATGGGGATCAAGTAGGCTTTATCCCAGGCACACAAGGTTGGTTCAACATACGCAAATCAATAAATATAATTCACCATATAAACCAGTCCAACGTTCAAGACCACATGATACTCTCGATAGATGCAGAAAAAGATTTTGACAAGATCCAACAGCCCTTGATGATCAAAACCCTAGAGAAGGTTGGAATGGAAGGAACCTTTATCAATATAATAAAAGGTGTATACAACATGCCCAGAGCAAGGATTATACTGAATGGGGAAAAACTTGAAGCATTCCCACTTTGATCAGGAACTATACAAGACTGTCCACTTTCGTCACTTCTTTTCAATATTGTACTTGATCTTATCTGAAGCCTTAAGAAAAGAAAGGGACATAAAAGGGATTCGAATTGGCAAGGAAGAAATCAGGTTATCTCTATTTGCAGATGATATGATCTTATACCTGAGTGATCCCCAAAACTGCACCATGAAGCTCCTGGAACTAATTGAGAAGTTCAGCAGGGTGGCAGGATACAAAATAAATGTACAAAAATCAGTGGCCTTCCTATATGCCCAGAATGAAAGAAGTGAAAAAGCCCTGTGAGACTCAGTCCCATTTACAATGCCCATAAAAAAATGAAATACCTTGGTATAAACCTAACCAGGGAGGTAAAGACCTTTACAATGAAAACTTTAAAACCATAAAGAAAGAAATTGCAGAAGACACCAGAAGGTGGAAAGACCTGCCATGTTCCTGGATTGGCAGAATCAACATCGTAAAAATGACCAACCTACCAAAGGCAATATACAAAGTCAATGCTATACCAATTAAAATCCCAAAGCAATTCTTCAAAGAAGTTGACCAAACAATTTCAAAGTTAATATGCAGGTACAAAAGACCCAGGATAGCAAAGACAATCCTGAGTAACAAAAACACTACTGGAGGTATCACCATACCAAACCTTAGTCTATACTACAAATCCATAGTTATAAAAACAGCCTGGTACTGGCTCCAAAATAGACACACAGATCAATGGATAAGGATTGAAGACCCACATATAAGTCCACAAAATTACAGCCATTTGATCTTTGACAAAGGAACCCAAAAAATCCAATGGAAAAAGAACAGTATCTTCAACAAATGGTGCTGGCAAAACTGGACCTCCACATGCAGAAGATTAAAACTGGACCCATACTTGTCACCATGTAGAAGACTTAATTCCAAATGGATCAAGGACCTTGATATAAGGCCAGAGACTATAAAAACCATAGTTGAAAAGATAGAGAACTCCCTCGAGCTAATTGGGCTAGGCCGACAGTTCCTAAACAGACATCCAATGGCACAGTCACTGCTACCAACTCTCCACAGTTGGGATCGTGTGAAATTAAAGAGCTTCTGTTCAGATAAAGAGATTGTAACACGAGTTCAAAGGCAACCCACAGAATGGGAAAAAATCTTCACTAACCACATATCTGATAGAGCTCTATTATCCAGAGTGCACAAAGAACTTAGAGAACTAAACACCAAGGAAACTAATGGCCCAATTAAAAAATGGGACCTGGAACTTGAAATAAACTTTACCAGGGATGAAATTAAAATGTCTAACAAATATCTTCAAAAATGCTCCACTTCTTTAGCCATCAGGGAAATGCAAATCAAAACTGCCGTGAGATATCATCTCACCCCGGTCAGGATGGCAAAAATCCACAATACAAACAACAACAAATGCTGGAGAGGATGTGGAGAGAGGGTAACTCTCCTACATTGCTGGTGGGAATGCAGGCTCATAAAGCCACTCTGGCAAGCCGTCTGGAGATTCTTGAAGAAACTAAAGATTGAAATGCCATATGACCCTGCTATTCCACTTTTGGGAATAACCCCCCATGCAGCAGAGGTTCACCTCAATAGCACAAGCACGACCATGTTCATAGCAGCACTGTTTACAATAGCAGTCATGGAATCAACCCAAATGACCAACAGTTGACGAGTGGATACGGAAAAGTGGTACATCTATACAATGAAGTACTACTCAGCCATTAAAAATGATGAATTACTGGAATGTGCCAGGAAATGGATGTCATTAGAAACAATTATATTAAGTGAAGTATCCCAAACCCAGAAAATTAAGCGCCATATGTACTCCCTCATAGGTACCTAGTACCAAACCCACCCAGCCTACCTTGAGACACTCAAAGATAAATCTATGTAATACCTACAGTAATTCCAAGAATTATGAACAGGAGGGATGGGGTTGGAGGGTAACACCAGAAACAAGGAGAGAGGGGACCATGTTATAGCAGAGAAAATAGTCCTCCATCAAGGACTGCAAGTAAGTAATGAGACACCTGGTTAAGTTCACAGACGTTCATTCATGATCATTTACAACTGAAGGGGTATGATCTCACCAGAAGGGGAGGGCATATAGTCTGGCAGATAAAAAGTAACCATTATGCAAATGGGTGATTGACCCCTCCCTCACTGTGGTTTCATACTTTTATTACATCTACCCTTGAATGTGCTCTTATAACAAGACTCCAGTTTAACAGCTTTTTTCTGTGGCCAGGGGGTGACATACAATGCCCATCAGGATGGAGTGAAGGGCATTGCAAGAGCAGCAAAACTGAAAAAGAAAATCAACAAACCACAATCCAGAACTTCAGAGACTCTATATCAACCAATTAAAACTAGGCCAGACTAATCTCTCCCCATCCTGAAGCTCAGGGACATTTGCGGAAGAGGGGGCAGTATGATTGTAAGAGCAAAAGGATGGGAGGAGCAATGATTTGTAAGACATTCCACATAATTTAGGGCCGAAGCAATCATAATTGGAATTTGCATGCCCTGCGCAATGTCCAACCCACTATTTACCTCACAAAGTCTAGCATCTGCTAAAGGCACCAAGATCCTTGGAGACCAGGCATTGACAGCCACAGTAGTATTCCTATACTTAAGGGGAACACAGGAAAGGGTTCAAGGAAATGCCACTGAGTCCTTGTACGTCATCGGAGAGGAGGGCCCAGATGAGAGTCTGGCATGCACATTAAAGGACTCTCTGGGGATTGGGAGGGAGGCACTGGGGGATGGGGAGGGAAGAGTGAGGGGAGGGGAAGCAGGGGGTTTTGGGGAGAGGAGAAGGGAGGGAGGGAAGTGGTGTACCTATTAAGTTTGTATGAGCAGACGTAATAATAAAAAAGTTAAAAAAATGAAATACCATATTACCCAGCTTTACCTCTCCTAGAGATATTACCAAAAAACACTATATCCTGCAACAGAGTCCATATTTAAAACCAATTTCATAGCAGCTCTTTTCACAATACCAAAGAAATGGAACCAAACTGGATATAAAACAGTTGACAAGTGTTTAATGAAAATGTGGTACATATATACATTGAAATACTATTATGCTGTCAGGAAAGATGAAATAATGATCTTTGCTAGTAAATGGATGCAAAGGGAAGAAATTATATTGAGTGAACTATCCCAGATGCTGAATGACAGACGCTATATGTTCTGTATTACAAATGAATTGAACAGAAACTCTACAACACCCACAAACAAAAGAAAAAAATATCAGTACCCAAACAAAACACAGCCTATTGGATCAGACAACCAACCAGAGTCCAGAGTACTGATAATCCTAAAATGCTTAGTGAAAATATGACCAACCAAACCTTTCCCCACCTAAGGCACAGGGAATCTTGCAGAAGACGGGTGGGAAAACTGCAAGATCATAAGATCCTAAAGGTGGGAGATCCAGAGCTATCCAAGTGATTGCACTCAAAATAGGGCTGCTGCATCCTGAAACTTACTACAATGAGACTTATTTTTACCAGACTTGAACTATGACTGACATAAACATTCCCCCATAGACTAGTTATGAACTGAAGAGAAACAATTTAATGCAGGTGTAATCTTAGTGGCTAGGACTAGACAAATGTTGGTGAGTATTCCTATCAGTGGGTCTACCCAGGGAAAGGCCATTTAATCTGACACAAATACCTGAGTCCATATCATTGCAAACAACCCAAATGGAACCCTATGGACCACACAGCCAGAGAGGCAGGAAGGTAGATGGGAAAGGGATGGACTGGGGAAGAAAGGTTAAGAATGGGAAAGGGTAGGGAGAGAGAGGGAGGGGAGAGAGGGAAAGTTTGGTAGAAAGGAGGGCAGAGACAACTACACATTATATTTCTAATTAAGAAGACTATACATTAATAAAAATATTTCAAGGGAGCGTAGAAAACCCTTAGAAGTCAAGGAACTGGATTGACAATGATAAATTAGAGCTAAAAGATGAAGACAATTGTTCAACTCCTTGTGAAACTGTTGGCTTTGCCATGCTAAGTCCTGTTGTATCTATGGAATTTTGCCCTTCATTGGTTTTTTTTTCATTACTACATAGATTTTCAACAGAAAACCCTTTAAAAAATTTCAGAATAACTCTAAGCACAGATAAAGTACCATTGGATTTAATTAATATCTAACAGGTCTGCCTGTGTTCTTTATAAGAATAGAAAAATTGGAAACATTTTCTGCTCTTCTCTATAACTGCAGGGCACAGCTAGATGCTTTAATAATTTTTATTGCATCGTATTTGTGAATGTTCCACTTCATCTTTGCCATCTGTGTTGATTCATAAATCACAGAGCAATAAAGCTCCTAATAAATTTAACACTCACTCTCTTCACATTATTGACCTCTTTTATTTGCTGATGCAAGAACTCTTCCATATGCTAATGGAGCTTCTGAGATCTATGTGTCATTATCCTTTATGTCTAATGTCATATTCTGTAAATCAATACATTCTTTCTTCAATATGCCCTTGTAGAGTGAGATTCTCCATGCTTGCTCAAGCATTGCTGGAAGGTGAAATGTATGGCATGGTTTGATGTGTCCTGGTTATTCAAAGGTTGCCCTGAGCTAATTGAAAAGTGATGGTTGGGGACCCTTTCCAGACCTGTCAGAGCCTTTCTCTGCTACTTCTGTAGCACTGGTGAGCTGACTCAACAATTTAACCTGGTCAATACTTTCTTCTGTGTCTGTGGTTTGTTTCAGGTCCAACACTGTCAGACTTTTGGGCATACTCTCCATTACCATATACTTTCAGATTTTCCACCTCTGTCAAAACTCCATCCCCTCATACATAAATCACACAAGATTGATTTGATGCTCAGTGTTTTAGTGATTTTATTACTTTTGCTTTGGTTATGTTTTAAAAGTTTAAATGCAAAGGATTTTGCTACAATAATAACATATTTAAATTTGATTTGACTGTGAAATTGAAGAGTTGCCTTGTGTTGTAATTCTGATAGGGAATCCTATCAAAAGTTGTATATCTCACCTGTTAGACTCTCAACCCAGATGGAGTTTTGACAGTTTCTGTTGCTGGTTTGCTAACACAGGAAGGAGACATTGTACTGTTTTGAAGGAAATAATTGGGACAGATAGAAAATTACAACGTGCTAGAGGAAGCCCATCACTAGTGCCTAATTTTGATGGTTAAATCTTGACTTTGGTAAATTCCTCCTATTCTCTCCATTTACTGCCTGTGGTGAGTTGTATGTCTCTGCTAAATTATTGACCTATCAATCAGCATGTTGTGCATTACTTGGTCCTCTGCAGTAACAAGTGAACTACAAATCAAAACTTCTGAAACTGTGAATTAAAATAAATCCAAAGTCATTTCTGTTTTAAAACTATTTCCTTCAAATATTTGTCACAGCCCTGAAATGCTAACTAATGCATAAACTTAAACACTGTCTCTTTGAGTATGTGTGGATGTGGACACATACAGATAGATATGAATTCAATTACTTCAAATCTGATTTCTTTTGCCCACCTATGTGTTAAATGTCTCACTTTATTAGAATGCTTCCATTCACAACATTCATCAAATAATTTCTTATTTCACAGGTGTTTTGAGTTTGCAGACCCATGTCTTGAGTCTTGACTTATGTAGGCTACTATCTGCTGAACTTTTTTAATCACACAGTAATTTTCTTTCTTCTGACTCCTCTTGTAATTGTTTTTACTAGACAGACTCCTTCAATTTATTAAAATTTATTTATTTATTTATTTTTCTCCAATCATACAAGCTCAATAGGTACCCCGTCTTCTCACTCTCTCCACCCCTCCCCAGTCCCCCTGGCACCCTCCCCCTTCCCTTTCCTTTCACTCCCTCCTTCCCCCTTTCTCAGTGTCTCCCTCTTTCTTCCTCCCATACCCGGGAGCATCTTCCTGTGTGAACGCCAAACTTCCCTCTGAGTCCTCCACTCCAGTGAGGAGTAGACTCCTTCAAATTTTCAGTTCAGTAGATGATGACACTTGCAAAGACTTTTTTTTCTCACACACTTCATTTTTTCCCTCATAATACAAACTCAATAGGTACCCCGTCTTCTCCATCCTCTTTCCCCTCCCCAGTCATCATCCATTGCATTCTCTATCCTTCTCCCCTCACTTCGCCTCCCTCCCAACCTCCTCCTCTCCAGGTGCCTCCCCTTTCCTCACTCCTTCCCCTGGGTGATCCCTTTATGTGAATGCCAAAACTCCCTCTGAGTACTCCTCTTTAGTGAGGGTTGAGAACTCAGCAGCATAGCCTAGAAATCCTTTTTGGGCTCCCCATTACTATGGGAATTCTATTATGATTGTTTAATCCTTAGCCTCTAAGGATCTTACTGTCTGAAGCCTTCTCCCCTGTGACTCATGATAGATTTTGGAGAGCCATTGATATGTCAGTCATTGCACAGGTCAGGCAAAATCCAGTTCTGGCTGCTGCAGCCCTAACTTGTGTGGAGTATCCCATTTTACAATCTTGTTACCCTCACTTCCACAGAGTTTTCTGAGCTTTAGGATGAGGAGAGATTTGGCGGGTATTGTTCCAGGTGAGTAATGTAGGGTTCTTGGTATTTTGAACCACAGTGTATTGTTGTTTTCAGTTTTGCTTTTTCTGCACTTTTCTTGGATGCATCACAATTAATATCAAAGGTCAACTACTAACCGAAGATAAAAGACTATTTAAATGAAGATATTAATATAAGAGGAAACTCAACAGTAAATGGGAGAATAGTAGTAGGACACAGCATATGGGGGTAGTCAGTCTCCCATTTGCCAGATGGTTACCATCTATCTGTCAGTCAATAAGTATATCATTCCTATTTGGCAGATCAAACCTGTTCAGTACCAAGTTCAGGACCAGGCAAGGGAGTGAGAGTCAGAGAGTGAGAGACATCTGCATCAGATGTCTTCCTACTTATTCGGAATACATGACCATAGCCCATTTTCTCTACTGATGCTATCACTTTTCTTTTGAGATCCTCTTTCCACTTTCCTCCTGTTTGTAATACAAATAAAAATGCTAGAAATGATACTCAAGCTTGAAGAAAAAAAACAAGCGAATCCAGGAGGACAGAAGAGAACCAAACCCTTAAAGATATCTATCGAACTTTTCATCCATGCACCAAAGAATACAAATTTTTGTCAGCAGCACACAGAACTTACTCCAAAATAGATCACATATTGGGCCAAAAACTGAATCTCCACATATAAAGGGAAGTTGAAATTCTAGCCTGTGCCCTATCAGACCACCATGGCCTAAAGCTTGATATCCACAACACAATAAACAACAGAAAACCCATTAACTCCTGGAAACTTAACACTATGATGCTAAATGAGAATTGGATTCAGGAAGAAATTACAAAGGAAATTCAAGATTTACTGGAAGCGAGTGATAATGAAAATACAACTTATACAAATCTTTGGAACACAATGAAAGCTGTCCTACGAGGTAAGTTCATAGCTCTTAATGCCTACATCAAAAAAATGGAAATATCACAAATAAATAACTTAACAATGCAGCGTAAAGCTTAGAGACACTAGAGCAATCCAATCCCAAAAGCAGTAGAAGAGAGGAGTTTAGCAAAATAAGGGGAGAAATATCTGAAACTGAGATTAGGAAAATGATACAGAGAATCAACCAGTCAGAAAACCAGTTCTTCGAACAAATCATTAAGATTGATATACTCCTAGGTAAATTAACCAAAAGCAAGGAGAAAAAAAAATTAATAAAATCAGAAATGAAATTGGAATTATCAGTACTGATACCCAAGAAATTCAGAGTATTACAACGTCATATTTCAAAAACATATTCTGTGAAATTTGACAACACAAAAGAAATGGATGAATTCCTAAGTAAGCACAACTTACTGAAATTGAATCAGGAAGTTGGGATTTATTTAAATACTCCTATAACATCTGAGGAAATCAATGAAGTAATCTTGATTCTTCCCAAGAAATGTCCTAGACCAGATGGATTCAGCACAGAGTTCTATCAGACATTTAAGGAGCTAATAACACCAATACTCCTTAAACTATTACAAAAAATAGCAAAGGAAGGAACACTACTAGATTCTTTCTATGAAGTTAATATCATCATAATCCCAAAACCTAATAAAGATACACTTAAAAAAGAAAACTATAGGCCAATCTCTTTGATGATCACAGATGCAAAGATTCTCAACAAAGTCTTAGCAAATTGGATTCAAAGTCATATCAAAAAGATCATTAACGGGGATAAAGTAGGCTTTATCCTGGGCACACAAGGTTGGTTCAACATACGCAAATCAATAAACGTAACCCACCATATAAACCAGTATAAAATCCAAGACCACATGATACTCTGGATAGATGCAGAAAAAGGTTTTGACAAGATCAAACAGCCTTTTATGCTCAAAACCCTAGAGAAAATTGGAATGGAAAAAACCTTTGTCAATATAATAGAAGGTGCACTTTTACCACTTCTCTCCCATATTGTACTTGAAGTCTTAGACAAAGCTATAAGACAAGAAAGGGAGATAAAAGGGATTCAAATCAGCAACAAAGAAATCAAGTTATCTTTATTTGCAGATGACATGATCCTATACCTGAGTGATCCCACAAACTCCACCAGGAAATTCCTGGAACTAATACAGAAGCTCAGCAGGGTGGCAGGATACAAACTAAACATACAAAAATCAGTGGCCTTCCTATATGCACAGAATGAAAGAAGGGGAAAAGCCCTGAGAGAAACAATTCCATTTACTATAGCCCTTAAAAAAATGAAATACCTTGGTATAAACCTAACCAAGGAAGTAAGTGACCTTTGTAATGAAAACTTTAAAACGCTAAAGAAAGAAATTACAGAAGACACTAGAAGGTGGAAAGACCTCCCATGCTCCTGGATTGGCAGAATCAACATTGTAAAAATGACCATCCTACAAAGGCAATATACAAATTCAATGCTATACCAATTAAAATCCCAAAGCACTTCTTTAAAAAAGTTGACCAAACAATCTCAAAGTTCATATGGAGGCACAAAAGACCCAGGATAGCAAAAACAATCCTGAATAACAAAAACACTGCTGGAGGTATCACCATAACAAACCTTAGTCTATACTATAAATCCATAGTTATAAAAACAACCTGGTACTGTCTCCAAAATAGACACACAGATCAATGGATAAGGGCTGAAGTCCCAGATATAAGCCCACACAAATACAGCCATTTGATCTTTGACAAAGGGGTCCAAAAATCCAATGGAAAAAGGACAGCATCTTCAAGAAATGGTGCTGGCAAAACTGGATGTCCACATGAGGAAGATTAAAACTGGATCCATACTTGTCACCACATACAATACTTAATTCCAGATAGATCAAGGACCTCAATATAGGACCAGAGATTATAAAAACCTTAGTTGAAAGGGTAGGGAACTCTCTTGAGCTGATTGGACTAATCAGAAATCCAAAAGCACAGTCAATAAAATGAACACTCAATAGATGGGATCTTATGAAATTAAAGAGCTTCTGTTCAGATAAAGAGATTGTAACTGGAGCACAAAGGCAACTCACAGAATGGGAGAAAATCTTTACTAAACACGTATCTGACAGAGCTCTATTATCCAGAGTGCACAAAGAACTTAGAAAACTAAACACCAAGGAAACAAATGGCCCAATTAAAAAATGGGCTTTGGAATTTAAAAGAAACTTTAACCAAGGACGAAATTAAAATGTCTAACAAATATATTTTTTTATTATTTTTTTATTTAATACATTTTTATTAATATTTCAGCTCATACAAACTTAATAGGTACACCAGTTCCCTCCCTACCTCTTCCCCCCCCCCGAACCCCTGCTCCCCCTCCCTTCACCCCTCCCAACCCGTCCCCCCCCCCCGTGCCTCCCGCCCCAATACCCAGAGTCCATTCTTGTGCATGCCTGACTCTCCTCTGGGCCCTCCTCTCCGATGACCAACAAGGACCCAGTGGCATTTCCCTGAACCCTTTCCTGTGTTCCCCTTAAGCCTAGGAACACTACTGTGGCTGTCAATCCCTTGCCTCCAAGGATCTTGGTGCCATTAGCAGATGCTAGACTTTGTGAGGTCAATACTGTGTTGGACATTGCGCCGGGCATGCAATGTCCAATTATGATTGCTTCGGCCCTAACTTATGTGGAGTATCTTGCAAATCATTGCTCCTCCCATCCTTTTGCTCTTACACTCTTACCGCCCCCTCTTCCGCAAATGTTCCTGAGCTTCAGGATGGGGAGAGATTAGTCTGGCCTAGTTCTAGGTGGTCGATATAGAGTCTCTGAAGTTCTGGATAGTAGTTTGTTGATTTTCTTTTGCAGTTTTGTTGCTCCTGCAATGCCCTTCACTCCATCGTGATGGGCACCGTATGTCACCCCCTGGCCAGAGACAGAAAGATGTTAAACTGGAGTCTTGTTATAAGAGCACATTCAAGGGTAGCTGTAATACTTATACCCAAAAGTGGAATCGCAGGGTCATATGGCATTTGGCAATGGGAGGGGTAGATCACCCATTTGCAAAATGGTTACTTTTTAATCTGCCGGACTATATACCCTCCCCTTCTGGTGAGTTCATACCCCCTTAGTTGTAAATTATCAGGAACAAATGTCTGTGAACTTAACTAGGTGTCACATTACTTTCTTGCAGTCCTTGATGGAGGCCTTTTTTTCTCTATTGTAACATGGTCACTGCTCTCCTTGTTTCTGGTGTGGCCCTCCAACCCCATCCCTCCTGTTCATAATCCTTGAAATTACTGTAGGTAATACATAGATTTACCTATGAGTGTCTCAAGATGGGCTGGGTGGGTTTGGTATTAGGAGCCACCTATTAGGGAGTATATACGGCGCTTAATTTTCTGGGTCTGGGATACTTCACTTAACATAATTGTTTCTAATGACATCCATTTCCCAGCAAATTCCAGTAATTCATCATTTTCGATGGCTGAGTAGTACTCCATTGTATAGATGTACCACATTTCCTTATCCACTCATCAAATGTTGGACACTTGGCTTGATTCCATGTCTTTGCTATTGTAAACAGTGCTGCTATGAACATGGTCATGCTTGTGCTATCGAGGTGAACCTCTGCTGTATGGGGGGTTATACCCAAAAGTGGAATCGCAGAGTCATATGGCATTTCAATGTTTAATTTCTTTAAGAATCTCCAGACGGCTCGCCAGAGTGTCTGTATGAGCCTGCACTCCCACTAGCAATGTAGGAGTGTTCCCCTCTCTCCACATCCTCTCCAGCATTTGTTGTTGTTTGTATTGTGGAGTTTTGCCATCCTGACCAGGGTGAGATGATATCTCAGGGTAGTTTTGATTTGCATTTCCCTGATGGCTAAGGAAGTGGAGCATTTTTTAAGATAGTTGTTAGACATTTTAATTTCATCCCTGGTAAAATTTTGTTTAAGTTCCAGGGCCCATTTTTTAATTGGGCAATTGGTTTCCTTGGTGCTTAGTTTTCTAAGTTCCTTGTGCACTCTGGACAGTAGAGCTCTATCAGATATGTGGATGGGGAAGATTTTCTCCCATTCTGTAGGTTGCCTTTGAGCTCATGTTACAATCTCTTTATCTGAACAGAAGATCTTTAATTTCACAAGATCCCAACTGTGGAGAGTTGGTAGCAGTGACTGTGCCGTTGGATGTCTGTTTAGGAACTGTTGGCCTAGCCCAATCAGCTCGAGGGAGTTCCCTATCCTTTCAACTATGGTTTTTATAGTCTCTGGCCTTAAATCAAGGTCCTTGATCCATTTGGAATTAAGTCTTGTACATGTTGACAAGTATGGGTCCAGTTTTAATCTTCTGCATGTGGAGATCCAGTTTTGCCAGCACCATTTGTTGAAGATGCTGTTCTTTCTCCATTGGATTCTTTGGGCCCCTTTGTCAAAGATCAAATGGCTGTAATTTTGTGGGCTTATATCTGGGTCTTCAATCCTTATCCATTGATCTGTGTGTCTGTTTTGGAGCCAGTACCAGGCTGTTTTTATAACTATGGATTTGTAATATAGACTAAGGTTCAGTATGGTGATACCTCCAGCAGTGTTTTTGCAACTCAGGATTGTGTTTGCTATCCTGGGTCTTTTGTGCCTCCATATGAATTTTGAGATTGTTTGGTAAACTTCTTTAAAGAATTGCTTTGGGATTTTAATTGGTATAGCATTGAATTTGTATATTGCCTTTGTAGGATGGTCATTTTTACAATGTTGATTCTGCCAATCCAGGAACATGGGAGGTCTTTCCACCTTCTGGTGTCTTCTGCAATTTCTTTCTTTAGGGTTTTAAAGTTTTCATTGTAAAGGTCTTTTATGTCCGTGGTAGATTTATACCAAGATACTTCATTTTTTTAGGAGTTATAGTAAATGGGATTGTTTCTCTCAATGCTTTTTCACTTCTTTCATCCTGGGCATATAGGAAAGCCTTTGATTTTTTCACATGTATTTTGTATCCTGCCACCCTGCTGAACTTCTCAATTAGTTCCAGGAGCTTCCTGGTGGAGTTTTTGGGGTCACTCAGGTATAAAATCAAGTCATCTGCAAATAGGGATAGCTTGACTTCTTCCTTGCCGATTTGAATCCCTCTTATGTCCCTTTCTTGTCTTATGGCTTCAGCTAAGACTTCAAGTACAATATTGAATAGAAGTGGTGAGAGTGGACAGCCTTGTCTAGTTCCTGATTGAAGTGGGAATGCTTCCAATTGTTCCCCATTGAACATAATCCTTGCCGTGGGCTTGTTGTATACAGCTTTTATTATATTGATAAAGGTTCCTTCCATTCCTACTGTCTGTAGCGTTTTGATCATAAAAGGCTGTTGGATCTTGTCAAAAGCTTTTTCTGCATCTATCGAGAGTATCATGTGGTCTTGGACTTTGGACTGGTTTACATGATGAATTACATTTATTGATTTGCATATGTTGAACCAACCTTGTGTGCTGGGGATGAAGCCTACTTGGTCCCCATGAATGATCTTTTTAATATGTTTTTGAATCCGATTTGCTAAGACTTTGTTGAGAATCTTTGTGTCTGTGTTCATCAGAGAGATCGGCCTATAGTTTTCTTTTTTAAGTGAGTCTTTATTAGGTTTTGGGATTAAAACGATATTGGCTTCATAGAAGGAATTTGGTAGTGTTCCTTCCTTTGCTATTTGATGGAACAGTTTAAGGAGTATTGGTGTTATTAACTCCTTAAATGTCTGGTAGAACTCTGTGCTGAATCCATCTGGTCCAGGACATTTTTTGGTGGGAAGATTCAAGATTACTTCCTCAATTTCCTTATATGTTATAGGACTATTTAAATAATTCACAACTTCCTGATTCAATTTAGGTAAGTTGTGTTTACTTAGAAAATCATCCATCTCGGGCTGGAGAGGTGGCTCAGGGGTTAAGCCTCTGCTTTGCAGGCGGAAGGTCCTGAGTTCTGATCCCAGATCCCACAAATAGACGCCAGGCGGAAGCGGGGGTGGTCTGTGCTTCTGTCCTGGTAGGGCGGAGCCTGTGAATCCCGGGGCAGAAGGAGGTGGAGGCGTCCATGGTGGTTCGCGAATTCCCCGTGGTTCTACACAGACACACACACACACACACACAAACGTGCGCGCGAGCACATACACACACACATGTACGCAGTTGAATAAATAATAATAAAAAATTAAAAAAAAAAAAGAAATTCATCCATCTCTTTTGTGTTGTCAAACTTCACAGAGTATAAGTTTTTGAAATATGATGCAATAATTCTCTGGATTTCTTGGGTATCAGTAGTGATAACTCCATGTTCATTTCTAATTTTGTTAATTTGGGTTTTCTCTCTCCTGCTTTTGGTTAATTTAGTTAGGGGTGTATCAATCTTATTGATTTTTTCAAAGAGCCAGTTTTTTTTTTATAACATTTATATTATTATTTCTGCTCATACAAACTTAATAGGTAGACCAGTTCCCTCCCCCCTCCTTCTCCCCCCCGGAACCCTTTGCTCCCCCTCCCTCCCTCCTCATCTCCCAGTACCTCCCCCTCCAATTCCCAGAGAGTCCTTTATTGTGTATGTCTAACTCTCCTCTTGGTCTTCCTTTCTGATGACGTAAAAGGACCCAGTGGCATTTCCCTGAACCCCTTCTCATTTTCCCCTTAAGCATAGGAACACTACTGTGGCCATCAATCCCTTGCCTCCAAGGATCTTGGTGCCTTTAGCCGATGTTAGACTTTGTGGGGTCAATAGTGTGACGGACATGGCGCAGGGCATGCAAAGTCCTATTATGATTGCTTCAGCCCTATCTAGTGTGGAGACTCTTCAAATCATTGCTCCCCCCATCCTTTTGCTCTTACAATCTTACCGCCCCCTCTTCCGCAGATGTCCCTGAGCTTCAGGATGGGGGGAGATTATGCTGTCTTAGTTCTATGTGGATGATATAGAGTCTCTGAAGTTCTGGATTGTGGTTTGTTGATTTTCTTTTGCAGTTTTGCTGCTCCTGCTATGTCTTTCACTCCATCCTGATGGGCACTGTATGTCACCCCCTGGTCAGAGACAAAAAACTGTTAAACTGGAGTCTTGTTATAATAGCACATTCAAGGATAGATGTAATAAAAGCAGGAAACCTCGATGAGGGAGGGATCGGTCATCCATTTGCAAAATGATCTCTTTTCATCTGCCAGACTATATGCCCTCTCCTTCTGGTGAGATCATACCCCCTCAGTTGTACATGATCAGGAACGAATGACTGTGAACTAAACCAGGTGTCACATTACTTACTTGCATTCCTTGGAGGTCAATTTTCTCTACTGTAACATGTTCCCCTCTCTCCTTGTGTCTGGTGTGGCTCTCCAACCCCATCCCTCCTGTTCATAATCCTTGCAATTACCATATTACATAGATTTATCCTTGAGTGTCTCAATGTGGGCTGGGTGAGTTTGGTACTAGGAGCCACCTATTAGGGAGTACATACGGCGCTTAACTTTCTGGGATTGGGATACTTCACTTAATATAATTGTTTCTAATGACATCCATTTCCCAGCAAACTCCAGTAATTCATCATTTTTGATGGCTGAGTAGTACTCCATTGTATAGATGTACCACAGTTTCCTTATCCACTCGTCAACTGTTGGACATTTAAGAACTAGCTTTTTGACTGGTTGATTTTTTCTTTCATTTTCTTAATCTCGATTTCAGATATGTCTCCCCTTATTTTGCTAATCTCCTCTCTTCTACTACTTTTGGGATCAGATTGCTCTAGTTTCTCTAAAGCTTTAAGCTGCATTGTTAAGTTGTTTATTTCTGATGTTTCTATTTTTTTGATGTAGGCATTAAGAGCTATGAACTTACCTCTTAGGACAGCTTTCATTGTGTCCCAGAGATTTTGGTAGGTTGTATTTTCGTTATCATTCACTTTCAGGAAATCTTGAATTTCCTTTTTAATTTCTTCCTGAACCCAGTTCTCATTCAGCATCATATTGTTAAGTTTCCAGGAGTTAGTGTATTTTCTCTTGTTTGATGTGTTGTGGATGTCCAGCTTTAGGCCGTGGTGGTCTGATAGGGCACTGCTGAGAAAAATGTGTATTCTTTGGTACATGGGTGAAAAGTTTGATAGAGATCTGTAAGGTCCATTTCTTTAAGGTTTGATTAAGTTCCAAAGTGTCTCTGTTAAGCTTTTGACCTGTTGATCTATCCCATTTTGAGAGGGCGGTGTTGAAGTCCACAAGAATTATCGTTTGGGGGTTGATTTCTTGCTTTCGACGCTGTAGGGTTTTCTTGATGAATGTGGAGGGGCCCGTATTGGGTGCATATATGTTCAGTATTGTGAAGTCTTCCTGGTGAATTGTACCTGTGACTAAAATGTAGTATCCATCTGTGTCTCTTATAATTTTCTTTGGTTTGAAGTCCACTTTGTCTGATAGCATAATGGCTACCCCTGCCTGTTTTCTGTTTCCATTTGCTTGTAGAATTGTTGACCAGCCTTTTATTTTTAGAGCGTGCCCATTTTTTGTGGTGAGATGGGTTTCCTGCAGGCATCAGATTGATTGTGATTTTTAATCCAAGTTTGTAATCTGTGTCTCTTGATCGGTGAATTAATTACATTAACATTTAGTGTTATAATGGAGAAACTGTTTTTAATTCCAGACATTTATTATGTTTAGTAGTTTTTATAAGTATATTGCTTCGCTTTTAATGGTGTTATACTTGCCTTCTGTTCTCCTGGATATGCCTGTTTTTTTCTTCAAGCTTGAGTATCATTTCTAGCATTTTTTGAAGGCCTGGTTTGGTGGACATGTATCCCTTCAAGTTGTCTTTGTGCTGGAAGATTTTTCTTTCTCCCTCCATCATGAGGGATAGTTTTGCTGGGTAAATCAGCCTGGGTTAACATTTTTGCTCATTCAATACTTGAAGTATGTCTCTCCAAGCTCTTCTTGCTTTTACTGTTTCGACTGAGAAGTCATTTGTTATTTTGATAGGTTTACCTTTAAAAGTGACTTGTTTTTTCTCCCTTGAAGCTCTCAGCACCAGTTCTTTATCTTGAACGTGGAGTGTTTTAAATATTATTTGCTGTGGCGCGCTTCTGTTTTGGTCTTATCTGTTTGGGGTGCGTAATGTCTCTTGTATATGGATGGGCTTCTCTTTTTTTAGATGAGGAAAGTTTTCCTTGATGATCATTTGAAAAATTTCCTCCGGGGTGGTATTTTGTGATTCTTGCTCTGGTTTTCTATAAATACGCATGTTAGGCTTCTTCAGGGTGTCCCATACCTCTTGGATATTTCTCTCAAGTATCTTTTTGGCTTTAACAACCTCTTCCATTGAGCTGGTTAATACCCCCACTTTATCTTCAAGGTCTGAAATTCTGTTTTCTGCTTCATTAGTTCTGTTGATAAGACTCTCTGTGGAGTTCTGGGTTGAAGATAACTTGTCTTGTAGCTCAGTTTTAAACTTTGCTTGAGTCTGTTTTAACTGTTCTATGCCAGTTTTTGTTTCTTGCACTGTTTTTCTCAACTCCTCCAAGTGTCTGTTGTGTTCCTCTTCAAAGCCATTGATTCGAATATGTAATTCCTCCCGGATTTCCTCTTTCATAGTATTGAACATGGTAATGATCATATTTTGAAAGTCGTTATCCTGGGTGAGGCTTTTTTAAAAGGCCATTTTCCGTGGGTCTGTTCTTGTTGGAGTCTAACTTTATGGGATTAATTCCTTCAGTGGGAAATTTGTTTATTTGAGTGTTGCTTCTCATGGATTTGCACTTTGACTTTGGCATTGTCGTTTTAACTCTTAAGATCTTTCAATTTCACTAAACTGAATTATTTGGCTTGGGGTTCTGGGGGTGTGCAGGGACGGAGCTTACCTAGGTCGCGGATGAGGCCTGCCTGGACCGCCCCCGCGTCCCGGTCAGAGGAGCAGTGTGGCGAAAGGAGGATGGGGGCGTCGTTGTGGATCTATTTAACCCCAGGGTAGCTGGGGCAGGCCCAGGTTCAAGGGGAGGTCCTCCTTGTCCCTCGGCCCTGCGCACAGCTCCCGGCTTGGATGGTGGGGTAGGAGCTGGGTCCCTTGGGCTGCCTAACAAATATCTTAAAAAATGCTCCACATTCTTAGACATGAGGGAAATTCAAATCAAAGTCTCCCTGAGATATCATCTCACCCCTGTCAGGATGGCAAAAATCCACAATACAAACAACACCAAAAACAGGAGAGGATGTGCAAAGAGGGGAACTCTCCTACATTGCTGGTGGGAATGTAATCTCATACAACTACTCTGGCAAGCTATCTGGCAATTCTTAAAGAAGTTAAAGATTGAAATGCCATATGACCCTGCTATTCCACTTTTGGGAATAACCCCCCATACAGCAGAGGTTCACCTCGATAGCACAAGCACGACCATGTTCATAGCAGCACTGTTTACAATAGCAAAGTCATGGAATCAACCCAATTGTCCAACATTTGATGAGTGGATAAAGGAAATGTGGTACATTTATACAATGGAGTACTACTCAGCCATCAATAATGATGAATTAATGCAATTTTCTGGGAAATGGACAGAATTAGAAACAATTATATTGAGTGAAGTATCACAGACACAAAAAATTAAGCACCGTATGTTCTCCCTAATAGGTGGGTCCTAGTACCAAACCCATTTAGAGACACACTCAAAGATAAATCTTTGTAATACCTACAGTAAATGCAAAGATTATAAACAGTAGAGAAGGGGAAGGAGGGCACCACCAGAAACGAGGAGAGAGGGGATCATGGTACAGCAGAGATAATAGGCCACCATCAAGGACTGCAAGTAAGAAATGAGACATCTGGTTCAGCTCACAGACTGTCCTTCCTGGTCACTTGCAACTGATAGGGTATGATCTTACCTAAAAGAGAGGGCATACAGTCTGGCAGATAGAAGGTAACCATTTTGCAATGGGAGACTAACCCATCCTTACCACAGTCTCCTACTCTTATTCCATCTACCTTTGAATCTATCCTTATAATAAGACTCTATTTTAACAGCATTGTATCTCTGGCCAGGGGGTGACATCCAATACCTATCAGGATGGAGCCAAGGGCACTGCAGGAGCATTAAAACTGAAAAAAAAAATCAACAAACCATAATTCAGAACATCATAGACTCTATATCAACCACCTGGAATCAGGCCTGCCTAATCTCTCCACATCCTGAAGCTCAGGGAAATTTGTGGAATAGGGGGCGGTAAGATTGTGAGAGCACAAGGATGGGAGGAATCATAATATGCAAGATACTCCACACAAGTTAGGGCTGAAGCAATTATACTAGGACTCTGTATGATCTACGCAATGACCTACATATTATTGACCCCTCAAAGTCTAGCATGGTATAAAGGCACTAGAAAGTGTTCCCATACTTAAGGGGAATACAAGAAAGAATTCTAGGAAATGCCACTGAGTCCTTACACCTCATCAGTAGAGGAGGACCCAGAGGAAAATTTGTTATACACATTAAAGGAATGCTTCAGAAATAGGAGGAAGGGACACTGGGAGAAAGGGAGGGAGGTGGGAAAGGAAGGGGAAAAGGGGGAAGAGAGCAGGGAGGTCCAGGGAGTAGAGGGAGGGAGGGGACAGGGGTGCCTATTGAGTTTGTATGAGTGGAAAAATAAAAAAAAGAATATCATATCATAAGAATATTCATATCATCATAGGAATGATGATAATTTACAAATACCAGCAGCTATTAATGTCCTGATCATTATTTTTCAATCAATTTATCAGAGATTCATAAAGCATCAGAGGCAAAAAATTAGTTTAGCAGGCCCAGACACTCATTTTACAAGCAAAAGGGCTAAATATGAAAGTAAGAATCTCAAAGTTAGTGTTATAATTCTTGATAACAAACTATCAGATAAATATTTTCGAGTGCATGGAAAGTAGATTTCACCTTCATCTAAATATTATTAATTTTAATCACCTAATAATTATAAAAGAAAACCTTTCTCTTAGAGGATAGTTCCTTTATTATTATTTATTCAATTGTGCGTGTGTGCGTATGTATGTGTGTGGGTGCGTGCACGTGTATGTGTGTGTGTGTGTCTGTGTGTGTGTAGAACCACGGACGAATTCGGGAACCACCATGGACGCCTCCACCTCCTTGTTTACTCTGCCCTGGGATTCACAGGCTCCGCCCTACCAGCACCAGAAGAGCAGGCTGCCCCCTCTTCCGCCTGGCGTCTATACGTGGGATCTGGAATCCGAACTCAGGACTTTCCGCCTGCAAGGCAGAGGCTTAACCCCTGAGCCACTTCTCCAGCTCATTTTTTATATATAAGATTTGGTAAACAATTAATTATTTAGTGACTTCACTTTATGTGTTTCAAATTTGTAGAAAACTGTGTATGTTGTACAGCTACAGATAATACCACTTTTTATACTCACTTCTGTTTCCCTACTTCATGAATTACTGTATTTTAACTCTACATACTTGGTTTAGAATAGAGTTTATATTGGTTAAATCAGTAAGTGATATCATTCATTTTAGTGTAACAGAATTTGATAAGGGAAGAACATTTAAAAAGTTAGGGCATCTTTTTCAGATATCCATGAAAATTTCTTAGACAGATTTTCAAATGGTTAAAGTGTTATGTAAAATATGAAAATTTTAAAAAATTAAGAAACAGTGAAGTTTCAATATGGCTGAGCCTAGATGAACATTATGTTAAATGAAATGAGCTAGTCATAAAAAGATGTTCTCACCATAAGAGAAAGTCAAAAAATTTATCTCTTAGAAGTTGAGAGTAATCAAAGGATTTCTTAATAGTCTCTTTGTGGCTAGGTGGACAAGTGACCCTCTTAAGTGTAGCAGACATTGATTCAGCAAACATTTTCTCTTCTAGTTACACATGGGAAGAGGAAATTCTGTTCAATTTGATATGTTCATTTTTCATATAACCATATAAAGTGTTGTTAAACATTTCTAATTTCTTCCTTTCTTTTATGACCTTAAATGATTTACTCAATGTTTTTCAAAGAATCTCATATTCAATTAATTTACCCTCTGTAGGTTCCTCCATATGAAGAATCTTAGTTCTATTTTGTACTTTATTTTACAAACTACTGTTTTGTATTTTTTATGTCCCTATCTGTGCACTCATTTAGTAAATTTTTTCTCTCCTGGAGTAAATCCCCTTCCCCTGGTCTTTTATCACCTGGACTAAAAAGTGTGCACAACATTTTGTGAGATTTGTAACAATAACAGCCTGTCTTCCAAAGAAGAAATGAGCCTCAAGTCTTACATTATTCACACCACTGTCAGTAACAATGGTAGCATCTTTTTCAAAATTTATTACAAATCCTAAATCTCTTTGGAATAAACAACTCCATGCCTAGTGTCCATTTATTTCTCATTTCTAAAATTTAGTGTAAAATTCTTCAGTTTCTCTTCAAAAACTAAAGAAGCAAAGTTCAATGTAAATATTACCATCTTTCCAAGGACAAGATACTACTACATCCTTTTGCAAAAACAAGTCTTAAATTTAAGCATAAAGTTCACAATTTATTTATTAGGCAATTTAATATTAAAAATTACAAAATATATTTCTTAACAAACAGAACATGGTATCTTCAATATTATTACTACAAACAAAGCCTTAAGGGGCTGGAGAGATGGCTCAGGGGTTAAGCCTCTGCCTTGCAGGCGGAAGGTCCTAAGTTCGGATCCCAGATCCCACATATAGACGCCGGGCGGAAGTGGGGGCGGCCTGCGCTTCTGGTCCTGGTAGGGCGGAGCCTGTGAATCCCGGGGCAGAGTAAACAAGGAGGAGGTGGAGGTGGTCCATGCTGGTTCCTGAATTCGCCCGTGGTTCTACACACACACACACACACACACACACACACACACACACACACACAACAATACACACGCGCACAGTTGAATAAATATAAAAAAAATTAAAAAAAAACACAAAGCCTTAAAAGTAAGTCCTCTTGTAGAATTCTCAGATCTAGTGCAGTGTTATATTTTGTTGCTTACTTCATATTCAAGCTTCATTAGATCAGAAAAAAGAATAATTTGCTGTAACAGTTACTGTTAACTGTTGCTGTGAGAGAGCACCCAAAGTCAAACAACTTGTGGGAAAAAATGGAGATTTATTCAGCTTACGGTTCCAGAGGGAAGGTATAGTCTCTCAAAGCAGAGGCAACATGGCTGGCTGGCCAAAGCTGGAGGTGGCTATGTCACTGCAGACATCTTGGAAGCTGAGAGCTGCAGACTGCTTGCTGCAAAGGCAGACTTCTCCTCGAGGTAGAGTGGGACTCATCCACCTCAAGGCCCACCCCTTGTGACTGCCTTCCTCCAGCAAGGCTCCACCTCTCAAGGTGCCATAACCTTGCCAAACACATGAGACTGTGGGAGACACATTTCAAACCATGACATTTGCTATTGCCCATATAAAGACATTATACCTTCTTTGTGTCTCTACTTCCCATTTTCCGTAGGTATTTTCAGATCAGGCCCTTAAATCATTCATATGTTTATGTGGGATCAGAACTCCACTCCTCATGATTTCATGGTAAATGTTCTATCTGTTGAACAATCTTTCCAGCCTTTGCTTCATATACCTATCCTGAAATTATTGAATACACTTGAATCATTTTACATAGTTGAAGTGTTAATACTTTGGAAGCGCAAAATTAAACTTTGATGGGACAGAAGTTTCAATGGATGAAAGTTTTGTCAAAAAAGTATTAGACATAGGATTGGATTCTCAGAATCCAGGTAATTGCTAGATACAGGAGCCTGCCTATCATTCTAGCACTGAAAAGTGGCAATGAGAGGTCCTGTATCATAATGACAAGAAAGCCTAGCTTAAATCACAATCTCTGCTTTCAACTGAGAGACTGTTTCATAGGCCCATTGCTCTAATGATATGTGGCCAAACTACTTAGGGATCAAGGAGTTTATACATGTTCATGGTTCTAGATTATAATTATCACAAACACAGGAAAATGAAGTTGCCCATACCATATCCACAGGAAGAGCTGAGTAAATGTCTATTACATTAGAAGAGATCGTCTCCATGTATTAGAGAATGGTCTCACCCACTATGAGCTGTATTTTCCTGCATCTATTAGACAACTTTCCAAATACTTGCTCAGAAGCTTGCCTAAATTAAATAACTCTTCATAGGTATGCATAAAGATTTTGTCCAATTTTCAGGTTGACACCAATATCTAACTGTCACAGAGATCCTACTACAATGATTAAGGATTGACTGAAGAATTCTGAAACCCACCTTTAGCTTCTACCTATATATGTATGTGTACATGCAAGCTCCTGCATCTGTGACCCTTCAGTGATGTGTAGAAGATAATTCACATTGGTGAATAAGACATCAGAATGACTTTTTCTGCCATGTCAAAATAGAGTCAAAAATAGAGACGAATATGACGCACAATATTTTGAATGCTAGCCTGCAATTAACTTTGTAGAAATCATTTAATTCCCTTCTTTCTTTCTTACTCTTCCATACTTCCTTCCTTTCTTCCATTCTCTCCTTCTCTTTCTCTTTTCCTTCCTTCCTTCCTTCTTTCTTCCTTCCTTCCCTCCTCCCTCCCTCCCTCCCTCCCTCCCTCCCTCCCTCCCTTCTTTCTTTCTTTCTTTCTTTCTTTTCTTTTTTTTTCTTTCTTTCTTTCTTTCTTTCTTTCTTTCCTCTTTTCCCTTCTCTCTCCCCTCCCTCCTCCCTCCCCTTTCTTTCTTTCTTTTTTTCTTTCTTTCTTTCTTTTTTCTTTCTTTCTTTCTTTCTTTCTTTCTTTCTTCTTCTTTCTTTCTTTCTTCTTTCTTTCTTCTTTCTTCTTTCTTTCTTCTTTCTTTCTTTCCTCTCTTCCCCTTCTCTCTCCCTCCCTCCATTCCTCCCTCCATTTACCTTCCATCCTCTCTCTCTCTCTCTCTTTTGACAGTATCATGCTTTATACCTCCAGCTGACCTGAAACTCACCATGTCATCCATACTTCTCTTGAGCTCACAGTAATCTTCCTGTTGAGGTACTGCTGAGAATCATGGTTCTTGGCAGCCAACACAATTTTTTTCATTTTAAATGACCAAGTAGCTTTCTGATTTTGACATGAAAACTTTATATGTAGATGCTAAAATACTAATACAAGTTTTAATCAATTTTTACTTTGGCTGTGAAATCACTACTAGCATGATTATTATAATTCCCTAAGACTCAATTAAGCTTAGTATTCATGGCTGGCTGTGTTCTCAAAAGTCAGCTTCAGAAATATTCAAAAGTTCTCATGATATTATAGGTTTTCTTCTGATAGCTAATAATACTCATTAAAAGCAAGTCACAGTGAATTCCTCCAAATGTGAGCAAATTCAAACCTTAAAAAGTTTGAATATTCTAACTACATATTTTATTTCAGTTTTGTTATGTGTCTGAATATAATCCTTCTGTAAAAATAATACATTTAAATACATGAAATATAAATAATACTCAATTAAAATAGAATTCTTTAATGCCTTAAATACAAATGAAGAAACTAAGTCTTCCCAGAATATCTAAATTTAAAGTAAACTGATTTAAAGAATGTCTGGAAAAGAGAAATTCTAGCTCCTAAAATCATCTTCATTGATTTAATGATTTTGCCCCACCATCTTCCTCATTACTAAAAAAGCACTTTAATATAGTTTTATAGAAACCTAAAGGAGAATTGATAATCTTTCGCTAAGTCCTTTCTTCATTTGAGCCATTCTTGCAACTGCCACAATTTCATCTGTTTGTAATATATTTCCTTTCTATCAAAAGTCAATCACTTTATTTTCTAACCACTTATAATTTTTTCTCCATTATAAGTTTAGTGTATAATTCAGCACCTCCATGTCTTAGCACTGAATATTTGTCCAGCATATATATTGATTGTAGCTAGACTGTGGATTTTTGATTTATAGAAAAGACAAAAATGATGCGTTTCCCTCAAAAATGAAATAATAATCTTTGAATGATTCTTAAAGGAATTTTTCTCGTAAACTGAGAAATATGTCTTTTTGAAAGAAAATGTGCTATATTCTCTGACACTTATTATCTTCAATTTATTTTTTTTCATTTTAAATGACCAAGTAGCTTTCTGATTTTGACATGCAAACTTTATATATAGATACTAAAATACTAATACGTTTTAATTAATTGAAAATTTTTGAGTAAACTGAAATATCATGATGAAGCTTCTTCCTTTTTTAGTGATAGTAATGACTGAATTTAGTTTAACACACATAATAGTCTAAGTTTACCAATGAGCCACATCCCCAATGCAAAGTGCTTAAGTAATAAAACTTAGAAAAATTAAATGCACTTAGCATAAGATGAGCTTTAAAAGTAAGCAGAATGCAAAAAACATCATCAAGTGAAATCATGAATAACTTCCATTTGGCATAGAAATCAGGAAACGAGCTGAAACCTATAGATGTACTCATACAACATCATGAATCTATCATTTGAATTTTCCACTTACAAAAAATTTAAATCCCAAATTAGTTAAGACTATAGAAAAAAAAAGCTGTTTGTGCTTTTTAGCACATTGAGACTCTCCAGATATTGAGCACAAATGAGGATTCTCCAGTTCAGCTGGGAATGGCTGATTGGGACATTTACTGGGACAGCTTTCTTTAGTGACACACTTGTATGTACAAGATGTTATCATTGCCTGCATTGCATTAGCACTTGTCAAAATTTATGAAGCTAAAGCTAAATTAATTGTTACATAATCTTGCATTTACATGAATAAATTAAGCAACTTAAAATTATTTGATCAACTTGTGCTATAAATTCATATACATGTTAAGAGGTATATAAATTATGTATAAGTAGATATGTGTGTTCTCTTTGGAATATTCTTTATAGATTGGGTAAGTCTCTTAGCTGAAGAAGTTTTTTTTATTATTATTCAATTGTGCGTGTGCGTATGTATGTGCGTGCGCGCGCGTGTGTGGGTGTCTGTGTGTGTGTAGAACCACGGACGAATTCGGGAACCCCCATGGACCGTCTCCACCTCCTCCATGTTTATTCTGCCCCGGGATTCACAGGCTCCACCCTACCAGGACCAGAAGCGCAAGCCGCCCCCGCTTCCACCTGGCGTCTATACGTGGGATCTGGGATCCGGACCTTCCGCCTGCAAGGCAGAGGCTTAACCCCCGAGACACCTCTCCAGCCCCGGCTGAAGAAGTTTTGCATAAAACTCTGGCTTGTATCACCCCTCATGACATAAAACCAGGCATGGAAACACATATTTATAATTATATCACTCTGGTGGTAAAGGGAGAAGTACTGGAATTTCAAGCCCATGCTCTGCTTTATAACTGATATGTGAAACCCTGCAATGCACACAAAGAATATACTTCATAATAAACATTTTTATTTTTGGGAAGAGGTAAACCAAGAAAACTTTATTTTACAAAAAAAATTTATTTAAAATTTTAGAAAGGTGAGAATATAGAATAATTGCAGCCATAGGAATTTCTTAAAATAAATGACTAAAAGTTGAAGGCTAGAGATGCCAAAGATACTGAGTCCATTTCCTTTTCGGAACAATGATAACATAAAACTTAGACATGTGTGTTGAAACTAGCACAGATCCTACCTATGCTTTCCTGTTTCTTTTAAGTAAAGGTCTCTTGATTAACACTAGTGTGGGAAGAATGGCAGGAGTTAAATTGTTCTTCTCTGTCTATAGAAGACAATGTGTTTTCATCAGACTTTATACTAAATCCATGTCAATCAAAAAAACAAAAGAATCCTTTATTTTTTTAACATTTCTAAAAATGTTTAAAATTCTATCACCACATTCAGTAACCAAAAACGATCAGGAAAAGTTCTCTCCTCCTTACTATGTCTGCTCTATACAGACAGATAGTAGAAATGCATGCTATTAATGAGCGTTTCAAAATGTGGTAAGCAAGTGCTAATGTAAGCACAATGCCTACATTTATAAACTTAATGGATGACTGAGATTTAAAGTTTTCAAAAATAAAAATCATGGTATAATTAATTAAGCATTGGTGTTCTACGATTTTTTTTATCAGTTGAATCAAGGTATCTATTTTGTATAGCTATTTCCTGCAAATCAAGTTGATTTATTCTGGAGAGATAAGACTGGGGAAATAAATGAATTATCTAAGATAACTCTCCCAAATTAAATATATCTTGAAAGCTCAGAAAGTTGTTGAAATTTGCAAGATTAACCAAGTCATTCCTAATGGGTATGTAAGTAGTAACAATTGATATGAAGAAGAGAATCTGAAAGGCCATCACAGAGCATCCTACTGGTCTTGAAGTGAACCCAAGCATGCAACCTTCAAGAATCACCAATCATGGAGCTTAGGCTTTTTGGTAATGCAGGCAGCTCCAAGTCATACTCTCATACATATTTCTCTAAGTAGCTTTAATAAATTCACTGGTTAGATATGCAGTTACCTTTTCTGCTGCTGTGAAATAACACTGGCACTCAGGCAGAGAGGGACAAAGAAGATTATGTGACTTTATATATTCAAGTATGGTAGAAAAAGTATGAAGAACAGCAGATGCTGTAGGCAGCTCAGTCACGCAGCTATCATGGAGGGCAAGAAAACAAGAGGCATTGCTATCCAACCTCAAGGCCCACCTCCTATGATATGCTTTCCTCCATCAAAGTTCAACTCCTTAAGGCTTAACAACCTTCCCAAACATTAACATCACCTAAAGATTCACACTGAAACCATGAACTTAGGTAAACTAGACTAGGGTGAAATCATGTCCTTGGTCTGTAGAGTGAACAGACATTTGTTTAAATCTCCCTGGAAATGTCACACAGCACAGATCATAGAATAAGCCATTCTGAGGTGTAAATTCAGTAGGACTTACTTCATTGTATGAGTACATCTATAAAATTCCAGAAAATACTATAATACATGTTGGCCCTTGGAAAGCTGAAAATAACACCACAGTGTGAAAAATAACTTTTTCACAGTGTGTAAAAGAAAGGTTAATGTTTTTCAAATATCATTAGACTCTCTATTAATATGGTCTCCTACTTGCATTTTAATTCATGTATGCATGTGCATGCGCGTGCACACACACACACACATATTGAGTATGTTGTGTTTATTTGCCTTAAAATTTGAAAGCAGCATAGTCAAGGAAGTGGAAAATGATATCTATTAATCAAAGTTGAAGAATGAGCTTGATTATGACACCATATAATGCAGGACTTGAGTTGGATGTAACCATGCTTAATTTTCTGAGACTGTCACCTTTAGTGATTCCAATGCCTAATCTGAAAATATTCTCTGCATTTTCCATATGTCAGTTCTATTTTTGACCATTTAATTCTCCATTCACTGTAGCATTTAATGACTGTCCTTCATCCCTTTGAGTGATGCATTTTAGCCAGGAACATGTGCAGTGGAAAGACATAGTACATTCAGTCATTTACAGTCACTGAGCTGACAAAAACCTCTTTCTCTGTCTTTTGATTTAGAATTTGTGTGAGGAATTAAAATAACTTCACATTTGTCTTCTGTAAGTCTACAACAAAAATTATAAAACATAATTAGGAGAAAGATGCAACACAGATTTAAATTTTATTTTTTCCCACATTTTATTTTTTACACATTCAATAGGTACCTCATCCTCTCCCTCCCTACACCCCTCCCCAGTGCCCCCTTGGACTCTCCCCCCCTTTTCCCCTTCCTTTCACCTCCTTCCCTCCCTCCCCTTCTCCCAGTGACATTCTATGGTCATGAAAATGCATCTTATCAGCTGTTAAACATTTGCTGTTTTATACAGTGTTGACTTTCACACGCATACCATTTATATTTCTCAACTAGTAATACTCAACTAGCATAAGAATATAGGACTGAAAAAAATTCCTGGAACATATATTTTTACTTATTAGCTAAATTATACTGTGTTATAGTCTCAAAGAAAACACTGGATTCCAGCCCAATGCTTGTGCTACTTATTTAAGGCACGTACTTTACCAGGAAATGCACAAAATTACAAACATACATAATGATGTTCTTGAGATGTCTAAAATCTATCAATTCCAAGTAACAAAATTGGTGTGTCCTAAAATTCTGTTATAAATTTGCATGTGTTCTTTAGCTTGGAGGAATGAATATGTGAGTATTGTGTGAGTTGAATGAACACAGAGATCACAACATACCTCCCTAAATATGAAGAATCTTTAAAGAAAATATAAGAATAAGCAAGAAAACAGTTTAGAAAGTATGGTGACTCCTCACAAATATGAAATGAGTCTGATCCTGAGACTCATTTGGGGAGAAAGGAAGGAATTAAATGCAAGAATGAAGAAAGAGAGCAGAAAATTTTCTGCCCTTCTGATTCCCAAAGGATGACTGAGAATTTCAAAAGAAAAGATTTTTTTTCGTTCTCTACTTTAACAGGGAAAACAAAGTGTGCCACTGAAGATGATGTTAGACTCTTTCTTATTGCCTTTCTCTACATTACCACACATGGGTCTTCAAAGATTATTTTCCATGTTTTTCATTTATCTTAGAATTTAATATTAATGAAAATATAATTAATCCTAAGCTACCTCTTTGATAACTACTTTTCCTTTGGCTATCATGAAACACAGATGCTAATAACATTCTGTTTTTCTCTTGTCTTCAGGGTTTACATAAATAGGAGTTTTTTTCTAGTCACATACATTGAAGGCATGTCAGCATTTTCACTGTTAATCTGTTCGGTTCATTGCTTTACTTCTACTGAATTAAGTTTAATTACATGCATTCACTTTTCTCTTTTTTTCCCCTTTGATATCTAGAGTTGGAAACTCTAGCTCTTACCTGTGAATGTTATATCTACTAAGATGAATCATTCTGCCAACTATTCTACAATAAAGCCTTCTCTAATCATAACTCATCTCTGAAACTTCAGTTTCCCAAATATTTATTCTGTGAAAGGAATTTCTAGTTGATTAAACCTTATACTAATTCTATATTATTAACTGTAAAATAATAAAATATTAAAATGTTTTTCAAATAGTTGAAAATAAATTATATGGAAAATTGTTTTAAATTGCTTTCTACAATATTTCAAAACTCTGTTAGACAGACATCTCTGTCTGTACTCAGTAGGTTATCAAATAAAATAAGAAGACATGAATGTGAAAAGGAATTTGTTATGTTTTATATAGGTTTATCAGAGAGGAAGAGAGCTAAGTGAAGGTGAAAGTGAGAGAAATTAGAACATATTATGTACATTTAGAAAATTGCCAAGGAACAAATATGATTAATACAACATTTGTTTTATATTAAAACCATACTTACAAATTATTCAGTAAAAACATACATAGGCAATGATGTCATAAAAATTGTTTAATATTAACTATTTAAAATAATTAGTGTAGCTAAGAGGCATGGCTCCAAAATTAGTTTTATCTTATTTTTTCTCCCACATTTTATTTTTTTCCCACATTTTATTTTTTACACATTCAATAGGTACCTCGTCCTCTCCCTCCCTACACCCCTCCCCAATTCCCCCTTGGACTTTTCCCCCCTTTTCCCCTTCCTTTCACATCCTTCCCTCCCTCCCCTTCTCCCAGTGTCTCCCCCTTCCCCCTCCCATTCCCTGGTGCATCCTTTTGTGTGAATGCCAAACCCCTCTGAATACTTCAAGGTAGTGAGGTATAAGGACTCAGTGGAATAGTCCAGAGTTCTTTCTTGGGCTCTCCTTTAGTATGGGAACTCTATTATGATTGTTAATCCCTTGCCTCTAAGGATCCTTCTGCCAGTGATCCATGCTAGGCTTTGGGTGGGGGTCATTGATATGTCAACCACAGTTCAGGTCATACAAGAATGATTATGGCTACTGTAGTCCTAATTTGTGTGGAGTATCTTGTATATCGTTGGTCTTCCCCATCTTTAGGCTTTTACAATCTTAATGTCTCCTCTTCTGCAAGGTTCCCTGAACTTCCGGATTGAGAGAAATTTGGCCGTTCTGGTTTCAGGTGATTAATGTAGGGTCTTTGGTGTTCTGACATCTAGACTACAGTGAGACTTGTTCTCACCAGACCTGCATAATGACTGACATACCAACAAACCCCCATAGAATATAGAGGAAATCAAGAAAGATAACATTCAGTGGAAACTTTGGGGACTGAAGCTGGATGAATGAAGTGAAATACTCTTATCAGTAGGGTGGCCCCAAGAGACAACTTTGTATGCCACAAGAGGCTTGAACCTCCACAACAGTAGACAAGCCCTATGGACCCTGGGGTCCATAGAGGCAGACAGAGAGGAGGGTGGGAAGGAAAGAAGCAGAGATGAGAACTCAATATATTTGTAAAACTAGAAAAATAAAGTAATGATAAAAAATAGGAGAACAGGCTAGAAAGGAGACAGTATGAAGCAGGACAAGAGTGGGGATTAGGATTTGGCAGTGAAAGGTGAAAATGACATTCACTGAATTTATGTATGAAAGTATCAAAGAATAAAAATAAATTTATCAGGAGAAAAAAAGCAAATCTAAAACCTACTCAGGTGGATGAGAGTGAGGGGAGATGGAGGGAATAAGGGGTAAGTACTGAACATGCTGTAAAAATAGGGAAAAATAAATTAATAAAAATTTAAAATGGAAAATAAGATATTCTATTTATTTGCTCTAAACTCTTTGAAATTGGAATTTACTTTATGATTATAAACAAAATCTGCACCAGCAACAAAATATAACAAAACATTAAATTTTTCTTAAAGATGTTTGTAGTTATTATTTGATTTTTTTAATTTCTTTTTTCTTTTATTTATTTTTTCCACTCATGCAAACTCGATAGGTACCCCATTCCCCTCACTCCCTCAATCCCTCCCTGGATCCTCTTGCTCCCTCCCTCCTTTTCTCCTTTCTTCCCCCCTCCCTTTCTCCCATTTCCCCCCCCCCAATCCCTGGAGCATCCTTTAAGTGTACATGTCAAGCTTCCCTCTGGGTCCTCCTCTCTGATGAGGTGTAAGGATTCGGTAGCATTACCTAGAGCGCTTTTTTGTGTTCCCCTTTAACATAGGAACACTATTGTGACTGTTATTCCCTTGTCTCTAAGGATCCTAGTGCCTGTGATCCATGCTAGACTTGAGGGGTCAATGATATGTTGGTCATTGCGCAGGTCATGCAAAATCCTATTATGATTACTTCGTCCCTACCTTGTGTGGAGTATCTTGTGTATCGTTGCTCCTCCTCATCTTTAGGCTCTTACAATCTTATTGCCCCCCTCTTTTGCAAATTTCCCTGAGCTTTAGGATGGTGAGAAATTAGGCTGACCTGGTTCCAGATGGTTGATATAGAGTCTCTGATGTTCTGAATTATGGTTGGTTGATTTATTTGTTTTAGTTATGCTGCTCCTGCACTGCCCTTAGCTTCATCCTGATGGGTATTGGATGTCACCCCCTGGAAAGAGATAAAAGGCTGTTAAGTAGATTCAGAAGTAAATGGAATAAGAGTAGGAGACAACAGTAAGGGGGGGATCAGTCCCCCATTTGCAAAATGGGTTACCTTCTATCTGCTAGATGGTATGCCCTCCCTTTCTGGTGAGATCATGCCCCATCAGTTTCAAGTGTATAGGAAGGAAAGTCTGTGAGCTTAACCAGATGTATCATTACTTACTTGCAGTCCTTGATGGTGGCTTATTTTCTCTCCTATAGCAGGATATCCTCTCTCCTTACTTCTGGCAGTACCCTCCTTTCCCTTCACTACTGTTTATAATCTTTGCAATTACTGTAGGTATTACAGAGATTTATCTTAGAGTGTGTCATTAAGTGGGTTTGGTACTAGGATCCACCTGTTAGGGAATACATATGGTGCTTAATTTTCTGTGTCTGGGATACTTAACTCAGTATGTTTTTTTCTAATTCTGTTGCACCTGGTGTTCTGGGGTAGGCTCCTGGCCACCAGGAAGGAGAAAGTTGTGTGCACTGCTGGCCCCTTTGCCTCCGAGCCCCAGAGACAATCAGACATGGTGGAGAGTTTAGTCGAAGCAGGAACTAGTTTATTGTAGGCAGCGTAGGAGTTCATAAAGGTAAAGACTGCAAGGCACCAAATGGGCAGCCAATCATCTTAATGGTCAGCACAGCATGCAGAATCCATGGGCCAGAGTCAGCATTCATCTATATGGGGGACATGCTGAGTTCACGTGTATGGAATTCTTATGAACCAATCAGGGTTCCCTGTGTGCAAACAGGGTTACCCCAGCACACTAGCTCCCAGGGCCATCTTAGGTCCCATGTGCTCAGCCAATCCCTGTTCACTTCCTCCCAGCACCATTTTTCCTGGGCTGGCCCAACATAATTCCATCCATTTCCCAGTAAATTTCATTAATTCATCATTTTTGATGGCTGAGTAGTATTCCATTGTATAAATGTACCACATTTTCCTTATCTACTCATCAACTGTTGTGCATTTGGGTTGATTCAATGACTTTGCTATGAACATGGTCATGCTTGTGCTATCAAGGTGAATTTTTGCTGTACGGGGGATTATTCCCAAAAGTGGAATAGCAGGGTCATATGGCATTTCAATCTTTAACTTTTTTAAGAATTACCAGATGGTTCACCAGAGTGGTTGTATAAGCTTGGATTCCCACCAGCAATGTAGTAGAGTTCCCTTCTTGCCACATCCTCTCTAGCATTTGTTGTTGTTTGTATTGTGGATTTTTGCTATCCTAATCAGGGTGAGATGATATCTCAGGGAAGTTTTGATTTGCATTTCCCTGATGGCTAAGAATGTGGAACATTTTTTAAGATATTTGTTAGACATTTAAATTTCGTCCTTGGTAAAGTTTCTTTTAAGTTCCAAGGCCATTTTTCAATTGGGCCATTTATTTTCTTGGTGTTTAGTTTTCTAAGTTCTTTGTGCATTCTGGATAATAGAGCTCTATCAGCAATGTGGTTAGTGAAGATTTTTGCCCATTTTGTGGGTTTCCTTTGTGCTCAAGTTACAATCTCTTTATCAGAACAGAAGCTCTTTAATTTCATAAGATCCCATCTGTTGAGTGTTGGTTGTAGTGACTGTGCTATTGGATTTCCATTTAGTAACTGTTGACCTAGTCCAATCAGCTCCAGGGAATTCTCTACCCTTTCAACTGAGGTTTTTATAGTCTATAGCTTTATATCGAGGTCCTTGATCCATTTGGAATTAAGTCTTGTACATGGTGAAAATACGGGTCCAGTTTTAATCTTCTGTATGTGGACATCCAGTTTAGCCAGCACCATTTGTTGACGATACTGTTCTTTTTCCATTGGATTTTTTGGGTCCCTTTGTCAAAGATCAAATGGTCCTAATTGTGTGAGGTTATATCAGGGTCTTCAAGCCTTATATATTGATCTGCGTGTCTCTTTTGGAGGCAGTACCAGGCTGTTTTTATAACTATGGATTTGTAGTACAGATTAAGATTTGGTATGGTGATACCTCCAGCAGTGTTTTTGTTACTCAGGATTGTTTTTGCTATCCTAGATCTTTTGTGCCTCCATATGAATTTTGAGATTGTTTGGTCAACTTCTCTAAAGAATTGCTTTGGGGTTTTAATTGGTATAGCATTGAATCTGTATATTGCCTTGGTAGGATGGTCATTTTTATGATGTTGATTCTGCCAATCCAGGAACATGGGAGGTCTTTACACATTCTGTTGTCTTCTGCAATTTCTTTCTTTAGGGTTTTAAAGTTTTCTATGTATAGGTCTCTTACTTCCTTGGTTAGGTTTATATGAAGGTATTTCATTTTTTTAGGGGCTATAGTAAATGGGATAGTTTCTCTCAGGACTTTTTCACTTCTTTCATTCTGGGCATATAGGAAGGCCACTGATTTTTGTACATTTATTTTGTATCCTGCCACTCTGATGAACCTCTGTTTTATTTCCAGGAGTTTCCTGGTGGAGTTTTTGGGGTCATTCAGGTATAAGATCATGTCATCTGGAAATAGAAATAACCTGACTTCTTCCTTACTGATTTCAATCCCTTTTATCTCCCTTTCTTGTCTGATTGCCTCAATTAAAACTTCACACACAATATTGAATAGAAGTGGTGAGAGTGGACAGCCTTGTCTAGTCCCTGATTGAAGCAGGAATGCTTCAAGTTATTCCCCATTGAAAATAATCCTTGCTGTTGGTTTGTTTTATACAGCTTTTATTATATTGATGAAAGTTCCTTCCATTCCAACTGTCTCTAGGGTTTTGATCGTAAAGAGCTGTTGGATCTTGTCAGGTTTTTCTGCACTTATCTAGAGTATTATGTGGTCTTGGATTTTGGACAGATTTATATGGTAAATTACATTTATTGTTTTCGTATGTTGAGCCAACCTTGTGTGTCAAGAATGTGTGTGCCTACTTGATCCCCGTGGATGATCTTTTTGATATGTTTTTGAATCCAATTTGCTAATACTTTGAGAATCTTTGCATTTGTGTTCATCAACGAGATTGGCCAATAGTTTTCTTTTTTAATATCTTTATTATTAGTTTTTGGGTATAAGCTTCATAGAAAGAATTTGGTAGTGTTCCTTTCTTTGGTACTTGGTGGAACAGTTTAAGGAGTATTGGTGTTATTTGTTCCTTAAATGTCTAGTTGAACTGTGTGCTGGTCCATCTGGTCCAGGACATTTTTTGGTGGGAAAATTCTACATTACTTCATCAATTTCCTCATATGTTATAGGACTATTTAAATAATTCATAACTACCTGATTCAATTTAGGTAAGTTGTGCTCACTTAGGAATTGATACATTTTTTGTAACTTCAAATTGCACAGAGTATAAGTTTTTGAAATATGAGGTTATAATTCTCTGAATTTCTTCGGTATTGGTACTGATAATTCTATTTTCATTTCTTATTTTATTAATTTGGGTTTTATCTCTCTTGCTTTTGGTTAATTTACCTAGGGGTGTATCAATCTTATTGATTTTTTCAAAGAACCAGTTTTTTGACTGGTTGATTCCCTGTATCATTTTCCTTATCTCAATTTTGGATATTTCTCCCTGGATTTTACTAATTTCCTCTCTTCTACTGCTTTTGGGATAGAATTCCTCTAGTGTCTCTAAAGCTTTGAGCTGCATTGTTAAGTTATTTATTTGTGATATTTCTATATTTTTCATGTAGGCATTTAAAGGTGTGAACTTACCTCTTAGGTCAGCTTTCATTGTGTCCCAAAGATTTTGATAAGTTGTATTTTCATTATCGTTCGCTTTTAGGAAATCTTGAATTTTCTTCGTATTTCTTCCTGAATCCAATTCTCATTCAGCATCATAGTATTTAGTTTCCAGGATTTAGTGTATTTTCTTCCTTTTTTATTATTTATTCAATTGTGCATGTGCACATGTGAGTGTGTGTGTGTGTTTGTGTGTGTGTGTGTGTGTGTGTGTGTGTGTGTAGAACAAGGGACGAATTTGGGAACCACCATGGATCGCCTCTACCTCCTCCTTTTTTACTCCTCCCAGGGATTCACAGGCTCTGCCGTACCAGGACCAGAAAAGCAGGACACTCCTGCTTCCACCCAGCATCTACCCATGGGGTCTATGATCTGAATTCAGGACCTTCTTCCTGCCAGGAAGATGCTTAGCCACTGAGCCACCTCTCCAGCCCCAGTTAGTGTATTTTCTGTTGTTTGTTCTGTTGTGAATATCAAGCTTTAGACCATGGTGGTCTGATAGGGTACAAGCTAGTATTTCAGCTTTCCTGTATATATGGAGATTTTATTTGTGGCCTAGTCTGTTGTTTATTTTGGAGAAAATTGGTGCTTGGATGGAAAGTTCAATAGAGATCAATGTGGTCTGTTTCAGTGATAGTTTGATTAAGTTCAAATGTGTCTTTGTTAAGTTTTTGACCTGTTGATCTTTCCCATGTTGAGATGGCCATATTGAAATCCCCAAGAATTGTTGTTTTGGGATTGATTTCTTGCTTTAGACACTTTAGGGTTTGCTTAATAATGTGGAGGGGCCTGTATTAGGTGCATATATGTTCAGTTTTTGTGAAGTCTTCCAGGTAAATTGTACCTGTGACTAAAATGTAGTGACCATCTGTGTCTCCTATGATTTTTTTTGTTTGAAGTCCACTTTGTCTGAATGCATAATGGCTACCTCTGCCTGTTTTCTGTTTCCATTAACTTGCAGAATTTTGGACAAGCCTTTTATTTTTAGGATGTGCATATCTTTTGATGTGAGATTAATTTCTTGAAGGCAGTAGATTGATGGGTTGTGATTTTTAACCCAGGTTTGTAATCTCTTTCTCTTGTTTGGTGAATTAATTCCATTGACATTTAATGTTATGATGGAAAAATTATTTTGAATTCCAGACTATCTTTATATTTAGTGGCTTTTGTATTATTTGGCTTTTAGATTTTGGTGGTATTATACTACCCTTCTGTTCTCATCAATACACTTGTTTTTTCTTCAAGCTTCAGTATCATTTCTAGCATTTTTTGAAAGCCTGGTTTGGTAGACATGTAAGTCTTCAAGTTGTCTTTTTGCTGGAAAACTTTTCTTTCTCCCTTGATCATGACAGATAGATTTGCCGGGTATATCAGCCTGGATTGACATTCCATGAATGCACATGTTAGGCTTCAGGGTATCTCATAACTCTTGAATATTCCTCTCAAGTATCTTTTTGACTTTAACAATCTCTTCCATTGAGCTGATTAATTCTTCCACTTTGTACTCAAGATCTGAAATTCTATTTTCTGGTTTTTTAGTTCTGCTGATAAGACTCTCTGTTGAGTTCTGTTTTGAGAATAACTTGTCTTTTAGTTCAATTTTAAAGTCTGCTTAAGACTGTTTTAACTGCTCTATGCCTATTTTTGTTTCTTGAGCTGTTTTTCTCAACTCCTCCAGGTGTCTGTTGTGCTCCTGTTCAAAGTGGTTAATGTGGTTATTTAACTCCACCCGGATTTCCTCTTTCATAGTATTGATCATAGTAACAATCGTGCTTTGAAAGTCATTATCTTGGGCCTGACTTTCTTGGCTATTTTCTGTGAATTTGTTCTGGTTGGAATCTGTCACTGTGAGTTTAATCCTGGGTTTTGTTTCTCATGGATCTACACTTTGACTTGTGCATTGTTGTTTTTGTCTCTTGAGTCCTTACAGTTTCTATGTGTTTTTGACTGAACGATTTAGTTGGTATAACTGCTCTCTTGCAGTTATTACTAGTGGTTGCTTTGGAGTTGGATACACTTGTCTGTTATTATTGTTATTTCCTAGATGAGGCTATTAGACTGTTAGTACATCGTTTAAGTCAGGGTTAGGGAACATGGGCTCAATATTAGTATGTAGTGCACTTTTATGATTTAGTACCTTGGTGATATGTAAGGGTGAGTGGTATAGTCCTGAAGTAGTATATGTTTTGGGGGTAGCTATATAGAAAAGTTAATCTACAGTGATTAATAATTGGGAGGAGCAGGACTGTAAAAAGTGTGTTCACTTATCTTTGGGCTGGATGTGAAGAATTTCTTCCATGTGATAGGATGATTTTAAAGGACTTCACATGAATGGCCTTTGTCCCCTAGAGCTTTGCTTGGGTTTTCTTTGGATTCTGTTGAATTTGGAGAAGCAGTGTGCCCTCTCTGGACCACGAGCAAGTGACCGAGTGTGTGTTCAGAGAAGATGGAAGGGGGGAGGGACTAAGGAGGATTGGTGTGTTTCACCTGGGTGCTGGAGCATAGCCTAGTGGTCTACCCAAACCCTGGGTAGCTTGGGGGCTGCTCAGGTGATGGTGGGAGGGGCTGGGATGAGCGGTGACCTGGGTGCTGGTGGGAAGTACCTGGAAGCATGGTGCCTTACCTGGACCATGAGCAAAGGAGCGACCTAGCATTCTGGGTGGGCAAAAGGGAGGCTGTAGTTACTGTCTGAGTCTTAATTTTATGTTTTTCTTTGGACAAATGCTTTTTCATCGATATATAGCTATAAAATATAAATCAGAACAATATTTTTACAAAATTCATAATGATGTGTTTCCAAGTATCTTTACTCTCATATTGTTTTAACAATTCTAGGGATGTCAATATAACTGTCAAATTTGTGTTGATAATTTGTGTATGATTTAAAAAAATCATTCATAGTCCTAAGAATTAATTACTTTCATGAAGTTATCCTTCAATTTTACTTGAAAAGTACAGATATTAACTGGACTGCACATCTGTTATTGAAATAGGAGTTTCATGCCTGTGAAAGCATTATTAATTGAATGTAGCAAAATCTTGTATGAACTTGATGAAGAAAATGAATTTTACCTATTGCAAGTCATAAGTGCTTTTAGTAAAAGTGTCTTTAAGTTCAAAATTTAAATATATAATTTATAAAGTTGAAAATCACTGACTTTTTATGGTTTAAATTGATCTGTAGCTTTTTAACAACAGATTTGATACTCCTTGATAAAAATACCATTTTAGGAAAGGAGATTTTAAATATATTAATTTTTTTTTATTAAAAATTTAATTATACATTTTAAAATTTTTTACCAGTTCCCTCCCTCCCCCCTCTTCCCCCTCCCCTTCCCCCAGTGCCTCCCCCCCAATTCCCAGAGAGTCCTTTATTGTGTGCGCCTAACTCTCCACTGTGTCCTCCTCTCCGATGACATATAAGGACCCAGTGGCATTTCCATAAGCCCTTTCTCTTGTTCCCCTTAAGCATAAGATCACTACTATGGCTGTCAATCCCTTGCCTCCAGGGGTCTCGGTGCCCTTAACAGATGCTAGACTTAATGAGGGCAACAGTGCGCTGGACATTGCGCAGGGCATGCAAAGTTCCATTATGATTGCTTTGGCCCCAACTATTGTTGAGAATCTTGCAAATCGTTGCTCCTCCCATCCTTTTGCTCTTACAATCTTACCGCCCCCTCTTCCGCAAATGTCCCTGAGCTCCAGGATAGGGAGAGATTAGGCTGTCCTAGTTCTATGTGATTGATATAGAATCTCTGAAGTTCTGGATTGTGGTTTGTTGATTTTCTTTTGCAGTTTTGCTGCTCCTGCAATTCCCTTCACTCCATTCTGCTGGGCACTGTATGTCACCCCCTGGCCAGAGACAAAAAGCTGTTAAACTGGAGTCTTGTTGTAATAGCACATTCAAGGGTAGATGTAATAAGAGTAGGAAACCTCACTGAGGGAAGGGTCCATCACCCTTTTGCAAAATGATTACTTTTTATCTGCTAGACTATATGCCCTCCCCTTCTGGTGAGATCAGGAAAGAACGTCTGTGAACTTAACCAGGTTTCTCATTACTTACTTGCAGACCTTGATGGAGGCCTATTTTCTCTGCTGTAACATGGTCTCCTCTCTCCTTGTTTCTGGTGTGGCCCTCCTAACCCATCTCTCTTGTTCATAATCCTTGCAATTACTGTGTTACATAGGTTTACTTTTGAGTGTCCCAATGTGGGCTGGGTGAGTTTGGTACGAGGAGCGACCTATTAGGGAGTACATACGGCGCTTAATTTTCTGGGTTTGGGATACTTCACTTAATATAATTCTTTCTAATGACATCCATTTCCCAGCAAATTCCAGTAATTCATCATTTTTGATGGCTGAGTAGTACTCCATTGTATAGATGTACCACAGTTTCCTTATCCACTCGTCAACTGTTGGACATTTAGGTTGATTCCATGACTTTGGTATTGTAAACAGTGCTGCTATGAACATGGTCGAGCTTGTGCTATCGAGGCGAACCTTTGCTGCTTGGGGGGTTATTCCCAAAAGTGGGATAGCAGGGTCATATGGCATTTCAATCTTTAATTTCTTTAAGAATCTCCAGACGGCTCGCCAGAGTGGCTGTATGAGCCTGCATTCCCACCAACAATGTAGGAGAGTTCCCCTCTCTCCACATCCTCTCCAGCATTTGTCATTGTTTGTATTGTGGATTTTTGCCATCCTGACCGGGGTGAGATGATATCTCAGGGAAGTTTTGATTTGCATTTCCCTGATGGCGAAGGAAGTGGAGCATTTTTTAAGATAATTGTTAGACATTTTAATTTCATCCCTGGTAAAGTTTCTTTGAAGTTCCAGGGCCCATTTTTTAATTGGGCCAGTGTTTTCCATGGAGTTTAATTTTCTAAGTTCTTTGTGCACTCTGGACAGTAGAGCTCTGTCAGATATGTGGTTAGTGAAGATTTTTTCCCATTCTGTGGGTTGCCTTTGAGCTCGTGTGACAATCTCTTTATCTGAACAGAAGCTCTTTAATTTCACAAGATCCCAACTGTTGAGAGTTGGTAGCAGTGACTGTGCCATTGGATGTCTGTTTAGGAAGTGTTGGCCTAGCCCAACCAGCTCGAGGGAGTTCCCTATCCTTTCAACTATGGTTTTTATAGTCTCTGGCCTGATATCAAGGTCCTTGATCCATTTGGAATTAAGTCTTGTACATGGTGACAAGTACGGGTCCAGCTTTAATCTTCTGCATGTGGAGATCCAGTTTTGCCAGCACCATTTGTTGAAGATGCTGTTCTTTTTCCATTGGATTCTTTGGGCCCCTTTGTCAAAGACCAAATGGCTGTAACTTTGTGGGCTTATATCTGGGTCTTCAATCCTTATCCATTGATCTATGTGTCTATTTTGGAGCCAGTACCAGGCTGTCTTTATAACTATGGATTTGTAGTATAGACTTAGGTTTGGTATGGTAATACCTCCAGCTGTGTTTTTGTTACTCAGGATTGTTTTTGCTATCCTGGGTCTTTTGTGCCTCCATATGAACTTTGAGATTGTTTGGTCAACTTCTTTGAAGAATTGCTTTGGGATTTTGATTGGTATAGCATTGAATCTGTATATTGCCTTTGGTAGGATGGTCATTTTTACAATGTTGATTCTGCCAATCCAGGAACAAGGGAGGTCTTTCCACCTTCTGGTGTCTTCTGCAATTTCTTTCTTTAGGGTTTTAAAGTTTTCATTGTAAAGGTCTTTTACCTCCTTAGTTAGGTTTATACCAAGGTATTTCATTTTTTTAGGGGTTATAGTAAATGGCATGGTTTCTCTCAAGGCTTTTTCACTTCTTTCATTCTGGGCATATAGGAAGGCCTCTGATTTTTGCACATTTATTTTGTATCCTGCCACCCTGCTGAACTTCTCAATTAGTTCCAGGAGCTTCCTGGTGGAGTTTTTGGGATCACTCAGGTATAAGATCATGTCATCTGCAAATAGAGATAGCTTGACTTCTTCCTTGCCAATTTGAATCCCTCTTATGTCCCTTTCTTGTCTTATGGCTTCGGCTAAGACTTCAAGTACAATATTGAATAGAAGTGGTGAGAGTGGACAGCCTTGTCTAGTTCCTGGTCGAAGTGGGAATGCTTCCAATTGTTCCCCATTGAGCATAATCCTTGCTGTGGGCTTGTTGTATACAGCTTTTATTATATTGATAAAGGTTCCTTCCATTCCTACTGTCTCTAGCGTTTTGATCATAAAAGGCTGTTGGATCTTGTCAAAAGCTTTTTCTGCATCTATCGAGAGTATCATGTGGTCTTGGACTTTGGACTGGTTTACATGATGAATTACATTTATTGATTTGCGTATGTTGAACCAACCTTGTGTGCCGGGGATGAAGCCTACTTGGTCCCCATGAATGATCTTTTTAATATGTTTTTGAATCCGATTTGCTAAGACTTTGTTGAGAATCTTTGCGTCTGTGTTCATCAGGGAGATCGGCCTATAGTTTTCTTTTTTAAGTGAATCTTTATTAGGTTTTGGGATTAAAATGATATTAGCTTCATAGAAGGAATTTGGTAGTGTTCCTTCTTTTGCTATTTGATGGAACAGTTTAAGGAGTATTGGTGTTATTAACTCCTTAAATGTCTTGTAGAACTCTGTGCTGAATCCATCTGGTCCAGGACATTTTTTGGTGGGAAGATTCGAGATTATTCCTCAATTTCCTTATATGTTAGAGGACTATTTAAATAGTTCACAACTTCCTGATTCAATTTAGGTAAGTTGTGTTTACTTAGAAATTCATCCATCTCTTTTGTGTTGTCAAACTTCACAGAGTATAAGTTTTTGAAATATGATGTTATAATTCTCTGGATTTCTTGGGTATCCGTAGTGATAACTCCATGTTCATTTCTAATTTTGTTAATTTGGGTTTTCTCTCTCTTGCTTTTGGTTAGTTTAGCTAGGGTTGTATCAATCTTATTGATTTTTTCAAAGAACCAGCTTTTTGATTGGTTGATTTTTTCTATCGTTTTCTTAGTCTCGATTTCAGATATTTCTTCCCTTATTTTGCTAATCTCTTCTCTTCTACTGCTTTTGGGATCAGATTGCTCTAGTTTCTCTAAAGCTTTAAGCTGCATTGTTAAGTTGTTTATTTCTGATGTTTCCATTTTTTTGACGTGAGCATTAAGAACTATGAACTTACCTCTTAGAACAGCTTTCATTGTGTCCCAGAGATTTTGGTAAGTTGTATTTTCGTTATCATTCACTTTCAGGAAATCTTGAATTTCCTTTTTAATTTCTTCCTGAATCCAGTTCTCATTCAGCATCATAGTATTAAGTTTCCAGGAGTTAGTGTATTTTCTCTTGTTTGATGTGTTGTGGATGTCCAGCTTTAGGCCGTGGTGGTCTGATAGGGCACAGGTTAGAATTTCAACTTTCTTGTATATGTGTAGATTCATTTTGTGGCCCAATATGTGATCTATTTTGGAGAAAGTTCCGTGTGCTGCTGAGAAAAATGTGTATTCTTTGGTGCGTGGGTGAAAAGTTCGATAGAGATCTGTGAGGTCCATTTCTTTCAGGGTTTGATTAAGTTCCAAAGTGTCTCTGCTTTTGACCTGTTGATCTATCCCATGTAGAGAGGGCGGTATTCAAGTCCCCAAGAATTATCGTTTGGGGGTTGATTTCTTGCTCTAGACGCTGTAGGGTTTTCTTAATGAATGTGGAGGGGCCCGTATTGGGTGCATATATGTTCAGTATTGTGAAATCTTCCTGGTGAATTGTACCTCTGACTAAAATGTAGTATCCATCCGTGTCTCTTATAATTTTTTTTGGTTTGAAATCCACTTTGTCTGATAGCATAATGGCTACCCCTGCCTGTTTTCTGCTTCCATTTGCTTGTAGAATTGTTGACCAGCCTTTTATTTTTAGAGCGTGCCTATCTTTTGTGGTGAGATGGGTTTCCTGCAGGCAACAGATTGATGGATTGTGATTTTTAATCCAAGTTTGTAATCTGTGTCTCTTGATCGGTGAATTAAGTCCATTAACATTTAGTGTTATAATTGGATATGCCTGTTTTTTTCTTCACGCTTGAGTATCATTTCTAGCAGTTTTTGAAGGCCTGGTTTGGTGGCCATGTATCCCTTAAAGTTGTCTTTGTGCTGGAAAATTTTTCTTTCTCCCTCGATCATGACTGATAGTTTTGCAGGGTAAATCAGCCTGGGTTGACATTTTTGCTCATTCAATACTTGAAGTATGTCTCTCCAAGCTCTTCTTGCTTTTACTGTTTCAACTGAGAAGTCATTTGTTATTTTAATAGGTTTGCCTTTAAAAGTGACTTGTTTTTTCTCCCTTGAAGCTCTCATCACCAGTTCTTTATCTTGAATGTGGAGTGTTTTAACTATTATTTGCCGAGGTGTGCTTCTATTTTGGTCGTACCTGTTTGGGGTGCGGAATGCCTCTTGTATATGAATGGGCCTCTCTTTTTTTAGATGAGGAAAGTTTTCCTTGATGATCGTTTGAAAAATTTCCTCAGGGGTGGTATTTTGAGATTCTTGCTCCGGTATTCCATGAATACGCATGTTAGGCTTCTTCAGGGTGTCCCATATCTCTTGGATATTTCTCTCAAGTATCTTTTTGGCTTTAACAACCTCTTCCATTGAGCTGGTTAGTACTCCCACTTTATCTTCAAGGTCTGAAATTCTGTTTTCTGCTTCATTAGTTCTGTTGATAAGACTCTCTGTGGCGTTCTGGGTTGAAGATAACTTGTCTTTTAGCTCAGTTTTAAACTCTGCTTGAGTTTGTTTTAACTGTTCTATGCCACTTTTTGTTTCTTGCGCTGTTTTTCTCAACTCCTCCAGATGTCTGTTGTGTTCCTCTTCAAAGCGATTGATTCGATTATGTAATTCCTCCCGGATTTCCTCTTTCATAGTATTGAACATGGTAATGATCATATTTTGAAAGTCGTTATCCTGAGTCAGGCTTTCTTGGCCTTTTTCCGCGGGTTTGTTCTTGTTGGAGTCTAACATTATGGGATTAATTTCTTCAGTGGGAAATTTGTTTACTTGAGTGTTGCTTCTCATGGATTTGCACTTTGACTTTGGCATTGTCATTTTAACTCTTAAGATCTCTCAATTTCACTAAACTGAATTATTTGGCCTGGGGTACTGGTGGGCAGGGCCTGAACGGGGACTTACCTAGGGCGCGGGGTGAGGCCCGGGTGGACCGCGTGCGTGTCCTGACCGGCGGAGCGGGGTGGGGCGAAAAGGGAGGATGGGCGCGTTGGCGTGGAGCTATTTAACCCGAGGGCAGCTGGGGCGGGGCCCGGGCGCAGGGGGAGGTCCTCCTCGTCCCTAGGCCCCCGCGCGGCTCCGGCTGGATGGTGGGAGTCGGAGCCGGGTCCCCGTGGGCTGACCTGGGGGTCCTAGAGCGCGCGTTGAGGCCCGGCTGGATCTCGCGTACGCGTCCCGACCGGCGGAGCGGGGGCGGGTAAATATATTAATTTTGATCTTAGATTCATTCACATCTATTATTTGAGTTTTGATAGGTAGATCTGAATACACAATAATTTGGAGAATTTAATACTGACATTCACATAGAAATGTTTATATTAGCTCTACCTTTTTCTGAATAAGCTCCTCTTATTCAGATCTCTGACATATAGTAGAACTATCCTCTTTTTCAAGAAAGAGATGTTTCTCCATAGTTGATCCTCTTTTCATGTAGTCTGTGACATCATCACCTTTCCACAAACATGTCCTACCAGACCTTGAGAATGAATTCCTCCTTGACTCTGAGGAAAAGGTTAATTTCCTCTTCAGCTTCTCCAAATGTCTTCAGAATTCTATTACAGTACATACTGTAGTACTTTGTATTATCTTCTGCTATATTAACATTCTGCAATGTTACTTGGTCAAAGTACTGAATGTTATATAAATATAACTCAGACATTTTTACAGTTTGTATCAGCAGCTGTTCAAGAAATGACACATTAAAAGCAAATATATTTTGATTGTATGAATAGTAGACTGTCCTTTTGTTATGTAACTATGCTCTGATACTTTACAGTTGTATGCACGCCTTCAACATGAATTTATTAAAATCCAATGTGTAAAATAGCAAAGATCACTACAGCAACTAAATAGATTCCATGTTTTTCAATCACACCTGTTCTTTTTCTTAAGTCACATAAATGCCTATGAAATAGCAACTTCTAAACCAGCCAGTTAGAGACCAATCTGCAAAAGTATGCTCAAGTTATTTAATGAGTGTCACTACTGTGTTTTGCTTTTTGATATTGTTCAATTGAAAACTGCATTGTGTCAACTGAAATAGTCTTGTGTATCATTGAACCACTGTGCCTGTTTTTAAAATCCAATGAATACAGTTTCATTACAAAAATGCTAGCCAGCTAACCACAAGAAAATGGATGTATTTCATTAGTAACATTGTAAAGTATTATCAATCACTTACTTAAGCTTGGGTAATCTTGACATTTATGTTTTTATTTTAATAGTATCATGACATACAAACTATATAGCTGTCAGTGGAAACCTTGAGAAACACAGTACTGCCCAACTATTACTGTGTCTGCAGAAGCCTAGAGAGACATCTGCCAAATTGTTTGTTTCCCCTGAGTATCTCCAGCCCAAAGTGAATGTTGAACCCTTAATCGAGTGAGACAAATCTGTGACTGGCCACATCTTCTTTAATAGGCTCTTTACCTTTTCTTCAAATTAGATCAGGATTGGAGAAAAATGAAAGTCAAAGGAAAAATCTACTTGTTTTTAATTAAATAATAGTGTGCCTTTTGGGGCAATAGTAATTTTTTTAGAGTTAGTGGGTGTGATAGTTAATACTGAGTGTCAAGCTGACCACATCTGGCATTAACTAAGGTCAGCTAATAGACCACCTGAAAAGATTATCTGGATCAATACATTTTCAATACAAAGACCAGCAGCTCTGAGCCTCTAGGATGTTTGCAGTGACTTAGCCAGCTTCCAGCTTCAGCCACCAGCCATGTCACCTCTGACATGAAAGGCTGTTTCTCCCTTCTGAAACCATAATCTGAATAAATCACCCTTTCTTTTTAAGTTGCTTGACTTTGAATGCTCTCTCACATCAACAGTTAAGAGTTACTATTACAGTAAGGGCCATGAGAAAGACAAGACCTAAGAAATATCTCAGCTGGTAATCAACGTGGTTACAAATGTGATAACTTGTGTTGGATATCTGCAAGTTCCACATAGTGACTGACTTCCCAGTGTTGTCCTCTGACAAAATGCACAGGGGAAGACCTATGCATCATAGAATGTATATATTCACTTTCTCTTTCTTTAAAATTTTCTCTCTCTCTCTCCTCTTTCTCTGTGCATTTCTCTGTCTTTCTCTAAAACAAAAAAAGAGAAAGACAAATCTCCATATAACTGTAAGGATATAAAATTCATCATTAAATGTATAGAGACAAATAGTTCTTGAGAACAGGAGAAAGAATATGGATTTGTCATATTTGTTTCAAATGGGAATTTTGTTGTGACTCCAATGTCATTGTATCATGAAATTAACTTGTATATTTAACAACATAATAAAGTACTTACTACTTCTCTTGGCCTTACTTCACCTATTCCCAGTGACAACTTATTTTAATTTATATATTTCAAAATAAAAATTTATTGAATTTTTAAAAGTTGATTATCAATTAAACTCATTTCATATTTTGAAATGTATTCTTTGGGGCTGGAGAGGTGGCTCAGGGGTTAAGCTTCCGCTTTGCAGGCGGAAGGTCCTGGGTTCGGATCCCAGATCCCACGTATAGACGCCAGGCGGAAGCGGGGGTGGCCTGCGCTTCTGGTCCTGGTAGGGCAGAGCCTATGAATCCCGGGGCAGAAGGAGGTGGAGGCGTCCATGGTGGTTCGCGAATTCGTCCGTGGTTCTACACACACACATACGCACATGCGCGCACATACATACACACACACGTACAATTGAATAAATAATAATAATAATAATAAAAAAATTAAAAAAAAAGAAATGTATTCTTGGAAGCAATGAAAAAAGATTTGAAATGAACAATTTTATTATACATGTATGAACACATTTCACTTGTATTTAAAAGTAAGAATGCATAATTAAGATAAAAATAAATGAGTTTATTTATATATTTAACAATTAGAGAGAAAAATAAATGTGAAATACAGGTTACTTTAGTAAGAACAGTGGGAAAAATTGACAGCTAATAGAGTGCAAAATTTAAATATAGAAATCATAAAAATATGCTGAAACACTTTATATACTGAATATTGTAATAAGTAATAAAGTGCTATATATTATTATACTACATAAAGCACATATATAATTGTATATTAAAGAACATGAAAATATATCCCTTTTAATATCTAAACCTTTAAACCCCTGGAGTTAACTCTACTATACCAACTTTGGGTTTATGCACTATCATTAGAAGTATCAAATTGTACAAAATTATTTTACATTTGCAGTGTGCTCAGTCCAGACTTCATGAGTAAGGATATTTTTGCAAAAGACACAAAGTATATCTCAACCTAATATTCCCTTATTTTGTCCTTTATTGATTTTCTAGTCCATTTTCCTCTTCAAGCATGCCTCAAGGATTCTCTCTTTCTTGGCACTCCAGTATGTAGGAATACACATTTACTGTGTTGAGTATGTAGGATTATTGGCTATTTAGGTTTACCTAACATGTCCTAGTTATATCAGCGAAATTTCTGTGCCCAAAGTTTCTCACTGTTAAGCATATCAAGAGACCTGTTTATCTGTATATACTTTCTATTTTATAATTTCTGGAATAAGGCTGCCTTAGGGCAAAAATGTCATTGAGGTAGATCAGGGCAAAAAGGAGTGTAAGTAAATGTAAATACTCTCATCTACTGGAGGTTGCTGAGATGCATGAAAGAACCAAAGCATTGTCCATGAAAACTGAAGGCCAACCTTTGATTTGAGAGATGTTGTATATGCAAACAGAAGCTGATGTATGGGATCATTTTGAATCTTAATGAATCAAGTTTGCTGTCACTGAGGCTTGCCAGTTGGAGGAATAGTCAACGTGAAGTTATATTCATGAGACTCAGGAAGGCAGGATGAGTTATGCCCTGAAGATCCACAGGAAAGCCCCAGCAACTCAGAGATCAGGTTTCAAGGTTCTGAGGAGACAAACATGTTGAAAGAAACTAGGACACAGTGGGAAACAGAAGACAAGGGAACCCAGATGACATACTCTCAAGTGCTTTGTACTAGCCACTGCTGAAAACAAGGGAGGAGGCGAGAGGAGAAATAGGCTTTCCCATAACATTTTTAAAGTATCACTGCTTAAATGGAAGCAAGTGAATGTTTTGTGTCATAATTTTATGCCATCAATGGATGTATAGTTTTACTGAATTTACTTGAATTTGTGAGTGAATTAAGCTAGGTGAACTGAAACCATTAAGCATAAATTCATTACAACATATTACAGGAAGTTGAAAGCCCAGGTTTGGAGGGCCTTGTGGATAAGAGTAAGAGTAAATGCTCTAATCTTTTCAAGTAATCTTGAAGAGACTCATTGTTGGAAAAATCAACCATAAACCCTGTTGAATATTTACAGCATATTGTTGAATTACATGGCTTAGGTAAATTGATTCAATCCGTGCTACTACAATCTATAAATGAGACAATAATAACAATAATTCTAATGTCATTGTAAGAATTTGTTGAACATCGCCAGAAGTCATGTATATGCTGTGCTTTGTGCAATGGTCTGGGAATAAAAACTTTTGCAATTGTCACTTATTAATATTATTCTAATTATTCAGAGTGTTGAAAACTTAAAAGATGCAGGGGCAAAGGCTCAGGTTTAAATTGCTTTCTGCACTAGGAAAAAGATACAAGTTTGGATTCACATGTTACACATAAGAATGTCAGGCAGGCTTGTGATTCTAGTCATAGAAGGTTCAGACTAGAAATCCCTAGAACATGCTGGCTGGCCAGACAAGCTTTAATTGTGAGCTAGGGATTTAATTAGGAATCCAGACTCAACAATATGATGAAAGAGTGATTGAGGATAATTTTTATCACTACCCTCAGGTATCCACTAACAATCACATGGGAATACATGTATGACTACCCACATGAAAAAGAAATATACTTACATGGAGTTACGTCCATATACACATATGCATAGAATTGATAAAATCAAGCAATGATTAAAAATGATCCAGTATTAACACAATAATTCATCTATCTTCTATGTTACAATTTACAAAAATATTGACATGAATATTCTGTATTGTCCAAAGTGTAAATATCATAACTAACCAAAGATAATAAGTTATGGTGAGGCAGGCCCAACGATATGATTACAGAAGTATATTAAATTTTAAAATTGCTCAAGAGGTGGAATTTAAATATCTAGTAGAATTCTTCTCTAATACCAATACTTCTTATAATATTTCAAAAAGTAGAAAAGGAAGGAAAATTTCCAAACTCCTTCTACAAAGTCATTAAATTGATCCCAAAATCAAGTAAGGACACTATAAAAAGGAAAATTATGGGCCAATCTTATTGATAAGCACATACACAAATATCCTCCACAAAAATCTAGTGAAACAAATATAAAAACATGTCAAAAGATCACCCATTGTGATCAGGTTAGTTTTATTCCAGACACACAAGGTTGGTTCAGTACATATAAGTAAATATAATACACTATATACACAATTACAAAGTCAAAAACCATATGATTCATTCATTGATGTTGAAAAAAGCTTTTGACAAAATCCAACACCTGTTTATTTTAAAGACCATGGAGAAAATTAGGAACATTTATCAAAATAATAATGGTCATATTCCAAAAAAACAATGGTATAAATCATCCTAAATGGTGAAAAACTGGAAGTATTTTCATTTAGATTGGGAACTAGACTGCCCACTCGCAACACTATTATTCAGTATTATATTTGAAGTCTTAGCTAATGCCATGAGAAAAAAGAGGGAGGTAAAAGGAATATACCATGGAAAAGAAGATATTAAGTTATCCCTATACATAAATGACATGATATTCTACCTCAAATACTCTAAAGATTCTACCAAGAAACTTCTGGAACTAATAAATACATTGATTAATGTGGCAAGCTAAATTAACATTGCAAAAATCAATGGTTTTTCCATGCACGAAGGATAAACAAAGAGAAAGACATGAGAGAAAACACCATTCATCATTGTTACTAAAAAAATAAATCTAACCAAGGATGTGAAAGTTCTATGCAATGAAAACTTTAAAATGCTAAGAAAAGAGATTTCAGAAGACACCACAGGTGGAAAGACCTCTCATGCTCCTGAATTAGCAGAATTAACATTATTAAAATGCATTATATAACATTATTAAAAGCATTATATAAATTCAATATAATAACACTCAAAAGTCAATTCTTCACAGAAATTGGTAAAACAATCTCAGATATAATATAGAAATATAAATCCTGAGTAATAAAACTTCTGTGGGAGGTATCTCCATATTAGAGTCTAAAGTATACTATAAAGCCATAGTAATAAAAACAGCAAAGTACTACTTCCAAAAATGAGATATAGACCAATGAATTAAAGTTGAAGATTAGGAGCTGGAGAAATGGCTCAGGTATTAAGATTCTGCCTCCTAAGCAAAAGGTCCTGAGTTTGGATCCCAAGTCCCATGTAAAAACACTAGGCAGAAACAGCAGTGGCCTGCATCTCTGGCCCTGGTGAATGGAGCCTGGGAAGTCACAAAGAGAAGGAAAAAGGAGATAGAAGCAAAGTAATCCTTGGGCCTCCACAGGGACACAGTGTTCTCTGACACACACACACACACACACACACACACACACACACACACACAATAAGTGAATAAAGCTTTTTTTAAAAAAAATTAAAATGTCTGGGTTCTAAGTGGATCAGCTCAAGGCTTTTATTTTACTTTATTTTATTTTTTCCATTTTCCTCACTCTGTGCTCCTCTGCAGAGGGATGGCTCATTCTTATTCCTTTGTTAAAAAGACATTTTTTGGCATATTACTTGTATAGGATGTTCTTTTGGTGTTGCTTCCCACCATCTTCGAGCTTTTCTATAAGTCCCTCTGTCCCTCCTATCTCCCATGTCCCTCCTGTCTCCCTTCATCTCATTCCTTGCTATACATTTTTCTCAATTATTCCTTCCCTCACCTTTGTCCTGAGATCCTAAATTTCACATTTAAAAGGTTTCACCCTAACCATCCCTTTACACCTTCCCACTCTTAGGTCTTTTTTTGAATTTTCTGGCTCTTACAGCACTTCCAATTTAAATACATTGACAATGATATTAGTTCAATCATCTGTATATTAGAGAGAACATGTGGTGCTTAACTTTCTGTGTCTGAGAAACCTCACTCAATATTAAAATTTCCAGTTCCATGTATTTGCAAGAAAATTCCATAATTTCTTCCTTTCTGATGGCTAATATTACATTGTATATGTGTACATATTTTTATTACCCATTTCTATGTTGATGGGCATGTTGGCTGATTTGATTTTTTTCACTATTGTGAATAGAGCTGCAATGAACATGGATGAACAAGTGTCTTTGTAATAAGATGTAGTCTTTTGGGAATATTCCAAAGAGTGGTTTGACTAGGTCATAAGGCAGTTCCATTTTTAGCTTTCTGAGAAACCTGATTGATCTTCACAGAGATTGTACCAGTTTGCACTCTCATCAATTTTGGGCCCACCCAAAGATAACGGTCTGGAAGGGAGTGAGCAGGGCATGGCTTAGCACATGGGGCCAAAGATGGCGCTGGGAGCTAGTGTTCTAGGCGTAACCCTGATCACATTACAGAGAGTCCTAATTGGCTTATAGGAGCCAACATAGATTTATGTTTAGTCTGACCTATGCAGAGTATGTGCTATACTGACCATCAAGGTAATTGGCTGGTGTTTCACGCGCTTTGAGTCTTTGTCTATATAAGCTGATTTGTTACCCCCAATAAATGGAGATTTTGCTTTGACAAACTTCCCGTCCTGTTGCCGAGTCTCTGGACTGAGGCGGAGGTGCCGGCGGTCAGGTTGTTACAGCTAGGAGCTGTGTGTGTAACTGAGTGAATGAGTGAGTGACGGAGTGTCGCCTTGACAGACTCTCTGCTGTGCCGAGTCCCCTGGATTTGGGTAGGGGTAAAGGGCCTGCAGCATATTTGCCTTTCTCCACCCCGACGGCCTGGAGCTGCCCGATGGCCTGGAGCGGTCACAGTGTGTGCCTAGGGGAATCACCCCAACATTCAACAGTGAACAAGTTACCCTTTTTCACCACAGCCTCAACGGCAATCTGTTGTTTTTGTTCTTGACCTTAATCATTCTAATTGATGTAAAATAGTTTTCCAGGGTTATTCTGATTTCCGTTTTTCTGATAATCAGAGAAACTGGGCATCTTTTAAGGTATTTGTTTGATATTTCAATTTCTTTTGGTGAAGTCTCTGTTTCCTTGGGGGCTAATTTTTAATTGGAATGTTTGCTGTCTTGGTATTTAAATTTATAGAATTATACTGGAAGTAACAGAAATGTGGTAAATCTTGATAAAATGTTGATCAGAGAGGTCTTAAAGGTCCCCAAACATTATAGGCTTTTGCAATTGCCCTTGGCTGCTCTTAGAAAATATAAATGGATTACAGAACATTGGCAAAATATATCAACTGGAACTGGTCTGTAGCTTCCTCTTTGCAGGAAAACTTATACAATACCAAAGAATACTATAGAAGTTGCTGGAGGAGAGAAATAATCACAAGTTGCATCAATGGCATGAGATCTCTAAGTTGCAATATACATCCCTATAGCAACAGATGTCCATTTGGCATGAGTACCAAGGAGACAACTAACAGCTTTCTTATTGGAGCCAAAAACCACTTGTCTGGATGGTACCCATTCCTGTTACTGTAAACAAGAACAAGAACCTAAAAAAAAGGAAAGAAATAGCCAATAGACCTATAGGTATGAAAACAGTACATCAAATTGCTCTATATGTGGCTGTTATTATTCCCATAGACTGGGAACTCACAATGGAAACCTTGGGGTCTAAAGTTGAGTGAGTAAAGGGAAATGCACGTATCAGTGGGGTGGCCTGAAAAGTGGTAACTTGTTACACTAAGGAGGCTTGAACTCCCATAGGAGTAGGCAAGCCAGAGTGAAGCCTGAGGTCCATAAAAGCATACAAGCCGAAGGGTGAAAGGGAGTGGGAGGGAATGGTGAAGGGAAGAGAGATAATTGGAGGGATAGAGAAGAGCATGAAACTTGGATGAATATTCAATATGCTAATAAAAGTAGAAAAAATTAATAAAATAATAAAAGTGTATTCACCTTCAATCAATTGATTTTTGACATATTTGCGAAAAGATCCATTTGAAAAAGGACAGCATTTTAAACAAATGGTACTGACAAATTGGATATGTACATGCAGAAGACAGGATCTGCACCCTTATTTGTCTGCCTACATGAAAATAAACTCCAAATGGATCAAAGGCCTCAAAACTAGACCAGAGACTGTAAAACTCCTAGAAGAAAAAATAGAGAATGCTCTCCAATTGATTAACCTCAACCAGCACTTTCTCAATATGACCTCAAAAGCATAAAGATTAATTCCAACACTGAACAAGTAATACTATATCAAATTAAAAAACCTTTTTGCTTAGCAAAAGAGACTGATAATTGAGCAAAACAGCAACTTACAGAATGGGAAAGCGTCTTCACTAACAATGTATCTGATAGAGGACTAATATCCAGATTACACAAAGAACTACACCAATTAAACACCAAGAAAGTAAACAGCACTATTAAAATGGGCTATATAACAGAAAAGAAACCTCACAAAACACAATTCAAATGTCTGAGAAACATCTTAAAAATGATCCAACTCCCTAATCATTAGGGAAATCAAATTAAAACCCTGACATATCATCTCATTCCATTCAGAATGGCTAAGTTCCAATACACAATCACAGTAAATGCTGGTGTGGACATGAGGAACTCTCATATATTGCTGGTGGGATTATAAACGCATACAAACTTTTTGGAAATCAATTTGGAGGTTCCTAAAAGAGCTACATCTGTATCACTCCTGGGAATATTCACAAAGAACAGCACATCCTCCATGAAAGACATGAGTACAACTATGTTTCACAATTGCAAAGAAATGGAACCAACTTAAATAGCCAATAGTTGCCAAAAAGCCAATGAAGATATGGTACAAATGAACAATGATATACTATTTAGCTGTTAGAAAAGATGAACTAATGAAGTAAATAAATGAAACTAGAAGAAATCATATTAAATGTATGTTCTTCATTACAAGTGGATTTCAACATTAAACCTTCAATTTTATGGAGTCTAACAAAAATCTTACAATATCCACAAACACAATAGAACACAAGCCAGGGGTGGTGATGCAAGGAGATCCCAAAAGAAAAACAAAAGAATCTGAGTAAGCCGCTAAAAAAAGCTTTTATGTAAGACAAGTCTAAAGGAGACAGAAGAATAGGAAGAGGACACTGTGTATAGTAGTATTAGCCTCCAGGAAACCAACCACCTGTTTATTACCTTCTACCCACTCCACTATGCTTCCATGATAGGGAACACCCTTTCAGCAATATAAATCATTATAAACAACAGTGGATGGGTAGAAAAAATTTTAATTTTTTTATTTATTCAATTGTGCGTGTGTGTGTCTGTATGTATGTATGTGGCTGGAAAGGTGGCTCAGGGGTTAAGCCTCTGCCTTGCAGGTGGAAGGTCCTGAGTTCAGATCCTAGATATGGATGGGTAGAAAATTTGCAGTATGCATAATGAGATGTTTACATTCTAATTTCGAACACCTGAGAGCAAACTTTCATCTCAACACCTCTCATTTTATCTTTAGATAAGTAAAGATCTCAACATCCAAACAAGACATAGTCTAGTGCAATGGATAAACAGTGAAATAGACAACATATCCAAGCAAAGTACAGAGTATCAGTGACTCTGAAATGCACAGCTAGAATCAGACCAAGCACATTTTTACCTATCTTAAGGCTCAGGAAGTCTTGTGGAAGAAGAAGCAATAAAGTTGTAAGAGCCTAAAGATGTGGAGGTTAGCCACTGGCTAAGACATCAAACTCAAGGCAGGTCTGTAGCATCCAGGAACTCACTACATGAGATTTCTCTTCACTAGACTTGCACAATGACCAATGACCAACATATTAACATTCCCCCATAGATGAGCTAGGATCTCGGGAGAAATAATTACATGCAGTGGGAATCTCAGGATTAAGGACTAAGCAGGTGAAGAGATCAATACTTGAAAGGGATTGCCTCTATTAATGGGTCTACCCAAGGAAGGGCAATTTAATCTGCCACAGAGTTCTTTAGGTTACTAGACCAGACAATCCATAGGTGACCCTGGTACCTAAGAAGAACACAGATAAAGAGAGAGGAAGGGATTTATGAAGGGAGGAGAAAGTGGAAGAGGAAAAGGTGAAGAATAGAGGGGGGAAGGAACAGGGGCAGGGGCAATCACTCATTTTGCTTGTAAAACTAGAAAAAAATAAAATTAAATAAGAAGAGGTGAAATGTGAAGTTAACGCCAAAATAAATGGAAAGCCAGTTGAGATATGTTAATTAACTTTATCTGCTCATTTTGTGATATATACCATACAAGTTTCAAAACATCCCATTACATTTCCTTAATGAAAGAGATTTGCAATTTCATAAGAAAAATTACAATTTAGTAGTTTCAGAGATGCTTCAAAAATTAAAGAAATTATTAAAAAGTTTCAACCAACAATGACTGGAGGCAAAAGCTAAATTTTGTGTGTCTTGTATTCCTATCAGTAATTCTGCTCATTGTCTACCTGCACAGCCAACTACTACAGTATGAGTTTATGTCATGGCAGTTCTCAAAGTCCAGTAGGTGAAAAATCTTTAAGTTACTGTAAAATTTCTCTGATGTGCTATGTGATGTATCTGAAATAGGACAGAGCCTACTTTTTGTGTTGAGAGCCAGATAGTGCTTTTGTTCCCAGAATGTTCCTTTTTCTTTTCTATTTCCTGGCTAACCATAGAGAGTAAGCAGATAAACAGATGTGAGAGAACACATAAATATGATTTTTTCACATCTGGAAATTTCAGTACATCTAAACACACACATATATCTAAACACACACACAAATATATGTACATGCACTCAAGCGAAAAGAGAGGGGATGAGAAAGAGACATTCATACAGACAGATATACACACAGAAAGAAAAAATACATACTGAGAGAGAAACAGACAGACAGAAATACACACACACACACACACACACACACACACACACACAAACACTTACCTTGCAGTTAAGTTTTTTCTGTAATATTGAGTACAGGTTTTTAAATATTACTGCTTTAATATCTTGCAAGAAAACATGCATTTTTAGCATATTGATTTTTGAAAATGTCTCTCTATTTTAGTTTTTTTTCCACCAGTGATAAATTTGGAAGGTTTTCTCAATGAAAGCAATTATAATAATTGGAAAACATTCCCATGGAAATACATTAATGAATCTCCTGAAAACAGATTACTATGCAAAGTCCAATTATGATTGCTTTGGCCCTAACTTGTGTGGAGTATCTTGCAAATATTTGCTCCTCCCACTCTTTTGCTCTTACACTCTTACTGCCCCCTTTCCACAAATGTCCCTGAGCTTCGGGATGGGGAGAGATTAGTCTGGCCTAGTTCTAGATGGTTGATATAGAGTCTCTGAAGTTCTGGATTGTGGTTTGTTGATTTTCTTTTGCAGTTTTGCTGCTCCTGCAATGCTCTTCACTCCATCCTGAGGGGCATTGTATGTCACCCCTCTGGCCAGAGACAAAAAGCTTTTAAACTGGAGTCTTGTAATAAGAGTACATTCAAAGGTAGATGCAAAGTAGGAAACCACAGTGAGGGAGGGGTCAATCACGCATTTGCAAAATGGTTACTTCTTATCTCCCAGACTATATACCCTCACCTTCTGGTCAGATCATACCTCCTCAGTTGTAAATGATCATGAACGAAAGTCTGTGAACTTAACCAAGTGTCTCATTACTTACTTGCAGTCCTTGATGGAGGCCTATTTTATCTGCTGTAACATGGTCCCCTCTCTCCTTGTTTCTGTTGTGGCCCTCCTACCCCATTCCCTCCTGTTCATAATCCTTGCAATTACTGTGGGTATTACAGAGATTTATCTTTAAGTGTCTCTAGGTGGGCTGGGTGGGTTTGGTACTAGGAGCCACCTATTAGGGAGTACATACGGCACTTAATTTTCTGGGTCTGGGATACTTCACTGAATGTAATTGTTTCTAATGACATTCATTTCCCAGGAAATTCCAGTGACTCATCATTTTTGATGGCTGAGTAGTACTCCATTGTATAGATGTACCACCGCTTCCTTATCCACTCATCAACTGTTGGACATTTAGGTTGATTCCATGACTTTGCCATTGTAAACAGTGCTGCTATGAACATGGTCGTGCTTGTGCTATCGAGGTCAATTTTTGCTGTATGGGGGGTTATTCCCAAAAGTGGAATAGCAGGGTCATATGGCCTGCTATTTAACTTCTTTAAGAATCACCAGATGGCTCGCCAGAGTGGTTGTATGAGCCTGCATTCCCACCAGCAATGTAGCAGAGTTCTCCTCTCTCCACATCCTCTCCAGCATTTGGTGTTGTTTGTATTGTGGATTTTTGCCAACCTGACCAGGGTGAAATGATATCTCAGGAAAGTTTAGATTTGCATTTCCCTGATTGCTAAGGAAGTGGAGCATTTTTTAAGATAGTTTTAGACATTTTAATTTCATCCCTGGTAAAGTTTCTTCTAAGTTCCAGGGCCCATTTTTTAATTGTGCCATTAGTTTCCTTGGTGTTTAGTTTTCTAATTTCTTTGTGCACTCTGGACAGTAGAGCTCTATCAGATATGTGGTTAGTGAAGATTTTCTCCCATTTTGTGGGTTGCCTTTGAGCTCATGTTACAATTTCTTTATCTGAACAGAAGCTCTTTAATTTCACAAGATCCCAACTGTACAGTCGGTAGCAGTGACTGTGCTATTGGATGTGTGTTTCAGAAATGTTGGCCTAGTCCAATCAGCTCGAGGGAGTTCCCTATCCTTTCAATTATGGTTTTTATAGTCTCTAGCCTGATATCAAGGTCCTTGATCCATTTGGAATTAAGTCTCGTACATGGTGACAAGGACGGGTCCAGCTTTAATCTTCTGCATGTGGAGATCCAGTTTTGCCAGCACCATTTGTTGAAGATGCTGTTATTTTTCCATTGGATTCTTTGGGCCCCTTTGTCAAAGACCAAATGGATGTAATTTTGTGGGTTTATATCTGGGTCTTCAATCCTTATCCATTGATCTGTGTGTCTATTTTGGAGCCAGTACCAGGCTGTTTTTATAACTATGGATTTGTAGTATAGACTAAGTTTTGGTATGGTGATACCTCCAGCAGTGTTTTTGTTACTCAGGATTATCTTTGCTATCCTGGGTCTTTTGTGCCTCCATATTAATTTTGAGATCATTTGGTCAACTTCTTTAAAGAATTGCTTTGGGATTTTAATTGGTATAGCATTGAATTTGTACATTGCCTTTGGTAGGATCGTCATTTTTACGAAGTTGATTCTACCAATCCAGGAACATGAGAGGTCTTTCCACCTTCTGGTGTTTTATGCAATTTCTTTCTTTAGGTTTTTAAAGTTTTTATTTTAAAGGTCTTTTACCTCCTTGGTTAGGTTTATACCAAGGTATTTCATTTTTTTAGGGGCTATAGTATATTGGATTGTTTCTCACAATGCTTTTTCACTTCTTTCATTCTGGGCATATAGGAAGGCCACTGATTTTTGTACATTTATTTTGTATCCTGCCACCCTGCTGAACTTCTCAATTAGTTCCAGGAGCTTCCTGGTGGAGTTTTTGGGATCACTCAGGTATGATATCATGTCATCTGCAAATAGGGATAGCTTAACTTCTTCCTTGCTGATTTGAAGCCCTCTTATGTCTAAGATTTCAAGTACAATATTGAATAGAAGTGGTGAGAGTGGACAGCCTTATAGAATTCCTGATCGAAGTGGGAGTGCTTCCAATTTTTCCCCATTGAGCATAATCCTTGCTGTGGACTTGGTGTATATAGCTTTTATTATATTGATAAAGGTTCCTTCCATTCCTACTGTCTCTACCGTTTTGATCATAAAAGGCTGTTGGATCTTGTCAAAAGCTTTTTCCGCATCTATCGAGAGTATCAAGTCGTCTTGGACTTTGGACCTGTTTATATGATGAATTACATTTATTGATTTGTGTATGTTGAACCAACTTGTGTGCCAGGGATAAAGCCTACTTGGTCCCCATGAATGATCTTTTTAATATTTTTTTGAATCCAATTTGCTAAGTCTTTGTTGAGAATCTTTGTGCCTGTGTTCATCAGAGAGATCAGCCTATAGTTTTCTTTTTTAAGTGAATCTCTCTTAGTTTTGGGGATTAAAATGATATTAGTTTCATAGAAGGAATTTGGTAGTCTTCCTTCTTTGCTATTTGATGGAACAGTTTAAGGAGTATTCGTGTTATTAACTCCTTAAATGTCTGGTAGAACTCTGTGCTGAATCCATCTTGTCCAGGACATTTTTTGGTGGGAAGATTCGAGATTACTTCTTCAATTTCCTTATATGTTATAGGACTATTTAAGTAATTCACAAATTCCTGATTCAATTTAGGTAAGTTGTGTTTACTTAGTAATTAATGCATCTCTTTTGTTTTGTCAAATATCACAGAGTATAAGTTTTTGAAATATGATGTTATAATTCTCTGGATTTCTTGGGTATCAGTAGTGATTACTCCATGTTCATTTCTAATTTTGTTCATTTGGGTTTTCTCTCTCTTGCTTTTGGTTAATTTAGCTAGGGGTGTATCAATCTTATTGATTTTTTCAAAGAACCAGCTTTTTGACTGGTTGATTTTCTCTATCATTTTCTTAATCTCGTTTCAGATATTACTCCCCTTGTTTTGCTAATCTCCTCTCTTCTACTCCTTTTGGGATCAGATTGCTCTAGTTTTTCTAAAGCTTTAAGCTGCATTGTTAAGTTGTTTATTTCTGATGTTTCCTTTTTTTTTTTGATTTAGGCATTAAGAGCTATGAACTTACCTCTTGAACAGCTTTCATTGTGTCCCAGAGATTTTGTTAAGTTGTATTTTCATTATCATTCACTTTCAGGAAATCTTGAATTTTCTTTTTAATTTCTTCCTGAATCCAGTTCTCATTCACCATCATATTGTTACGTTTCCAGGAGTTAGTGTATTTTCTCTTGTTTGATGTGTTGTGGATGTCCAGCTTTAGGCCGTGGTGGTCTGATAGGGCACAGGTTAGAATTCAACTTTTTTGTATATGTGTAGATTCGTTTTGTGGCCCAATATGTGATCTATTTTGGAGAAAGTTCCGTGTGCTGCTGAGAAAAATGTGTATTCCTTGGTGCATGGGTGAAAAGTTTGATAGAGATCTGTAAGGTCCATTTCTTTAAGGGTTTGATTAAGGTCCAAAGTGTCTCTGTTAAGCTTTTGACATGTTGACCTATCCCATGTTGAGAGGGCGGTGTTGAAGTCCCCAAGGATTATCGTTTGGGGGTTGATTTCTTACTTTAGACGCTGTAGGGTTTTCTTAATGAATGTGGAGGGGCCCGTATTGGGTGCATATATGCTCAGTATTGTGAAGTCTTCCTCATGAATTGTACCTGTGACTAAAATGTAGTATCCATCTGTTTCTCTTCTGATTTTCTTTGGTTTGAAGTCCACTTTGTCTGAAAGCATAATTGCTACCCCTGCCTGTTTCCTAGTTCCATTAGCTTGCAGGATTTTGGACCAGCCTTTCATTCTTAGGATGTGCCTATCTTTTGTAGTGAGATGTGTTTCCTGAAGGCAGCAGATTGTTGGATTGTGGTTTTTAATCCAAGATTGTAATCTGTGTCTCTTAATCGGTGATTTAATACCATTGACATTTAATGTTATGATGGAGAAATTCTTTTTAATTCTGGACATTTTTTATGTTTAGTGGATTTTGTAATCGTGTTGTGTGATATTTATGTTTGGGTGGTGTTGTATTTCCCTTCTGTCCTCCTGGATACGCTTGTTCTTTTCTTCAAGCTTGAGTATCATTTCTAGCATTTTTTGAAAGCCTGGTTTGGTAGAGATGTATCCCTTCAAGTTTCTTTGTGCTGGAGAACTTTTCTTTCTCCCTCAATCATGACAGATAGTTTTGCTGGGTATATCAGTCTGGGTTGGCATTTTTGCTCATTTAATACTTGAAGTACATCTCTACAAGCTCTTCTTGCTTTTACTGTTTCCATTGAGTAGTCATTTGTTATTCTAATACTTTTACCTTTAAAAGTGACTTGCTTTTTTTTCTCTTAAAGCTCTCAGCACCTTTTCTTTGTCTTGAATGTGGAGTGTTTTGACTGTTATTTGCCGTGGCGATTTTCTATTTTGGTCATATCTGTTTGGAGTGCGAAATGCCTCTTGTATTTGGATAGGCCTCTCATTCTTTAGTAGTGCGAAGTTTTCATTTATGATGCATTGAAATATTTCCTCAGGTGTGGTATTTTGGGATTCTTGTTATGGTATTCCATGAATGCGCATGTTAGGTTTCTTCAGGGTGTCCCATATCTGTTGAATGTTCCTCTCCAGTATCTTTTTGGCTTTAACAATCTCTTCCATTGAGCTGGTTAATTCTCCCACTTTGTCTTCAAGATCTGAAATTCTATTTTCTACTTCATTTGTTCTGCTGATAAGACTCTCTGTTGATTTTTGGGTTGAAGACAACTTGTCTTTTAGTTCAATTTTAAACTCTGCCTGAGATGGTTTTAACTGCTCTATGCCTATTTTTGTTTCTTGAACTGTTTTTCTCAACTCCTCCAAGTACTTGTTGTGTTCCTGTTTAAAGTGGTTGATAAGGTTGTTTAATTTCTGAGATTTCCTCTTCCATAGTATTAATCATGGTAATGAACATACTCTGAAAGTCGTTACGTTGGGTCTGCCTTTCATGGCTATTTTCTGTGAATTTGTTCTGGTCGGAATCCATCATATGGGATTAATTCTTTTGGTGGGAGATTGGTCTTCTTGGGTTTTGTTTCTCGTGTATCTGCACTTTGACTTGGGCATTGTTGTTTTGTTTTTTAGGACCTTTCAGTTTCTGTGTGTTTTTTACTGAACTAATGGAGTTGGTATTGTTACACTTGCCAGTTATTACTAGTGCTTGCCTTGGATTGGGTATGTTTGTGTATTGTTATTGTTATATCCTAGATGAGGCTATTAGGCTGTTAGTACATCAGTTAAGTAACCAGGGGGTGAATATTAGTATGGTAGTGTATTTTTACGATTTAGTATCTTGGTGATATGTGAGGGTGAGTGGTGTACTCCCTGGAGTTGTGTGTTTTTGGGGTGGCTGTATGAGGAAGTTGATCTACATCAATTGATACTAGAAAGGATCAGTAAGGTGAAAAAAAGGAAGGAAAAGAAAAGTTTACTTATCTTTGGGCTGGATGTGAAGAATCTCGCCCACGTGATATAATGATTGTAGTGGACTCCATATGTATGGCCTTTGCTCCCTTTGTTCCTTAGAGTTTTGGTTGAGTTTCCTTTGGACTCTATTGAATTCTGAGTACCAGTGTGTCTTCCGTGGACCACGTGCATAGGTCCCTGGCCTGATGTTGATGGCAGAATCCTTCACCTGGGACCAGGGACCTGGGGGAGGGGAGGACGTGGAGGGGTAGGGGTCTGGGGCTGGGCCCAGGCAAAGCCGGAGGCGGCCTAGGGTGTTCCCGGGAGCCGGGGGACTCCATTTGGGGGCTGGCTGACTCTCTCACTCACTCACCTGGGAGCTGGCTGGGCGGCAGAGGCGCCCATTTTGTTATCTTTTGAAAGTTATTATTTTTCCTTTTAAAAATGGTCAAATAGGGAATTGAAGAATTCACTTAAAGAATATTTTAAGATATGTAACAAATTATGCAAATAGATACAAAATTTTTAATTGTACAAATCATTCAAAGCCATGAATGTACATGAAAGAACATGCTTTGAGGTTATGCTCCTGATGATATTATTGAATTTTTCAAAGATATTGTCATAGTTTGAAATGTGAGTTATTCTCTACATACTCATTTATTTGAATTTTTAGTTGTTTAGGAGGCTATGACACCTTTAAGAAGTAAAACCTTGCTGGAAGAAAGATTAGCCCCACCCTACTTTCAGGAGAGGTCTGCTCTTACAGTTGCCAATTTAGCAGCTCTCAGACTCTATGAGGGGTGTAACGATGGCCATCTCTAGTTTCTGCCAGCTGGTCATGCCTTTCCTGCCTGAAGGACTATATTTTACTTCTGAAACAGTAAGTTGAATAAACCTCTTTTTCTCCCTTAAGTTGTTTGACTGTGGATCTTGTCTCACAGCAACATATAAAAGTAACTGATAAAGACACACTTCATATTCACATATGTTGAATCTATTTTTTGCTCTAAAATGAAATAAAAAAAGAACTTTTTTCTCTGTAAGGTAAATTTCACCTAATGTAGTCTAATACTACCATTATTACCTTATAATTATGCTTAAATTGGATTAAGTGAACAAAATACATCAGAGTAGCAATATTTCAAACTATTTTTAATGGTTGTATTTGATTAATATAAGTTAAATATTAATATCAGGATATTATTTAAATGTGTTTTGATACCAAAGCACATTGTAAGTCTACAATGTTCTTATTAAAGAAAGATTACAGACATTTTATTTATTCTGAACTATACAACAAAACTGATGATAAAAATATAACATCTTCATGCATATGTTTAATAAAAGGACACTTATATAAATGAGCAGGATGGAGAAAACCAGTTGCTTATGATGAGCTTCTGAGAATGACTGAAGCAGAGTTTAACTGAGGTTTTGTTCCAGAAAGGTCAATTATCTTTCTGGCCTTTGTGGAAAAAGTTTGACAAAAACTGTTTTCTTCAAGGCCATTGTATGAATTATTTCTCTTAAATGTGCCATGATTATATTAGAAAGTTTTATTTTAACTTCAGGGTAGCTAGCTCTCTGATAAATTGATAAGGACATCTTTAAATGAATTTACAACCATAATGCAAGACCTTTACTGATGAAGGCTGAGGGGCACAGTGTTCTCCATGAGATGATTTGTAGTGTGCAGAAAGCCAGCTTGCCAGCAGCTGCTCAGTACTCAGGGGTCCTGGTTCTGTTTCTCCCCAGAAATAAAGAGCATGGTGGTTGAGACCATATCATCCTGGTCTATTCTGAGTGCCTATGAAATCAGTTTAAAATATCAGAGAGACAACAGATCACCAGAGACTTTTGTAGGGCAAATGAAGAGCATGCGTATTTTGGCTCAGTGATGTGACAGGAATAAGGGTTTACAGAATGACTATGAAATCATCGGTTCATCTACCTGCTTCCTAAGTTCACTATCACTCCAGACACTAGAAGGTGATCATTTTGTTCTTCTATCAAAATTGTCATAATTCTGTAAGAACATATGTGCCTACATTATTTTCTTGTCAAACTCAATGGTGTTAAGCTCAATGACAAAGGTATGTCATTTGATGATAGAGTTACTAAACAAATGTAGCTTTATTATATTATGGTAAGGCCGAGTAATTTCTTTTAAAGATTGTAAAAGTTTAACAGTTTTAAGATGAATTGCCTGTGTTTGAGATAATTGTCAATTGGTATTATTAAAAGTAGACTTTCTTAATGAAGGTGGTTTACTACCAAGTAGATAAAAATTGTGAGGCTGAGCAATTCTTACGCATTTTACTAGCCATCAGAATTCATTTTTCACAGAACTTAAATTCAGGAGATTTATTTCATATATATGTATACATGGTTTTGCTTTTCCTTTTCTGACATGCATATATATGTATGTATAACAAATCTGATAATAACAATTAGAGAAATATACTCCATCAGATTTTTCAACTTTTAATGTCATATTACTACATATAATAGCTATTTGATATATCTAATATTACCCCAATTTTTGATACAAGTAAAAGAGAACTAGAGACCATGGGACTTGGCCATGTTCCCATGTCTTTTAGGAATTCAACTAAGATTTGAGCTGCACATTTAGGGTTTTGCTGGTGCTAAGGGTTAAACCCAGAAGTTGTGTATGTCAGAAAAGAACCTATAGCCCATCCCTTTGTATTTGGTATTTATTAAGGAATGAGTCTACCTCATGTAACATCAAAGCACATTATAATTTGCTGCATTTCTGGGATCTGAAGAATGCAATACATGGACTCAAAAGGTTCATGGAGTCTACTTGGCAACTAATTGTAAGTGTAACTACCACAGGTCCTCTTAGGCTTCTTCTTTTCTCACATTTACCAGAGCACATTTCCATGAGTCCTTTTTAAGAGCAGCAGTCTGTTAAGGTAAATTATTTATTTATTTATTTATTTATTTATTTATTTATTTATTTATTTATTTATTTATTTATTGTGTGTGCATTTATGTTTTCATAGACGATTAAGGGTGACTTAGGGAATCATCTTGGATTGCTTCTACTTCCTTTTTGCTTAGCTCTGAGATTTTCCAGGTTACACCTGCCAGTACAGAAGTGCAGGTTGTAGCTTGCCTGGTATTGTGATCTGAGACCGGGGATCCAAACTCAGGGCCTTCTCTGCTTGCTAGGTAGAGTCTTAACTCCTGAACCAGATGTCCAGCCTCAGTCTGTTAAGTTATAGACAGGTAAACCTGGTGAGTGGTTTAATAAATGCCCCCCCCAAAAAAAACAGCGAGGATGAGTTAAGTAAGCAATCAAGCAGAGTTGAATTTTTTAGGTATGATTTATCTTTAATGAATTATTTTATTTTGTTTTACTTCGCTTTGAAAGAGGGACTTCTGATCCTTCTAACTTTCCATGCATCCAAGGATATTTTTGATTCTAACTTTACTGCCTTTACCTCCGAAGCAATAGGATTACAGACATAAATCCACATGCCCAGTTTATGTGATGCTGGGAATCAAAATCAGGAACTCTCCTATCTAAGCAAGAAGGCTTCAAATGAGCTACAGTCCTAGCTATCTATGAATATTTTCTTAATTCAGAAAGAAGATATAAGAATACACAGAAATTGTATGTATTTATGAATAAATGAAATATTTTGTGGGGGCAAAAATCTACTTTTGTTTATCTATCAATAAAATACCATGTGATGAAACTTATGCACATTCATCTTTGTTTAAGGTACTTTTCGTCTGAAAATTCTAACAAGCTACTCTCATATTTGTTGCTTTAACATGACATGGTTTTGTGATACAGTGATTTTATCAGGGAAAAGAATACACTCCCAAATGATCCACTCTATAGAAAAAGAATAAATTAACTCACCTGTGCAACTAAATAGAAGTTGCAAGTTTACTTACCCATGACAATATCCAGAGCTATGATGTCCATGGTTAGCTCTTTTTAAAACTCAATCTTCAAGCTGGAATGAGTGTGTAGCAAACAAATATAGGAAGATCTAAAGGTATTTAATACCAGGAGCAGAATCAAATGCTATTTAAAAGACTGTGTCTCTAGCAAATCATTCCTGAAAATAGCAATAATATAAGAAACTTCAAATGAGCATTTGCATTCACAAGAATTTTGGTTTGATTTTGCAAATGGGTGATAGACCCCTCCCTCACTGTGGTTTCCCACTTTTATTACATCTACCTTTTAATGTGCTTTTATCACAAGACTCTAGTTTAACAGCTTTTTGTCTCTGGCCAGGGGGTAACATACAATGCCCACCAGGATGGAGTGAAGGGCATTGCAGGAGCAGCAAAACTGCAAAAGAAAATCAACAAACCACAATACAGAACTTCAGAGACTCTATATCAACCACCTAGAACTAGGCCAGCTTAATCTCTCCCCATCTTGAAGCTCAGGGAAATTTGCGGAAGAGGGGGCGGTAAGAGTGTAAGAGCAAAAGGATGGGAGGAGCAATGATATGTAAGATACTCCATACTAGTTAGGGCTGAAGCAATCATAATTGGACTTTGCATGCCCTGCGCATTGTCCAACACACTGTTGACCTCACAAAGTCTAGCATCTGCTAAAGGCACCAAGATCCTTGGAGGCAAAGGATTGGCAGCCACAGCAGTGTTCCTATACCTAAGGGGACCACGGGAAAGGGTTTAGGGAAAGGCCACTGGGTCCTTGTATGTCATCGGAGAGGAGGGCCCAGAGGAAAATCAGGCATGCACAAGAAAGGACTCTCTGGGAATTGGGGCAGGAGGCACTGGGGGATGGGGAGGGATAGGGGTAGGGAGGGGGAGCAGGGGGTACGGGGGGAGGAGGAGGGAGGGAGGGAACTGGTGTACCTATTATGTTTGTATGAGCTGAAATAATAATAAAAAATGTATTAAAAAAGAATTTTGGTTTGTAGGAAGTATTTTAAAATATTAGCTTCAGGAACAAGGGAACATATTAGTATTCATGTTGAGAAATGGCTCAGAGATCAAAGTACTTGCTAGGCAAGCAAAAGATCCTGCATCTCATGTAAATTCTGGGTGAATGAGATAGCACACCTGTAATTTTAGTTCCAAAAAAGGAGCGTGGAAATTTCCAGAGAAAGCTGGCTATTATACTGGCTAATTCAAAGCAGTAAGGTGTATGAGCAACTGAGGAGGATTTTTAATATAACTCTCAGACATCTACCTGCACACTAACATGAATATGCACTTGCATATGCATGTCTACAAATACAAAAATACATAAATGTATACACATACCCTATATAGATATGTGCATGAAAATGGAAATATGCATTTAATAGATAATATGTATTTACATATGCATATACAAACTGAGAAAGAGAGAGAGAGAAAGGTAGTGAGAAGCATTCCATACGGTAGTGCCTTCTAAGGAACAACAAATGCCTACTTAAAATTTAGCTCGTATATCCCCAGAAATCAGTAATCATAGTGCCATTTCTAACTACCTCTCTTAACAAAGGCATGTAATGCATTGCACTTAAAAAAGCACTAGAGTCATGTACTTTAACTGAATCCTTGCTACATTTCTGATACTAAATCTGATCAATTCCCTTACTCCTTTCTGTCACTCTCTCCTCCTTTGATATGAGTACATCTCATACTCCATAGTCACAGTTAACAGTTCTTCCCATTTCTTCGTCTTTTCTATTATCCAGGGCTTACACAACTGTTCAAGCTTTTGACAGGTACTCATAGATAATATCAAGTTTTAAAGGTCTCTTCTTTAAGAAAACTCAGTCCATCTTTTCATTTTTTGTGTTTGAGATTTTGCTTTCTTTGTTGCCTGCTGCACTGCCTTGAATTTTCTTGCATTGCTGTTGCCTTGCAACAGCACATGCTCCCGTTTCTTTACTTACTGCTGGCTGTCACACCATGTTAATCTTGTTTTCTTTTCCTAATAAAGGTTTGTATTTCTCGTCACTCTGTTATTTGTTTGTCATTAATGTTGTTATACTTTTCACTATCTTTTCTACACCATTATTTATAGTAAATGTTGCTGCTCTGTAATTCACTTCTAAAAACTTGCTATTTCTCTTTTACCTTATTTAATGCTAAGTTCAAAGCTTATTTTTCCTTTAGCTTGTTTGTTTACTTTAACTTCATGTTTTATTGTTTATGAACTGTAAATATTGCCCAAAGTTTCTATTCTTTACGGGATTTACTTTTTTAAAAAATTTCACATGGGATGTTTTATTCTAACAACAGGAACAAATTATCTCATTAAATTTTGAAAATATATTATATATTTATTTAGTTATACTGTTTAGGTACAGAAATAAAAATAATGAAAAAAAACTTCGTAAGATTTTAGTATAATATGAAAGGGGAACACAAGAAAGAGTTCTAGGCAATGCTACACCTCATCAGAGAGGAGGACCCAGAGGGAAGTTTGACATGCACACTAAAGGATGCTCCAAGAATGTGGGGGAGGGGGCACTGGGAGAATGGAAGGGGGGGAAGGAAAGGGAAAACGGGGAGGGAACACGGGGATCCAGGGAAGGGTGGAGGGAAGGAGGGGAATGGGGTACCTATCAAGTTTGTATGAGTGGAAAAAAAATTTTAAAAATTAAAAAAAAGATTTTAGTATAATATGAAAAAAGCCATTTATTTAACATTTTTATGTGGAATATTGCTTTTATTCTGAAAAATAATAATAATAATAAAATAATAATAAAAATAATAATAAAAATTTCTATTATTTTGGTGTTTCTCTAATATGAATGATGTGTTTTATTTCATCCAACAATTAATTTCATATCAATGCATCTTTATTTGTTTACTGAAAGTGATGCATGCTTCAGTAATTTTTAATAACAAAGTATGTGTTTTACCTCTACCTCTCTGTGTAGTATATGTGTGTTTGGAATGTGTATGTGTGGTTCATGCACGTATATTTGTATATGTAAGTAGTTGTATGCATTGTGCATGTGTGTATATGTGTGTGTGCGCGTGTGTGTGCGCGTGTGTGCGCGTGTGTGTGCAAGTGTGTGTGTGCAAGTGTGTGTGTGTGTGTATGAGAGTGTGTTTTTATAGGTGTATTTCTCAGTGCATGTGGATGAGAGGCCAAAAATCCACACTGGCTGTATTATGTTTTTGAATTAAGGTTTCTCACTGAATCTGCACCAGACCCCTTCAGGAATGTCCACCATTCTCCATGCCCCAGAACAGAACTAGGATTTCTGTCACACCGGTACACTTCATTTTTATTCAGTTGGAACCTGAATTCAGATCCTTATGTACTTGTAGGGCAACAACACATTTAGCCATTCCAGAGCTCAGAGTGTGTGTTTAAATCAATACCATATACAATACCATTGTGTAGATTTCACGTTTTCTTTTCTATAACAGCTATTCTTTTTTTTATTCAATTGTGCATCTGCATGTGTGTGTGTATGTGTGTGTGTAGAACCATGGACGAATTCGGGAACCACCATGGACGCCTCCACCTCCTCCTTATTTACTCTGCCCCGGGATTCTCAGGCTCTGCCCTGCCAGGACCAGAAACGCAGGTCGCCCCCGCTTCTGCCTGGCGTCTATATGTGGGGTCTAGGATCCAAACTCAGGACCTTCCGCCTGCAAGGCAGAGGCTTAACCCCTTAGCCACCTCTCCAGCCCCTATAACAGCTATTCTTATAGTCATAGTCTTACTTTTGTGAATTTCAATGTCTCAGTGAGATGCTAAGCTTGGCTGTTCAAGTAGCTTCTGATGTAGACTTATTGGTCTGTCATTATGCATAGTTAATGGTGGGGATTTGACACCTAAGACATGGTTCTTTGGCTGTTGTACAGTCTTAGATTTTGCAGATAGAGGGGCAGAGAAGCATCTGCTTTTCCATTTCTTTAATGAAGAGACCAAGCATCTGCTTTTCCATTTCTTTAATGAAGAGACCTATCTTGTCAGACCATTGACTTTTTATTTTCTTCTTGTCTTTTCTTAGAGTTGTTCCATATGCACCCACCTTGGAGACTGAGAGATTTCTTCACATAATATTGCATTGAGTTGGGGCTGGAGAAGTGGCTCAGCAGTTAAGCATCTGCCTTGCAGGCAAGAGGCCCTGAGTTCGGATCCTAGACCCCACGTATAGATGCTGGACGAAGCGGGAGTGACCTGCGTTTCCAGTCCTGGTAGGGTGGAGCCTGTGAATCCTGGGGCCGAGTAAACAAGGAGGACGTGGAGGCGGTCCATGGTGGTTCCCGAATTCACCTGTGGTTCTACACACACACATACACAAACGCGCACGCACAATTGAATAAATAAAAAAAAATTTAAAAAAAGAAAAAATATTACATTGAGTCCTTGTCAATCATAGTGATAAACTTCCCATACTGACCTGAACCAGAGCTTCAACTGCCTATAGGTTCCAAGAGCAGAGCAAATAGGCATGCAACAATGTTTCTCGCACAACTTTTCATATTTTAAGATTCCTATGGCTCAGTTTCTTCCAGCTTTTTTATTTATGCATCCTTCTTTGATTATAACTGAAATTACCATTGCTTCTGTACTGGTCTTGTACCTGTATGTATGTATCTTTATATATTTTTTTTGATTATGTGCTACTTCTTTCTTGTTCAACTGAAAATTATAAATGTATCATCAAGAAATTTGTCCAGTTCCAGATGACATACTTTGTCGATGTACTTTAATCAATTTGTGTTAAATATTCATTAATAGGTACTCACTATCAGTTTTTGGAGACCAACCAAGAACCATGGCACAAGCCTATAATGTTTTGGGACCTTTAAGATCTCTCTGACTAACATTTTATCAAGAAATGCCACATTCCTGTTATTTCTAATGTAATTTTGTCCCTGGGTTCTAAGTGGATCAGTTCAAGATTTTTTATTTTATTATATATCAAAGAACAGCTAGAACTGGTTTGAGGACTTCCTTCTTGCTGAATAGTTTTTATAGTACCAGGGAATACTGTAGAAATTGATGGATGAGAGAGTCACAAGAGCCATCAATGGCATGAGATCTGTAAGTTGCAATATAGATCACCATGACAAAAGGTGACCACCAGTGTAATAGTGGCATGAGTACCAATGAGACAACCAACAGTTTTCTGATTGGACTCAACACCCGCTTGTCAGAATGGTACCCATCCCTGCTACTATAAACAAGAACAAGAACTTAAAAAAGGGAAGGATATAGATCAATAGGGAAAACTGGCAGTAAACCCATAGGTAGGAAGACACTACATCAAACTGCTTTGTAAGAAGCTTCTATTATACCAAGAGACTGGCAACTCACAGTGGAAGCCTTTGGGTCTAAAGCTGGATGAGTGAAGGGAATTGCACACATCAGTGGAATGCCTGAAGAGATTTAACTTGTTACACTGGGGGGATTCTGAACCCCAAGAAGTAGACAAGTCAGAGTGAACCCTGAAGTCCGTTAAAGCATGTGGGCAGCAGGGTAGGAGGGAATGGAAGGGAATAGTGAAGGAAAGGAAGCGAATTGGAAGGAGAACAAAGGGAGGAAAGCTGGAATGAATAAATACTCAATATATTTGTAAAAGTAGAAAAATAATTTTTAAAAATTGTTTAAAGGACTTAAGCATGAATATTATTTGTGTTTTTAGTACTATAAAAATAATACTTGTTTTTAGCATCTAAGCATGCATAAATACTGTCATAATACATGCTCATACAAGTGTGCCTTTTATTTTGATGAGATTAACACCCTGAAAATCCTTCTTCCCCTAGTTGTGCTCAACCCATATAGCTTCAATTTTCATGCCCTATATACATATAAGATTTTATATTTGAATTATATCCATGTCAAATATAGAATGTGGAACTGGGGAGATGGCACAGAAGTTAAGACTCTGCTTTGCAAGCAGAAAGACCTGAGTTTAGATCCCTACATGTCATATAAAAATGTCAGGTTGGGGCTGGAGATATGATTCAGGGTCTAAGACTTTGCTTTGAAAGCAGAAGGACCTGAGTTCCATGTAAAAATGACATGGAGAAATAGTGGCAGCCTGTACTTCTAGCCCTGATGGTGAGAACCTGGATAATTCCCAGAATGAGATTAAAAATAAAGGAGAAACAATCCAGAATGACTCCCAAAGTCATATTTGGGCCTTTACAAGGACACACATGCCCTCTGCCCTAAACACACACACACACACACACACACACACACTAAAAAGAAATGTCTGGTGGATGTGACAGTGACCTCTATTTTTGACTCTGGAAAGCAAAACCTTGAAAATCCTAGAGCAAAGCAATAAGGTCCAAGAATAGTCAAAGATGTTTCCCAATGTCTCCCTTGGACCTCCACAGGCACACACATTTAGGTGCTCACTTATATATACCCACACATGTGTATCCTCTGGCACACACACACACAGATAGACACACACACACACACACACACACACACACACACACACACACACAATGCTAGAGACAGAATGTGATGTTCCTCTTCTTGAGTTTAATTTACTTTGTTCAATATGATGATCTTTGTTTGCAACCATTTTCCTGCAAACAAAGATTTTGATTTTTATTTGTGTCAACAGACAAATAAGCTGATTTATAACCTGGTTACTGTGAATAGTGCTGGAGTATAATTTGATGTGCAGATTACTTTGTGGAGTTTATTTAGAGTCATTTGGGCATACATCCAGGAGTTGTAGATTGCGTATGAGCTCAGTATGGGATCCACCTAGACATACAAAAGAAGAAAGTACACAAAATCCTAATATCATCTTTGTGTCAGTTTAGTGTCAACTAAATTTCTCATTAAATTATCATTTGCCTCCATACTCAATTTTTTTCAATACCTGGGATTCTATCAAGTTTTTTTTTTTTTTTTTTTTTTACCTCACGGTTTCATTGTATACTTCAGAAAATTCCATATGTAGGTGATGCTGGTCTTGAGCTTATGGCTTCCCTGCTTCATAAACTCTAGTGGTGTGATTATAAGTGTAAGCCACCATGCCCAGCTTTGCTACCCTAAAATATTTATTTTCAATAAGTTTCTTAGTGTATTTTCTGTATTAGAATCTTAGCTTTCATGTACAAATTATATCTCTTAAAATCTAATCTCCTGTTATCCTATACATACCAATTTCATCAGCCTTCACCTGACCTATCAGATGAGATGCCAAAACTCTTACTTTGTTTTGAAATATCCTGGCATAAAATCTTTTGTCATCTCACCGGTAATTCTTCTACTGTTACAATTCTCATTTTGTTAATTACATTATGCTTTATCTGATATCTGGCCTTTATCTGATACCTGACCCTCATATTATTATGTTTTCCAGTGAACAATAAATTGTACTTATAATGATATGATATTTGTGTCATAGACTTGCTTTTCTCCCTAGGGAAAGATATTTCTACAACACTTTGAAAAAGTTCATAGACTGTGATGGAGAGAATGTCAGTTCAAATGCCAAGAGATGTCCCAGGGAGATAATTTTCCATGAGCTAAGACAGCAGTGAGCACCGGGTAATGAAAAACTATGTAGTATGAAGACATTCAACATAATACTATGTCTGAAATACTATGAATCAAGTGGATCAAATTTGTGTGGCCTGCATTTATGCCTGAATCATCTAGTTGAGATAACTACAAATATTTTTTTTAATCACTACTATATTAGTCAGGGTTCTCTAGAGGAACAGAATGTACCGAATATATATAATTTTATTAAGTTAACTTACAGATAAAAGCTGTGTCCTCCAAAGTAATTGCCTGTATCAGTTTAGTTCTTGAAATGAAGATCCTATAAAACCAAAGGAACCTTGAAAAGTCTTGAGCTTAATGGAGCTGGGCTCCAATGTCAGAAATGAAAGAATGGCAGGCAGACCAAAGACTCTAGGCTCCATCAGCAAGGAACAGCAGGAAACCCAAAGATGTTAGGCTCCAACATCATCAATGAACGTCAGCAAAACCCACATGACTAAGTACAAAGGGAGTGAGTATAGCACAAAGGCCAAAAACGCTAAGCCCTGAACAGCAGAAGAAGTGGCAGCTACAATGAAGAAGGCAGTTACATACCCCCAGTGGATTCACACAGCACGTCCACACTAGACAAGGGAAGAGCAACTCCCTCTTTTGTGCACTTTCTCATATCTGGTCCACCATTCTGAAGCATACCCATTATGGTCTGGGTCTTTCAAATCAATAAACACCTGAAATCTTGTTCAATGGCTTGCCCTAATCATTCATTATCACTCTGCCACAAATGGCTTACAACTGTCAAGTTGACACCTGAATCTAATTATCATACCTACTGAGACAGTTCCTTTTCAAAAAAAAAAAAATCTCTAGTTTCTGTATTTTGAAAGCCCATGGTGCAGATCCACAGGTGGAGGAGTGAGGGAAAGAACAATGGCAGAAAATATCTAAGGGGGATGAGGAGATAGAGTATAGGTGGGACTGACAGAATAAGAGGAAAACCCTAAGAAGGTGGGATACTCCCTATAGCAAACTCCTGTGATATTAATATGTTAAAAAGCATTTTAGTTTTCTTTGAAAAGGACAAGAATGGAAAGCCTCTACATAATGGAACAAAGAGAGAAGAAGGTAGGACAAAACAAAAATTGCTGTGGGCTACTCTACCTAGAAACCAGAGGCAATTAAGCAATGACTGAAGTAGGAGGCATGTGATACCTCTTGATAAGTTGTTGATCACAGAGATTCTAAAGACACTTCACAAAAACAGTATTCATTTTGTCATTGTTCTTGGTTGCACACCAGAAACTGACAGTAATACCTTATTACTGAACATCTAATATATATGGATCATAGGACATCAACCAATAAGACCAACTGGATTGATAAAGAAGCTTAATCCAAGGTAGAGAGCTTACATAAGACCAAAGAGTACTATGGAAGCTAACAGAGGAGCAAAACAAGCAAAGTTGCAATAGTAGATGCAGAATGTTCCTTCATATCATCATACCATGTGAGAACCCAGTGAGACATTAGCCATAAAACCACAGGCTGGCCTTCATGAGACATTCATATCTAGTCCTTAGATTTTCAAGAAACCTATAGGAAAAGAAATAAATGTATGTTATATAAACTACGAACTCAGCTAAATATCATGTATGCCATTATTTAGTTTACATTGTTGTCTTGTAAGATGCTCAAAGTATCTATGATACTTCATTAGGCTCAACATATATTTTTTTCTCCCCATTCTGCAATGTTCTGTTTTTGAATTTTTTTTCTCTGACATTTTATTTTTTTCCAAATCATACATGTTCAATAGGTATACCAGCCTCTCCCTTCCTCCTCCCCTCCCCAGTCATCCACTCTTGCATTCTATTCCCTTCCCCCTTTCTTTCACTCCCTTCTCTCCCTCACCCTTTCCCAGTACCTCCCCCTTCCTCTCTCCCATGCCCTGGAGCATCATTTTGTGTGAATGCCAAACCTCTCACTGAGTCCTCCACCTTGGTGAGGGCTAGGGACTTAGTGGCATAGCTCAGAACCCTTTCTTGGGCTCTTCTTTAGTATGGGAACTCTATTATGACAGTTATTCCTTTGTCTCTAAGGAGCCTACTGGCTGAAGTCTTTTCCCCTGTGATCCATGCTAGACTTTGGGAGGTCATTGACATGTCAGTCATTGTGTAGGTCAGACAAAGTCCAGTTCTGGCTGCTGCAGCCCTAACTTGCATATCATTGGTTCTCTCTATCTTTAGGCTTTTACAATCTTGCAGCCCCCTCTTCCGCTTTAGATTAGATTGCTGTTGTGTCTCTAATGCTTTATGGTGCATTGTTAAGTTATTTAATTGTGATGGTTCCAATTTTTTTGAGATAGGCATTAAGAACTATAAACATACCTCTTAAGACAGCTTTCATCGTGTGCCAGAGATATTGATACATTGTTTTTTCATTATTGTTCACTCCTAAGAAATCTCGAGTTTCTTTTTTGATTTCTTTCCGAACCCATTTTTCATTCAACATCACAGTGTTTAGTTTCCAAGAGTTAGTGCTATTTTCTGCTTTGTTGTGTCATGGATGTTAAGATCATGGTGGTTTGACAGGGTACAGGCTATAATTTCAATTTCTTATGTATGTGGAGATTCGTTTGGTGGCCCAGTATGTGGTCTATTTTGAAGAAAGTTCCATGGCTGCTGAGAAGAATGTGTATTCCTTGGTGCTTGGATGGAAAGACGCATAGAGATCTGTAAGGTCCATTTCAGTAAGGATTTGATTAAGTTCCAATGTATCTCTGTTGAGTTTTTGGCCTGTTTATCTATCCCATGTTGAGAGTGCAGTATTGAAATCCCCAAGTATTATCGTTTTGAGATTGATTTCTTGTTGGAGACATTATAGCGTTTGCTTAATGAATGTGAAGGAGCTCATATAAGGTGGATACATGTTCAGTATTGTGAAGTCTTCCTAGTGAATTGTACCTGTGACTAAAATGTAGTATCCTTATGTATCTCTCATTATTTTCTTTGGTTTCAAGTCCACTTTATCAAATAGCATAATTGGTACCCCTGCTTGTTTCCTGGTTCCATTAGCTTGAAAATTTTTTGACCAGCCTTTTACTTTTAAAAGGTGCCTTCCTTTTGTGGTGAGTTTCCTTAAGCAAAAGGTAGATGGGTTTTGATTTCTAATCCATATTTGTAACCTGTGTCTTTTGATTGGTGAGTTAACTCCATTGAATGGAGGAATTAATTTTAATTCTAGACATTTTTTGTCTTTAGTGGCTTTCATAAGTGTATTATTCAGCTTGTAGATTGCATTGGTATTACATTATACTTCCCTTCTGTTCTCCTGGATATGGTTGTTCTTTTCTTCAAGTCTGAGTATCTTTTGTAGCATTTTCTGAAGGCCCAGTTTTGTGGTCATGTAAACCTTCAAGTTGTCTTTGTGCTGGAAAATTTTTCTTTCACAGTTGATCATGACTGATAGTTTTGTTGGGTGTATCAACCTGGGTTGACATTTGTGTTCATTCAGTACTTGAAGTAAGTCTGTCGAAGCTCTCCTGGCTTTTAGTGCCTTCCATTGAAAGATCATTTTTTATTTTAATAGGTTTACCTTTGAAAGCGACTTGTTATTTTTTTCTTTTGAAGCTCTCAGCACATTCTTTTTGTCTTGTATCTCTTGTGTTTTGACTATTATTTACCATGATGGGTTTCTATTTTGGTCATATCTGTTTGGGGTGCAGTATGCCCCTTGTATTTTGATGAGTCTCTCTTTCTTTGGATGTGGAAAGTTTTCCTTTAAGATAATTTGAAAAATTTTCTGGATGTCATTAGAAACAATTATATTAAATGAAGTATTCCAGACCCAGAAAATTAAACACTGTATGTACTCCCTAATAGGTGGCCCCTAGTACCAAACCTACCCAGCCCACCTTGAGACACTCAAAGATAAATCTACGTAATACCTACAGTAATTCCAAGGATTATGAACAGGAGGGATGGGGTTGGAGGGCCACACCAGAAATAAGGAGAGAGGGGACCATGTTACCGCAGAGAAAATAGGCCTCCATCAAGGACTGCAAGTAAGTAATGAGACACCTGGTTAAGTTCACAGACATTCATTCATGATCATTTACAACTGAGGGAGTATGATCTCACCAGAAGGGGAGGGCATATAGTCTGGCAGATAAAAAGTAACCATTTTCCAAATGGGTGATTGACCCCTCCCTCACTGTGGTTTCCTACTTTTATTATATCTACTCTTGAATGTGCTGTAATAACAAGACTCCAGTTTAACAGCTTTTTGTCTTTGGCCAGGGGGTGACATACAATGCCCATCAGAATGGAGTGAAGGGCATTGCAGGAGCAGCAAAACTGCAAAAGAAAATCAACAAACCATAATCCAGAACTTCAGAGACTCTATATCGACAATCTAGAACTAGGCCAGACTAATCTCTCCCCATCCTGAAGCTCAGGGAAATTTGCGGAAGAGGGGCCGTGAGATTGTAAGAGCAAAAGGATGGGAGGAGCAATGATATGCAAGATACTCCACACAAGTTAGGGCCGAAGCAATCATAATTGAAATTTGCAGGACCCACGCAATGTCCAACACACTATTGACCTCACAAAGTCTAGCGTTGGCTAAAGGCACTAGGATCCTTGGAGGCAAGGGATTGACAGCCCACAGTAGTGTTCCTGTGCTTAAGGGGAACATGGGAAAGGGTTCAGGGAAATGCCACTGGGTCCTTGTACATCATTGGAGAGGAGGGCCCAGAGGAGAGTCTGGCATGCACAAGAAAGGACTCTTTGGGGATTGAGGGGGGAAGCACTGGGGGATGGGGAGGGAGGGGTGAGGGGAGGGGCAGCAGGGAGTTCGGGGGGAGGAGAAGGGTGGGAGGGAAGTTGTGTACCTATTAAGTTTGTATGAGCAGAAATAATAATAAAAATGTTTAAAAAAAGATAATTTGAAAAATTTCCTCAGGTGTAGTATTTTGGGATTTTTGTTCTGGTATTCCATGAATGCAAATGTTAGGCTTTTTCAAGGTCCCATAACTCTTGAATATTCCTCTCAAGTATCTTTTTGACTTTAACAACTTCTTCCATTGAACTGGTTAGTTATTCTACTTTGTCTTCAAGATCTGATGTTCTTTTTTCTGCTTTGTTAGTTTGCTGATGAGACTCTCTGTGGAGTTCTGGGTTGAAGATAGCTTGTCTTTTAGTTTGAGTTTAAATTCTGCTTGAGATTATTTTAACTACTTTATATTTATTTTTGTTTCCTCAACTACTTTTCTCATCTTCTCCAAGTGCCTGTTGTGTTCCTGTTCAAACTGTTTGATGCAGTTATTTAACACCTTCTGGATTTCCTCTTTCATTGTTTTGGTCATAATTAAGATCAGGCTTTGAAAAATCATTCTCTTGGGTATGGCTTTCTTGGCTATTTTCTGTGTGTTTGTTCTGGTTGAATACCATTATTATAGGGTTCATTCTTTTTCTAAATTTGTTGTCTTTGTTTTTGTTTCTCATGGATTTGTGTTGTTACCTGGGCATTTTTGTTAACTCTTATGTCTTTCTTTCCTTTTTTGTGTTTTTGGCTGAACTGAATTAGACAGTGTTACTACATTTGAACATCTGTTGCTAGTGTTTGCTTTGGAAATGGGTATGCCTGTCTGGTGTTGGTGTTATTTCCTAGAGAGGCTATTGGACTCTTAGTACATCAATTAAGTGGAATTAGTAAATAGGGATTGAAGATTAGTATGGTAGTGCACTTTTTAGGTTTACTTACTTGGTGACATTTGAGAGTGAATGGTATAGTCCCTGAAGTTGTATAGTTGTTTGGGCAGGTATATGGAAATGTTAAACTATAGTGACTAATAATTGAGAGGAACAATATGGTAAAAAGTGTTTACTTATTTTAGAGCTGGATGTGAAGATTCTCTCCAATAAGATGGGATGATTTTAGAAGATGTCAGTTGAATTGTGTTAGTTCCCTAGCCCTTTGCTTGGGTTTTCTCTGGACTCTCTTGAACTCTGAGGAGCAGGGAGTCTGCCCAGAGAGTGAGGACCAGGGGGTCTACCCTGGCCCAGGTCCAGGGCAGAAAATCAGAGTGGCTAGCTGGGCAGGCAGATGACCTGAGGCCTAGAGCTTTGCCTAGGGGCCTTCCTCAGGTCCAGAAGGGCAGGCTGGCTGCTAATGGGGAAGTCAGATGACTTGGGTCCTGGGGCATAGTCTAAGGGGGTGACCTGAGGGATAGGGAATCTGCTCTGGTCTGGTTCTGGATCTGGGCAGAAAGGAAGAGTGGCTAGTAGGGCAAGTAGATGACCTGGGGCCTGAGGCATGGGCTATGGGTCTTACCTGAGGAGTAGGGAGTCTTCCCTGGTCCAGGTCTAGGTCCAGAGCAGAAAGACAGCGTGCTCTGCAATGTTCTTTCATCTTATTTTTTTCCTCCATCAACACCACAGGCTTGATTCATTTTCAGTCTATTTTTATGTCCAGTAAATTATCTGAAAATAATGTGTAGGAAAGCCTTATAGTTGAAAGAAAAGTGCTCTCTAATAAATAATAAATAATGAGTGTGCGTCTTAAAATTGTTAGAGGACAGATTATATCCTCTCCTTTGTTACACAGCATCATTTTGGATATTTTTCTTTTTCCTGAGACCACACAATTTTTTTAAAAGTAGCCTTGTTCATGGAAGTTAAGATGTGAGAACAGTAGGTGCCACATGGATATATGATTATCTGTTATAATTTCTCCTAATATTCCATCAGCATTTTTAATACTGAAATATCTTCATGAATTTCAACTGAACTCCAAAACATCAGCTATATGGACAACAAAAGAGTACAAAGCAAGATATCTAAGTTTTAAAAATCAGAATTATGAAATATAGCGGGGCTGGAGAGGTGGCTCAGGGGTTAAGCCTCCGCCTTGCAGGCGGAAGGTCCTGAGTTCGGTTCCCAGATCCCACGTATAGACGCCAGGTGGAAGCGGGGGCGGCCTGCGCTTCTGGTCCTGGTAGGGCGGAGCCTGTGAATCCCGGGGCAGAGGAGGTGGAGGCGTCCATGGTGGTTCGCGAATTCGTCCGTGGTTCTACACACACACACACACACACACACACACGACACACACGCGCGCACATATACACACACACACACACACACACGACACACACGCGCGCACATACACACGCACAATTGAATAAATAATAATGAAATATAGCTACTTATTTTGAGTCTATTTCCTTTGAGAATTGTTTCTCAGTAGTGAGGAAATTTGAACAATTCATGTCCATCAAGTTTAAGTTTTGAACATTTTTTATTATTATTCAATTGGAAGTAACCAGGCAAACAAACCTTGTCATAGACTGCTATTGTATATGAAATACAAAAGACATTAAATCAAAATGGATCCCAGACAGTGCAGGGAAGCATATGAGAGTTCGTGTTCAGATTGAACTACCTATGGGCACATTCTCCTTTAGCAAATCTTTTACAAATGCATTGCTTGGGCTAGTCTACCAAGCCTGTTTTTATAGCCAGAATTGCTTTTTTCCTATTTCCCTGGCTTATGAAGTTTATTTGACGAGTTCTAAGTGACACTGAAAATAGCTGTAGGGAATTCTATTTACATCATAAAAGACATACTGGCAAGGCTAGAATATTCATACCAATCTGTAATACTGTAAAATGATTTTTTTCCACTGAGATGCAAGTACCTAAGGAAAAATTTCTTTATATAAATATATATGTGTATATGTGTGTGTGTGTGTATAATAGAATCATTTTACGCTGTTTAAATACAATCCCCAATTGTCCGGAAGATTGTTAATTCTTTCGTTTTTTTGTTTTTTTTTTCTTTACTTTTCCAAGCTTTATTAAAGAAAAAGCAAAGATGGTGATCTCTACAACAGTCAACTTTTAAATATCTGTCCCTTGAAAATATGGCCTTTGATTTCCAAACACATCTTGCCATTCTGCCCAGCTCTCTCTGGGTCAATGATCATTGCCTGTATACCTACTAAGGCTTCATTGAATTTGTCTGTCTCTGAGGTTGAATTTGTCTGTCTCTGAGGTTTTCTTTATGCAGCAATCACAGGATCTGAGCAGCTTCTTTGGGAACTGCATCTCTTGTGTCAAAACCAAGAATATGTTTGTCTAAAGCAACAGTCAAACTTTCTTTCCTTTGAATTGCTTTATCAACTGCATCCTGTGTCAGACCTTCTTAATCCAAAATGCAAATTTTCATAAGCATTACCGGATAGTTGTCATGATGCTGAATCTACAAGAAGTTGGCCAGAGCCATCACACCAGTCTTAAAGTCAGGAGTACTTACATCCCAGTTGATCAATGGGTCTGAATTTTTCAATGCATTGTCGGTGGTTTTTGCATCTTAAGGTGGTAAGTCCTGTTTTTCAGCATTATATACATATTCAAGTCTAACAGTTAATCCAAAGAGCCCATGAATCACTTCTTATTAATCATGAATCTTGAAAGAACAGTTAACAATTTTGGTATACTTTTCCAAGAACTCGGGCCAGTCCCTGCTATGGATGTTTGTTAAATTACCTCTATTTTCAGTCGTGTAGTGTCTGATCTGGTCTTCCAGCCAAACAATAAAGTTTCAAAATTCTGTTTCATCTTATGCAGTTGAAGCCCACAGGGTTGTGGTAGTCATTCACTGTGAGCTTGCATCAAAACATGGTCTCTGCTTCTTACTTGGCCCCAGGCTTCTCAGTGGGGACAAGAGAAACTGGTTGTTCAGTTTTTAAAAGAGATATATTCTAGGCAATTTTGTTGTTCTGAGTATTGATTTTTAATGATTATTTTTCTACTTTCGCAAGCATATTGAGTATTTATCCCAGCTTTTCTTCCTCCCTCTCACATTCTCTCCCTACCCTTCAACATTCTGACCCACTTTTCTGCCTGTAGACTTCTGCAGACCTCAGGGTTCACTCTGGCTTGTCTACTCCTATGGGAGTTCAGGTCTCCATAGTGTAACAAGTTAAACCTCTCTTCAGGGCATCCAACTTGTATGTGCATTTCCCTTTACTCATCCAACTTTGCACCCAAAGGTTTTCACTGGGAATTACCAGTCTATGGATATAATAATAGCCCCCTACAGAACAGTTTGATGTACTGTCTTCCTACCTATTGGCTATCTTCTAGATTGATCTGTTTCCTTCCCTTTTTTAGGTTTTTGTTCTTGTTTACAGTAACAGGGATGGATACCATTCTGACAAGTGGGTCTTGGGTCCAATCAGAAAGCTGTTGGTTGTGTCCTTCGTACTCACACCAGTATTACACTGGTGGTCACTTGTTGCCATGGTGATCTAAATTGCAACTTACAGATTTCATGCCATTGATGGGACTTTCGAATATTACTGTCCCCTACCAATTATTCTGTGTTACTGTGTAAGCTATCTAGCAAGGAGAAAGTCCAGTTCCAGTTGATACATTTTGTGTATGTGCAGTGATCCATTTATGTTGTATCTTCAGTAATACAATCTTACTGACAGTTTTTATGGAGTAATCAAAAGCAAAGGCAAAAGCTTATAATGTTCAGGGGCCTTTAAGACCTTCCTGATCAACATTTTATCAGGAAGTACTACATTCCTGTTACTTCTAGTATTATTTTGTCCCTGAGTTCTATTGATATTTTTAAATAAATGTATAAAATTTTCTGAAATCTTAACAGATTCATATACCATAGAGTATTGATCATTCTGAACTGTCACAACATATCTTAACAATAGTTGTTAACATTTTTCCAAACAAAATATAGTGATAATAATATTTTCCTTGTTTTTTAGCAAACGAATATAATTCGCGACATGTCAAGATACATTGTCAATTAAAATGGCTAATGGTTGGGCAACATTTCTTTCTCTGTCTCAGTTAGACTAAGACATTAGAGGGGAACATTCCAGTTATTTGCCTCCCATTAATTTCAGAAAATATTAAATTATGCAGAAAATCCTGCTAGGTGGAAAGCTTTGTTAAGTGGTATTTTGACTTCCATAAAACAACACAATGGTATTTCTTGTCCTTTGTACTTCAAACCTTCAAAGCATTTGGCAGCACACAGCACCCACATTTAGCAGTAAGTGTACAGATGGAATGTTGAGGCTAGCAAGTTAAAACACTAAACAAAACAAAACAAAACAAAAAACAGAAAAAAACAAAGGCATCTGCAAAAATGAAGAGGCACACAGCACTCAGGGCTGAGTAATCCTCATTTTGAAGTTCATATGATGCTTTAAATATCACACTCTCACTAAGAAGCTATGAACAGGTCTGGGATTTACTTAATGTGGCTTTTCTTTTTTTATTAAAATGTATCGATCAATATCCTAATGAGAATACACCAAAGTTATTACTTCTAAATGAAAGTTTAGCTACAAATGTCCTAATTATGAATACTATAAAAACTCTAGGGAATAAAACACATGCAATTTCAGCTTCTTTCTGTAAAGCAAGACAATTTCTTAGTCCATATACATTGTATTCTGGAGAAATAAACAATCTTCATGCACTATTTTACTTCACCCACTTTCTATCATCTTAAAGTCTAGCCACAAAGATAACCAAGCAACTTAACCTGAAAAAAATTGTCATTAGTTCAGTGCAGTCTAAGATTTTTAAAAGAATTAATTAAAGGTGAGTTGTGATTTTGATCAACACAAGTGTCTACCATTACATGTCATGGAGAGAATCAAATATGTTATAGATGTTGAAGGATAATATCTTAAACTTCAGTGAGATCATCTTATTTGAATAACTGATGATGTACTTCTCTTTTAAATTAAATTGTTGACTTGATCATTGCTTTCAGAAAGTGTTCTTTATGAATACTATCAGGAATGATTAACTTAAGGTGCATGAAAATGTCATAATGACACTCACAATTTGTGCAATTAATGCATGTCAAAAAATAAAATCACAAATCATTATAATGTTGTTGAGAGTCCAGGTTATATTGGCATACATTTTAGATGACACATATGTGGTATGCAAGTATATTTGAACACATTCTTCTATAGTTCTCATTTTTCCACATTCTTTTATTGCTTTTAATGTTGCAATCATGAATGCAGTAAGATAATATTTTCAATTTTAACCCCTTAGATCCAAGTCCGTTCCTTTCCTGTTCCCCTGATGATCCTTCATTTCCACTGCCAGACTGCTTCCTCTCTTCAAACCTTTACACTTGTGGGACCCACTGTGTTTCATCTAGTTTATCTTTGAATGATATATGTCTGACATGCTTCATGCTCCAACAAGAACCATAGAATGGTGGGTATACCATTGAGGAAAGCATCTGTGATACTTAATCCTGGGTGTCAACTTAACACAAGTGGCATTAACTAAGATCAGCTGAGTCCACCTGATGAAATTATCTAGATCAACACATTTACAATATAAAGACCAGCCTAGAATAATTGATCAGAACCTCCATAGATCTCAAAGAAACCTCCTAGTAGTGGGCCAGATAAAAGGAACCATAGAACATGATTCTCCAGTAATCTTGTAGCCTTCAGCCATGTGGATGGGTGTGACATAGCCTGTCTCCAGCTGCACCTGGCCATCCGGCCATGCCCCTTCCACTGTGAAAGACTGTATCTCCCCTCTGGAACCCTAAGGTGAATAAATCTCCTTTTATCCCTTAAGTTGTTTGAGTTTGATTACTCTCTGACAGCAATAGTTAGGTGTGACTGTTAGAGCATCCTCCTTTTCATCCCCTTCCACAATTAATGGTAGAGATAACAGACGTGTGATACTTCTTTGTAAATGCCAGCATTTACAGTAACATGGGGTCTCTGGAAGGGAGCTACAGGAATTGGTTCCAGGCTGGTACTAGAGGTGTCTCAGCCAGTATGAAACTGAACTGAGGAAAATTTATTCTCAGTTAGACATGCTTATAAATGTTACATATAGGTATCATCCAGAATCAGTGACTATAAAGACAATAACAAGGCAGCAAAATATCATGGGAACAAGAGACACAAAAGTGAATAGCAGGAAGACATGCAAGGAAATACATAAAGATATCAGCAATACTAAACAGTTAGCAGATGTAAACATGGAAGATGCAAGGAAGTACATAAAGACATATGTGATTTACTGTGTCCTCAGATGGTCAGTAATTATATACAGTTAACAGCATCTAAAAAGTCATGTTTTCTGCTACAATGCTGGGAACAATGTGGACCTTAAATATAGTTTTAGGGAAAAACCATGTTGAACTGTGTGGTATCAATCTTCCCATTCTGAGATTGGCAAATAACAAACACTGGAAAGTTCAAATAGCTAGAGATAAGTCACCATTGCTGTCTGTTCACACCAACCTGATCTATATTCAAGGAGTCTTGGGAAGACCAGCTATAGCCCCTGAACTTCTTGGTAAGTTGTTGGTCACAGAGGTCTCAAACCTTCCCCTGCAAATAATGTTTGTTTTTACCATTGCTCTTGATTGCCTTCCAGAAACTGACATTAAGACCTATTACTGAATATCCACCACACATGGATCACAGGACATGGACCAAACCACCAGCTGTAATTGACAGGAAGCGAAGCTTCCTTTGGCTATTTATCTTAAATAGTACCAGAGAATATTATGGAAGCTAAAAGAGGAGAAAAACAATCAAAAGTCTCATAAATCTGTGAAATGGAAAGACAGTTCCCAGAGCAAAGGCAAACTATGATTCTTTAGCTGGGAAGACAGTATACTAAACTGCTTTATAAGTACCTCTTATTATACCCATCAATTGGAATGATACTCAGCACTTAGCTAGAAGTCTCCTTCTACAGCAGGAAGAGTTCATTGCTACAAAAATCACATCTCGCCAAAATGTATAACTTACAAATACTATAATCAACACATGGAATAGAATATATTGTATGAATCAATGTTTGTGAATTTTGTTACATTATTTGAGTACCATACATTTATTGCTTTTCACCTAAAAATCAAGCTCATGTTATAGGAAAAAATTTTAAATTGCAAATTTATTTAATTATACACCAAGTCTACATGGTCACAATATTTTATAACGCATTAGAATATAACACACAAAATAATGAAGTAAACAATTTCATCTAAGCAAATATAGAACGAACCAATTAGAAAAAGGTCATTTTAAAGTAAAATAAATTTTGTGTATCATGCTTATTGTGATTCAACTTATTTTTAACGTATTTAATTAGTATTCATCATTATTTGCAGCTCAAAGTTTTATTTAATTAAAAAATTAAGCTGAATTTCTTAGGTTCACAATATCCAAAATCCCTTAATTTAGCAAGCTGTGCCTGCTATAAGAAGTGCAGCTTTGGCCTGGGCCACGCCCCAGGCCCCCTGGACCCCTTCTCCCTCCCACGCTGCCTTTGTCTGCCCTACTGTGCCCCCTGCTCCCCGCTCCGCCAGGCACCCAGGTGAGTCCCCGCCCAGTCCCACCAGGTTGCCCCTTGTCCAGTTTTGGCCTAGGCCATGCCCCAGGCCCCAGGCCCCTTTCTCCCTCCTGCCTGCCTGTCCGCCCAACTGGACAGGACGTGCTCACTTTCCTCCATCCCTGGAGCTTGGGTGGGGCACTAAGCCAAGTCCCAGGTCCAGGGTGAAGAATTCTGCCATCAACATCAGCCCCTCTGCTTCTCTGGCCCACCAGGGACCCATGCACGTCATCTACAGAAGACACACTGCTACTCAGTATTCAATAGAGTCCAGAAAAAACTCAAGCAAAGTTCTAAGGGTCAAAGGCCATACATCTGTAAACCTCTATAATCATCCTATCACATGGGAGAGATTCTTCACATCCAGCACAAAGATAAGTAAACCTCCTTTTTTTCTCCTTACTGTTCTTTTGTAATATTAATCACTATAGATTAACTTTTCCATAAAGCCATGCCAAAAACACAACTCCAGGGATCATACCAACAACCCTCACATATCACCAAGATACTACATCGTAAAAGTGCACTATCATACTAATATTCACTCCTTGTCTACTTAACCTGACTTAATTAATGTACTAACAGCCTAACAGCCTCAACTAGGAAATAACAATAACAAAAGACAAACATACCCAACCCAAGGCAAGCACTAGTAATAACTGCCCAAGTGTAGGAATACCAACTAAATCAGTCAAAAACACACAGAAACTGAAAAACCCTAGAAGACAAAACAACAATGCCCAAGTCAAAGTGCAGATCCATGAGAAACAAAACCCAAGAAGACCAATCTCACAATGAAAGAATTAACCCCTTAATGATGGATTCCAATCAGAACAAATTCACAGAAAACAGCCAAGAAAGCCAGACCCAACACAACGACTTTCAAAGTATGATCACTACCATGATTAATACTATGAAAGAGGAAATCCAAGAGGAGTTAAACAACAAAATCAACCACTTTGAACAGGAACACCACAGGCATTTGGAGGAGTTGAGAAAAACAGTTCAAGAAACAAAAATAGGCATAGAGCAGTTAAAACAGACTCAAGCAGAGTTTAAAACTGAACTAAAAGACAAGCTATCTTCAACCCAAAGCTCAACAGAGAGTCTTTTTTTTTTTAAAGTGTGTGCATGTAAGCATGTGTGCAAGAATGTTTATATGAGTGTGTGTGTGTGTGTGTGTGTGTGTGTGTTTTGCTGGGGATTGAATCTAGGGTTTCATGTATGTCCAGCAAGCACTGTACCACTAAGTCACATCACTAGACAACTTTTCACTTTTTACTTTGAAACAGGATAACACTACGGCTGCTAAGGTGCTGGGGAACTAGCCCAGGACTTTGTTCATGCTAGGCAAGCACTCTACCACTCTAGACCTGACTTGTTTTATTAAGTAACTTTATTTGATATTTTTCTCAGGTAAGCACATAATTTAATAAGTTTTTTTTATTAAAAATTTAATTATACATTTTAAAATTTTTTACCAGTTCCCTCCCTCCCCCCTCCTCCCCCCGAATCCCCTCCTCCCTCTCCCCTTCCCCCAGTGCCTCCCCCCCAATTCCCAGAGAGTCCTTTATTGTGTACGCCTAACTCTCCACTGGGTCCTCCTCTCCGATGACATATAAGGACCCAGTGGCATTTCCATAAGCCCTTTCTCTTGTTCCCCTTAAGCATAAGATCACTACTATGGCTGTCAATCCCTTGCCTCCAGGGGTCTCGGTGCCCTTAACAGATGCTAGACTTTATGAGGGCCACAGTGCACTGGACATTGCGCAGGGCATGCAAAGTCCCATTATGATTGCTTTGGCCCCAACTATTTCAACAGAGAGTCTTATCAGCAGAACTAACGAACCAGAAAATATTTTTAAATAATTTTTCTAATTTTACAGGCTTATTGAGTAATTACCCCTATCTCTTCCTTCCCCTTCCCTCCTTCTCCCTTTTCCTTCCCTCTCTCTACTTCTTTCTTCAATCCCTTTTGCTTCCTCCACATTTCTGTATGTCTGTTTCTATAGGTCCCAAGGCTCCCTCTGGAGCCTTTGTGGGGTTTCAGACATTTGTGGCAGACCAAGTGGTCCTTTCTTGGCCAGACCCACTCATAGGGGCATCCCCCTTTCCCTGTGTACTCCAAGCCCTTAAGGGTCCCACTGCATTAATTATTTCTCTTGAAATCTTTGCTAGCTTATGGGAGCATGTTGGTATGACAAGTGATTGTGCAGGTCTGGTAAGGACAGATCTCATTGCAGCAGTTCCTGGTTGCAGCAACCCTATCTTGAGTGGAATGTCTTGACCAGCAGTGTATTGCTTCATCTTTAAGTTCTTACACACATACCACTCCCTTTTCTGAAAGGTTCCTTGATCTTTGGATGGAGAGAGCTTTGGTTGGCGCTTATGGATGAACATTGCAGGATCACTGGTACTCTGTAATTTGGTTGGCTGTTGTCTATTTTATTGTTGTTCCACTACACTAGGCTAAATCCTGTTTGGGTGCTGAGATCCTCTCCAATCAAAATAAAAATGAGAGGTGTTTAAATGGAAATTTATTCTTGGGTATTCATGGTTAGTATTCAGATATCTGCTCCTGTACATTGTCATTTTATTCCCCTTCCATTGTTGTTAGACTGTTTTACTGTGCTGGGCTTGTGTGTTCCCTGTCATGGAGGGGGAAGGGGGAACGTTTTAAACATTTTGCCCATGTTCTTTTCTTTCTGACCTTTTGGGATCTTCTTGCATCCTCATTGGTGTTCCTTTATGTTTGTGGTTGCTGTAGGAGTTTTTGATTAAATCAAATCAATAGTTTAATTCTATAATCCACTTATAAGGAAGAACAGATAGCATCTTTCTTTCTGCTTCTGGTATTTATCACTTGGTACTTTCTCCCAAAAAAAAAAAAAAAGAGAGAGAGATATAGACCAATGGACTAGAATTGAAGAGTCTAGTATAAGCCCACTTACCTACAGTCTGATGATATTTGACATAGGTGCAAAGAAATCCACTGGAAAAAGGACACTATCTTCAACAAATGGTGCTGGCACAATTGGATATCTACATGCAGAAGAATGAAATTGGACCATTATTTGTCTGCCTACATGAAAATCATTTCCACATAGATTAAAAAACCCCTCAATGTTAGACCAGAGAGGATAAAACTCTTAAGAAGAAAAACTAGGGAATTCCCTCAAAATGATTGGCTTTGGACAAAATTCCCTCAGTAGGACCCAAAAAGCACAGAGGATAAGTCCAACTCTACGCAAGTGAAATTATATGAAATTAGAAAGCTTTTTCTCAGCAAAAGAGACTTTTAATAGAGCAGAAAGGCAACCTACAAAATGGGAGCACATCTTCACTAACCACTCATCTTAATAGAGGAATAATATCCAGATTGTACAAAAAATTCAAAAATTAAATACCAAGGAAGTGAATAACCCCCATTAAAAGGGCGCTATAGAACTGAAAAGAAACTTCTCAGAAGACAAAATTCAAATGTCTAGCAAGCATTTTAAAAAATGGTCTACCTCCCTGGTCATGAGAGAAATACAAATTAAAATCACCCTATAAAAACATCTCACTCCAGTCAGAATGGCTATAATCCAAATCACAAACAACAAAGGGAAGGGAACTCTCACACATGGCTAATAGGTAATAAACTGATACAATCCCTAAGGAGATCAATTTGGAAGTTCTCAAAATTTTTTAAATTGAAATTCCATATAACCCAGCCATACCACTCCTGGGAATATTCCCAAAGAACAGTTCATCTTGCATCAGAGATATGTGTACATCTATGTTCATAGCAGCTCGTTTCACAATTGCAAACAAATAGAATCAATCTTGATGTCCAACAGTGGATGAATGAAATACTACTGATCTGTCAGGAAAGATGAACTAATGAAATTTGCCAATAAATGGATAGAACTGCAAGAAGTCATACTCAGTGAAAAAAAAAGATACTTTTAATCTTGTTTCAATGTGGGGTACTAAATGTCAGGCTGGAATTTTTGCATATTATACAGCTGGATGTAATTGACCATGTGTTTCATTATCATTTTAAAAGTTAATATTTTCTTTATAGACGGAGATTGCTGTCACCTTCATTCTCAGATTTGTGAGACTTTTACCTTTAGTATGTGGATCTGCACTATTATTGTCTCAGTAATTACATCTTAATAGTTCAGTGTATTGATCTTCACCACTCACTTTGTGGACTTTCATCACCATGGCATCATGCTTTTTACAATTTCAAATTATTGCTATTTTAATTTTTTTCTCCCACATATTATTTTTTCCTAATCATACAAGATGAATGGGTACCTCTGTCCTCTTCCATCTCTCCTCTCCCCCATTGTTCCCCCTTGCACTTTCCCCCTTTCCCCTCCTCCTTTCACTCTCCTCCATCCATCCCCCTATTCCCCGTGTCTTCCCCTTCCTCCCTCCCATCCCCTTGAGCATCATCCATTTGTGTGGGCGCCAAACCTCCCTCTGAGCTTCCATCCTAGTGAGGTTTCAGTGGAATACATGGAGACCTTTCTTAGGCTGCCCGCAAGTATGTAAACTCTATTATGACTGTTTAATCCCTTCCCTCTAAATATCCTACTGCCAAAAACTTTCTTCTCTGTGATCTTTGCTAGACTTTGGGGGGGGGGTCGTTGACATGTCAGACATTGTGAAGGTCAGACAAAGTCTAATCCTGACGGCTGCAGCCCTAACTTGTATGGAGTATCTTGCATATCCTTGGTCCTTCCTATCTTTAGGCTCTTACATTTTGCTGCCCCCTCTTCCCAAGGTTCCCTGAGCTTTAGGATGGGAAGAAATTTGGCTGGTCTGGTTCCAGGTGACTAAATTCCAATGTTCTTCTGAGGTGTTGATGAATATATAAGCTGTCTAACATAGTGAAGGACAGGATAGCAAAACTAGGAGTTGTGAATATATATCTAGACCCAATGTATTCCTGTCAGTATAGGATAATGGCATACAACAGCATTTCTGGTCAAAATGTACAACCTGGCCTTTTCTAGGAGCAATTCCTTTAGGGAATTTTCTATTGCAAGTTTCTTATTCATTCCTTTCACCTATGATAGCTACTACTTTCATCTGTAATGTTAATCTTTTCTCCTAAAATATTGGATGTCCTGTCTTCTTTGTCTTTAATGTTTATAATTTTCTTAAAATATATTTCATAACTACTTGTTTATGAGTGTCTATATGGGCTGGGTTAATTCATTCCATTGTATGTCACCAAAAACTATGAACTTGCAACAATGACAATTGCCTAAAAGTCTTTTCAACATTACTTTAGTTTTCAAAACAAATATCTAAAGTTCTCCATGGTACATATTCATATTACAGAGTTCACACATTCACACATTTCAGTATGTTTCATTATTCAATAACCATCTCTCTGTCTATTCTATTAAGAAAATATGAACATGAAGCCTCAATTTCTGTCTCTCTCTCTCACACACACACACACACAAACACACATGCCCCATCAATATTAAGTTATGTGACATCCTGTAAATTTATGTGAGATATCCTTTCATATTGAACTAGATGCCTTTCACAATTTGTCACTTGTTTGTCTGAATTTTTATATAACAGTTAAGCTATAAGCTATATGGAGATTTTTTTTTCCTTGAAATGATTATAGGATTCATTCTTCTGGTGCTTTCCATTTACCACAATGCACACCGATTTCACCTTTTCTTCCATCTTTGTACCTTTTCCCATGAACTGACATGAAAACTGAAATCTTTCAAGTAATCTTCTGTCTTTTCTCTGCATTCAATTTTAATTTATTATACACTAATTGGCACAGTGCAGATGTGCAGGAAAGACATGATAAACATCAAATGACTACCAAAAAAGAATTCTAAAAATATACAATATGTTTATATATGCCAAAGCCTGTCAAATGTGAATAATCTGTCCTAAAGCACTTGTGGTAAGAAATAGCATATCACCTGATTCATTTCCTCTTTTCATAAGCAAGAAACATTTAACAAATCCTAATGAATCATTTAAAATGAGATTGATTTTCTCATTGCAAGTATTTCTTTACAAAAATCATCTATTGAACTAAAAAGTCTTTTCATTTGTTTTAAACTTTTACAAATAAAAGTTAAAGTTTGTTAAGCTTAGAACCCAAAGAAACACAACGAAAAATAGTTTGTTTGCAATAACAAAAGGAAAGATAAACTGCAGCTAAAAAGTGAATATAGACTATAGTTACAGTAAAAATTCAATAATATTAAGTTATTTGTATAACTTATTTAATGAATATAACAAATAGTGAATTTTCAAATTCAAAATAAAATTATTAATAACCAGTTTTTGTTAGACCTCAGCCATAAAGATGAATAGGTGTTATAATCATTTTTAACTACTTAAAATTTTGTCCTTATTATTACATCTGTGTGTGTTTGTATATGCATATCCATGTGTATGAACAAACATATAGGGGTTAGAATCCAACTTCACAGAGTTACTTCTTTGGTTTATATGTAGATACTTGTGATAGAACTGATATTTGTGCTTTACTGACATTCACTGACACCTGCTAAGTCTTTCTCGCTCTTATTAAAACTAGTTTTCAAGCTTAACAAGTGTTCTGCAATGGACTCTAACTAAAGGAACATTTTAGGAATATAATAAAGACACTGAAACAAGTGTAATTACAATAGACCTTTCATAGTATGTGTTAAAAAAGTGTCATTTAATTTTCAATTCTCTTATCTAAAAATTAGGAAAAAGCGTCATGACTCTGATGTTTTCCTTATATACAAACATTTCTAAATGTAATGTCAGTTAGCCTAGCAGAAGTCCTATCTTTTTTTTAATTTTTATTATTTATTCAATTATGAGTGTATGTGTGTGTGTGCATGTGTCAATATGTATGAGTGTGTGTGTATAGAAGCACTGACGAATTCGGGAACCACCACGGACCGCCTCCACCTCCTCCTCGTTTACTCTGCCCGGGGATTCACAGGCTCCGCCCTACCAGGACCAGAAACGCAGGTCGTCCCTGTTTCCACCAGGCGTCTATACTTGGGGTCTAGGATCCGAACCCAGGACCTTCTGCCTGCAAGGCAGAGGCTTAACCCCTGAGCCACCTCTCCAGCCCCTGAGAAGTCCTATCTTTATAGGACACAATTGCTGGACATTTTTAAAGGTGAAATAGGAATAGAATCATACAGAAACTTTTATTCTTTATTAGGCTCTATTTTGGTTTAGCTTTGCATTTTATTTCTAGAAGAAGGATATGATGGAGAAAGAAAGGAGCACACCTTTACACTTTAAAAATTGTGGGCTAAATTTTTAAATTATATTTGAAAACTTATCAATATTTGTATCAGTTTCCCATATACAAAATATTGAACGTTTTGTTTTCTATCTCTTCTTCTTTTCTTCCCAGTAAAAGAAAACTTAAACAGAATTTCCATGATGTATGGATTTTCTGATTTTCTTTATTAAGATACATTGCTTACCATAATGTGCAAATGAAATATTGTGTATCTGGAGACTTTCAATCTAAAACCAAAAGAATTATCTAAACTATCAAGTCCTGTAAACTTTTCAAGGATCATTTAGTAGGTAAGAACACCCTGTTCTTTGACTTTTAATGTAGTAACTAAATCCCCAGGATAAAACAGAAAAGTGTATATAGGCTATATACACATTTAGTATATGTTAATTAGAATCTAGAATTTATCATTTCTGCACTATCTTGTTCATAAAGAACTGTCACCAAGCCATGTGAAGCATGACATTTTTAAACTTTTCACTAATTTAAATAAAACACAAAATTTTAATTGTACATGTTATGATATGTAACAGGAATCCACTAAAAAAACCACATTCACACATTGTCTAAATGCGTACCTTATTTTAAGCAGATTTAAAATGGAAAGTACTATCAAAGAAACAAACTTTGAAGAAAACATGTAACTTTAAGTTGGTGAGGAGTAAGTTGGTAATAATTTGGATAGTTTTGCCATAGTTTGAGTCTAAAATATTCTTACACATGCAAAAATTTATACTATTAAGTTAAACTAATTTTAAGAAGCTATAATTCCCATGTATCAATAAATTTCTTAGTAAGTTGCTAAAAACCATGGTAGTCTTCCCTTGTTTTGGGGGGTTAAGATTGACTCTCATGGAGCTGGTTATGAGTAATCAAGGAAGGATCACATGTAGTGTGGATATACCAGACAACAGGAACTATGTCTATTGTAGGTCACAGCTGCACAGTCCAAAATTTCAGTGTTCAAAGTAGGTTGTAATTTAAAAATTACAAATTATTCAGTTTTGAATGTTTAATTTAATATCTTATATTACTGTTGACCATGGGTAACCACAAACCCACTAAAAACAAAAACATGAATAAAGGAAGAATACTGTAATCATATGCTGGGCTTTAACTCCATAAACTAATTAACCTTAAAGGCTTGTTTGTTATTTGAGTAGAGAGAAAGAACACGTGAATGCCATGGTTCTCTGGTAGAGGCAACAGGACAACTTTCCTCCTATCATATATATTTGCTTGTATCACACTTAGGTTGACATATTTGAAAGTTTGCTTACCTGTCAAGCTCTTGCTGCACCCATTAATTATTTCATACACAAAAATGCACAGAACAAAATAATATAGTAGTGCAAAATGATAAAATAAATTAGCAATAATGGTCAAGGAAATTATTGAATTAAAACACTTCTGAAATAACTACAAGCAGGATTACATTGCAATGTGCACTCATACTATCCTATTACACTACATTATGACTTAATTCTTCCACATATCTTGTATATTTGTATTGGTGTTAGTTTAGAATGGAGGATCAGCCTCTAGTTCCTGCTACTTAGGACCCAGAGTTGGGAAGGTCACTGTAACTTAAGAATTCAAGTCCCATTTGGGAAGCACAGTAAAATCCCTTTTTCAAAAATTAGTTGACTTATGCATTCATCCATTCTGCTTTGTATATCAGATTTAAATATCTTGGCTTGATTACAAATATGTTAATTAACCCTGTAAAATCATTTTTTCTAATTTTCCTTCAGTGAGATGTTAAGTAGACATACACATCCAAAATATAGTCTTTGTCAGTACTTGTTTATATGTTAATAATTAAAATAATCAGAAAATAATTTACATTTTAAACATCAATAGCTATTAAGAGTTATAAGTGAAAGTGATTGTTAACAAGGAAATTTTCAAAGCATATATATATATACATATATATATATATATAGAGAGAGAGAGAGAGAGAGAGAGAGAGCTGAGTAGAGACTTTCAATAATGATGACTAAACATTTTCCATCTTCAAATATCCACAGTGCTCAGGAATCTGTAATTATGCAGAAGCTCATTCACATTTCAAAACTTGTACTTAAAAATGGCTGGGATTAGAAATGAGCCACAGTGACTTGTCCAAATATTTCTTACTGCTTTTTTATTATTATTTCTGCTCATACAAACTTAATAGATAGACCAATTCCCTCCCTCTTCCTCCTCCCCCCGAACATCCTGCTCCCCCTCCTCTCACCCCTCACTCCCCATCCTCCAGTGCCTCCCGCCCCAATTCCCAGAGACTCCTTTAATGTGCATCCCTGACTCTCCTCTGGGCCCTCCTCTCCTATGATGTACAAGGACCCAGTGGCATTTCTCAGAACCCTTTCCCATGTTCCCCTTAAGCATAGGAAAACTACTGTGGCTACCAATCCCTTGCCAACAAGGATCTTGGTGCCTCTAGCAGATGGTAGACTTTGTGAGGTCAATAGTGTGTTGGACATTGCGCAGGGCATGGAAAGTACAAATATGATTGCTTTGGCCTTACCTTGTGTGGAGTATCTTGCAAATCATTGCTCCTCCCATCCTTGTGCTCTTACACTCTTACCGCCCCCTCTTGCGCACATTTCCCTGAGCTTCAGGATGGGGAGAGATTAGTCTGGCTTAGTTCTAGGTGGTTGATATAGAGTCTCTGAAGTTCTGATTGTGGTTTGTTGATTTTCTTTTGCAGTTTTGCTGCTCCGGCAATGCCCTTCACTCCATCCTGCTGGGCACTGTATGTCGCCCCCTGGTCAGAGACAAAAAGCTGTTAAACTGGAGTCTTGTTATAATAGCACATTCAAGGGTAGATGTAATAAGGTAGGAAAAACCTCAGTGAGGGAGGGGTCAATCACCCATTTGGAAAATGGTTACTTTTTATCTGCCAGACTGTATGCCCTCCCCTTTTGGTGAGATCATACCCCCCTTAGTTGTAAATGATCATGAACGAAAGTCTGTGAACATAACCAGGTGTCACATTACTTACCTGCAGTCCTTGATGGAGGCCTATTTTCCCTACTGTAACATGGTCAATTCTCTCCTTGTTTCTGGTGTGGCCCTCCAACCCCATCCCTCCTGTTCATAATCCTTGCAATTATTGTAGGTAATACATAGATATACCTATGAGTGTCTCAAGGTGGGCTGGGTATGTTTGGTACTAGGCACCACCTATTAGGGAGTACATACGGTGCTTAATTTTCTGGGTCTGGGATACTTCACTGAATATAATTGTTTCTAATGACATCCATTTCCCAGCAAATTCCAGTAATTCATCATTTTTGATGGCTGAGTAGTACTCCATTGTATAGATGTACCACAGTTTCCTTATCCACTCGTCAACTGTTGGACATTTAGGTTGTTCCATGACTTTGCTATTGTAAACAGTGCTGCTATGAACATGGTCGGTGCTTGTGCTATCGAGGTGAACCTCTGCTGTGGGGGGTTATTCCCAAAAGTGGAAGAGCAGGGTCATATGGCATTTCAATCTTTAATTTCTTTAAGAATCTCCAGACGGCTCGCCAGATGGTGTATGAGCCTGCATTCCCACCAGCAATGTAGGAGAGTTCCCCTCTCTCCACATCCTCTCCAGCATTTGTTGTTTTTGTATTGTGGATTTTTGCCATCCTGACCGGGGTGAGATGATATCTCAGGGAAGTTTTGATTTGCATTTCCCTGATGGCTAAGGATGAGCATTTTTTAATATTTGTTAGACATTTTAATTTCATCCCTGGTAAAATTTCTTTTAAGTTCCAGGGCCCATTTTTTAATTGGGCCATTGTTTCCTTGGTGTTGTTTTCTAAGTTCTTGTGCACTCTGGACAGTAGAGCTCTATCAGATGTGGTTAGTGAAGATTTTCTCCCATTCTGTGGGTTGCCTTTGAGCTCGTGTTACAATCTCTTTATCTGAACAGAAGCTCTTTAATTTCACAAGATCCCAACTGTTGAGAGTTGGTAGCAGTGACTGTGCCATTGGATGTCTGTTTAGGAAATGTTGGCCTAGCCCAATCAGCTCGAGGGAGTTCCCTATCCTTTCAACTATGGTTTTTATAGTCTCTGGCCTGATATCAAGGTCCTTGATCCATTTGGAATTAAGTCTTGTACATGGTGACAAGTACGGGTCCAGCTTTAATCTTCTGCATGTGGAGATCCAGTTTTGCCAGCACCATTTGTTGAAGATGCTGTTCTTTTTCCATTGGATTCTTTGGGCCCCTTTGTCAAAGACCAAATGGCTGTAATTTTGGGCTTATATCTGGGTCTTCAATCCTTATCCATTGATCTGTGTGTCTATTTTGGAGCCAGTACCAGGCTGTTTTACAACTATGGATTTGTAGTATAGACTAGGTTTGGTATGGTATACCTCAGCAGTGTTTTTGTTACTCAGGATTGTCTTTGCTATCCTGGGTCTTTTGTGCCTCCATATGAACTTTGAGATTGTTTGGTCAACTTCTTTGAAGAATTGCTTTGGGATTTTGATTGGTATAGCATTGAATTTGTATATTGCCTTTGGTAGGATGGTCATTTTTACATGTTGATTCTGCCAATCCAGGAACATGGGAGGTTTTTCCACCTTCTGGTGTCTTCTGCAATTTCTTTCTTTAGGGTTTTAAAGTTTTCATTGTAAAGGTCTTTTACCTCCTTGGTTAGGTTTATACCAAGGTATTTCATTTTTTTAGGGGCTATAGTAAATGGGATTGTTTCTCTAAAGGCTTTTTCAGTTCTTTCATTCTGGGCATATAGGAAGGCCTCTGATTTTTGCACATTTATTTTGTATCCTGCCACCCAGCTGAACTTCTCAATTAGTTCCAGGAGCTTCCTGGTGGAGTTTTTGGGATCACTCAGGTATAAATCATGTCCTCTGCAAATAGGGATAGCTTGACTTCTTCCTTGCCGATTTGAATCCCTTTTATGTCCCTTTCTTGTCTTATGGCTTCAGCTAAGACTTCAAGTACAATATTGAATAGAAGTGGTGAGAGTGGACAGCCTTGTCTAGTTCCTGATCAAGTGGGAATGCTTCCCATTGTTCCCCATTGAGCATAATCCTTGCTGTGGGCTTGTTGTATACAGCTTTTATTATATTGATAAAGGTTCCTTCCATTCCTACTGTCTCTAGCGTTTTGATCATAAAAGGCTGTTGGATCTTGTCAAAAGCTTTTTCTGCATCTATCGAGCGTATCATGTGGTCTTGGACTTTGGACTGGTTTCCATGATGAATTACATTTATTGATTTGCTTATGTTGAACTAACCTTGTGTGCCGGCGATGAAGCTTACTTGGTCCCTGTGAATGATCTTTTTAATATGTTTTGATTCCAATTTGCTAAGACTTTGTTGAGAATCTTTGCGTCTGTTTTCATCAGAGAGATCGGCCTATAGTTTTCTTTTTTAAGTGAATCTTTTAGGTTTTGGGATTAAAACGATATTAGCTTCATAGAAGGAATTTGGTAGTGTTCCTTCCTTTGCTATTTGATGGAACAGTTTAAGGAGTATTGGTGTTATTAACTCCTTAAATGTCTGGTAGAACTCTGTGCTGAATCCATCTGGTCCAGGACATTTTTTGGTGGGAAGATTCGAGATTACTTCTCAATTTCCTTATATGTTATAGGACTATTTAAATAATTCACAACTTCCTGATTCAATTTAGGTAAGTTGTGTTTACTTAGAAATTCATCCATCTCTTTTGTGTTGTCAAACTTCACAGAGTATAAGTTTTTGAAATATGATGTTATAATTCTCTGGATTTCTTGGGTATCAGTAGTGATACTCCATGTTCATTTCTAATTTTGTTAATTTGGGTTTTCTCTCTCTTGCTTTTGGTTAATTTAGCTAGGGGTGTATCAATCTTGATTTTTTCAAAGAACCAGCTTTTTGATGGTTGATTTTTCTATCGTTTTCTTAATCTCGATTTCAGATATTTCTCCCCTTATTTTGCTAATCTCCTCTTTCTACTACTTTTGGGATCAGATTGCTCTAGTTTCTCTAAAGCTTTAAGCTGCATTGTTAAGTTGTTTATTTCTGATGTTTCCATTTTTTTGAGTAGGCATTAAGAGCTATGAACTTACCTCTTAGAACAGCTTTCATTGTGTCCCAGAGATTTTGGTAAGTTGTATTTTCGTTATCATTCACTTTCAGGAAATCTTGAATTTCCTTTTTAATTTCTTCCTGAATCCAGTTCTCATTCAGCATCATAGTGTTAAGTTTCCAGGAGTTAGTGTATTTTCTCTTGTTTGTGTGTTGTGGATGTCCAGCTTTAGGTGGTGGTGGTCTGATAGGGCACAGGTTAGAATTTCAACTTTTTGTATATGTGTATATTCGTTTTGTGCCCAATATGTGATCTATTTTGGAGAAAGTTCCATGTGCTGCTGAGAAAAATGTGTATTCTTTGGTACGTGGGTGGGTGAAAAGTTCGATAGAGATCTGTAAGGTCCATTTCTTCTCAGGGTTTGATTAAGTTCCAAAGTGTCTCTGTTAAGTTTTTGACCTGTGATCTATCCCATGTTGAGAGGGCAGTGTTGAAGTCCCCAAGAATTATCGTTTGGGGGTTGATTTCTTGCTTTAGATGCTGTAGGGTTTTCTTAATGAATGTGGAGGGGCCCGTATTGATTGCATATATGTTCAGTATTGTGAAGTCTTCCTGGTGAATTGTACCTGTGACTAAAATGTAGTATCCATCCGTGTCTCTTATAATTTTCTTTGGTTTGAAGTCCACTTTGTCTGATAGCATAATGGCTACCCCTGCCTGTTTTCTGCTTCCATTAGCTTGTAGAATTGTTGACCAGCCTTTTATTTTTAGAGCGTGCCTATCTTTTGTGGTGAGATGGGTTTCCTGAGGCAGCAGATTGATGGATTGTGTTTTTAATCCAAGTTCGTAATCTGTGTCTCTTGATCGGTGAATTAATTCCATTAACATTTAGTGTTATAATGGAGAAACTATTTTTAATTCCAGACATTTATTATGTTTATGTAGTTTTTATAAGTTATTGCTTCACTTTTAATGGTGTATTATTTGCCTTCTGTTCTCCTGGATATGCCTGTTTTTTTTCTTCACGCTTGAGTATCATTTCTGCATTTTTGAAGGCCTGGTTTGGTGGCATGTATCCCTTAAAGTTGTCTTTGTGCTGGAAAGTTTTTCTTTCTCCCTCGATCATGACTGAAGTTTTGCAGGGTAAATCAGCCTGGGTTGACATTTTGCTCATTCAATACTTGAAGTATGTCTCTACAAGCTCTTCTTGCTTTTACTCTTTCGACTGAGAAGTCATTTGTTATTTTAATAGGTTTGCCTTTAAAAGTGACTTGTTTTTTCTCCCTTGAAGCTCTCAGCACCAGTTCTTTATCTTGAATGTGGAGTGTTTTAACTATTATTTTGCCGTGGGTGCTTCTGTTTTTGGTCGTATCTGTTTGGGGTGCGGAATGCCTCTTGTATATGGATGGGCCTCTCTTTTTTTAGATGAGGAAAGTTTTCCTTGATGATCATTGAAAAATTTCCTCAGGGGTGGTATTTTGAGATTCTTGCTCTGGTATTCCATGAATATGCATGTTACGTTTCTTCAGGGTGTCCCATATCTCTTGGATATTTCTCTTCAAGTATCTTTTTGGCTTTAACAACCTCTTCCATTGAGCTGGTTAGTACTCCCACTTTATCTTCAAGGTCTGAAATTCTGTTTTCTGCTTTGTTAGTTCTGTTGATAAGACTCTCTGTGGCGTTCTGGGTTGAAGATAACTTGTCTTTTAGCTCAGTTTTAAACTCTGCTTGAGTCTGTTTTAACTGCTCTATGCCAGTTTTTGTTTCTTGCACTGTTTTTCTCAACTCCTCCAAATGTCTGTTGTGTTCCTCTTCAAAGCGATTGATTCGATTATGTAATTCCTCCCTGATTTCCTCTTTCATAGTATTGAACATGGTAATGATCATATTTTGAAAGTCGTTATCCTGGGTCAGGCTTTCTTGGCCTTTTTCCGTGGGTTTGTTCTCGTTGGAGTCTAACATTATGGGATTAATTTCTTCAGTGGGAAATTTGCTTACTTGAGTGTTGCTTCTCATGGATTTGCACTTTGACTTTGGCATTGTCGTTTTAACTCTTAAGATCTTTCAATTTCACTAAACTGAATTATTTGGCTTGGGGTTCTGGGGGTGGGCAGGGACAGAGCTTACCTAGGTCACGGGTGAGGCCCGGCTGGACTGCGAGCTCGTCCGGACCAGCGGAGCGGGGTGGGGTGAAAGGAAGGATGGGGGTGTTGGCGTGGAGCTATTTAACCCAAGGGCAGCTGGGGCGGGGCCCGGGCGCAGGGGGAGTTCCTCCTCGTCCCTCACCCCTGCGCGCGCGGCTCCAGCTGGATGGTGGGAATCGGAGCTGGGTCCCTTTGGGCTGACCTGGGGTTCTGGTGGGCGGGTGCGGCCGGGGCTTACCTAGGTCGCGGGGTGAGGCCCGGCGCGTACTGACCGGCGGAGCGGGTGGGGTAAAAGGGAGGATGGGGGCCTTATTTTGGTTTTTAAGAGGTCTTTTTCTGGTTCAAAGTTAGCTTGGCAGCTTAGACTTGTTTTCTTGAATTATTCGTCTAAAAAATTCCCCTTTCAAGAATTTAAGGAGTTTCACAGTTTTACAAACCCTTGTAAATTAAAAGTTGTAAACACCCATTTTTAAAAAAAATGAGATTATGGAGAGAAATTAAATGGATTATACAAATTTCTATAACCAATTCTTTCTTTCCTATGCTTGTATACATGACTATTCTTTTTATCTCCTCTTACATGTAAATTCTAAAGTTTGAGCATCATCTTAGTTCCTGAAGATTATTGTTTAGAGAATTGACATCCTCTCAATCAGACACCTTTCCCAAAGTCGCAAACAAGAGTTTTGGCTAGACTGTATCAAGTGCTGCTGTTCATTTCTGGGCAAATGACCACAGAAGACACCTTGGAGAATGAAATTTACTTCTCCTTTTCTGTATGTCTCACCAGTAACCTAGAGATGCAGTATAGTATGCAAGTGAAGTTGCATAGCTGATATAGGCTCTTAAATTGTCTTTCTTCCAAATAGGACTGTAAGTTGTCTGTAAAGCTATATTCAGGGAGAAGGGGGCTTTCATCATTGTGAGATAAAAAGATAATAGTTTATACTTTGGAACACGTTTTTCAGTTGTAAAAAACATTGATGATTTCTGAGAATGTAGATTAATAGGTACACATTTGTCTAGCATGTGAGAGGCATGGATTTTAGAGCCAGCACAGTAAAATAAAATTATAATTAATTTTTAATTAATAGATTGAATGAACAAGATACTTGGGAGGGTGGACCTCTGTAGTAATTTTGGATATTCTCACCTATTGCCTTCTCTTATTTCAGTCAATATTAATAGGGATCACTTTGTGAAAGTTGTGTACATGTCTTATGGTAATTTATGTTTCTTAATAGAGAAGTATGATCTTCCCTGACAAATATGGTATCCCACTAAAGCCTCCAAATAAATTTCAATAATAAAAATGGTAGTTAAGGGAATGATCTTACAATTGAGTGGCATTTCAACTTGTAAGATTTAGTCTCACTGTACATTGTTGCTCTCTTTTATTTAATTCAGATTTATCAATCTAGTCTTTTATCTCATTTCAAAGGAAACTCTACAGCAAGTAAAAATCATCTCAATAAACAACCCACTTGTTTTTCTGAATGCGAAGAAATTCAATACAGATCTAATGAACATAATCCAAAAAGAAAATGACAGCAACCGGCCACTTGATGATGTCAACAAGGTAGGAGCTGGTTTCATGAAAATAGCATACCATGGATAACTGCCTATCACTATATATGGTCAAAAATAAAGAGTATAAGTAAGAATTTATGGATCTACTTTTTCTCTGAAAATCCCAGCAGCATGTGGTCACTTATTGTTTTATACAGTAATGGTTAATGAAAATATAAGACAAATTGCTTATTTCAAAAATTCTATTTAAAAGGATACTGAAATAAATGCATCATTCCCAAAAGATAAAGATGCAGAATATGATAAATAACTTCAAAGAAATACAAATAATTGTATAACTACTGCAATATAATTTTAAAATCCTCCCTCCCTCATCTCTTCCCTCTTTCGTTTTTTTTTTTTTTTTTGTTGTTGTTGTTGTTGTTTTGAGAGTCTCATTACATGGTGTTGTGATTCTCCTGCCTCCATGTCCTATGTACTGGGATTATAGACCTGCACTATCACCACATTAGTATTCAGCTTTCTTTGCCTCTGAGAAATTTCAGAGATATTGAATGAAATGTGTATTTGAATGGTTTACTGTAAATGCATCATCAACTATTTGAGTCTTCAAGCACTCTGTAATGTCCAAGATTGGAGCTAAGTTTTGGGGGCTTGCTAATGAACAACTTTGGGACTTTATTGTAGTTACTGGTTTGCTGTGTTTAAGGCTACTCTCCTGTAATGAAGATGATTAAATGATATTTGGACTCATTGGTGCTATGCAGTTTCAGTTAATATTACTAATTTGGTTGACTTGCAAGGCTTTGACTACTCCAGATCTTCTTTCTCTTATATCCTTATGCAAGCATTATCTCTCATCACTCAGTTACAAAAATCTTGGTTCTTTTGGTTTTGGTCTCAAGAACCCTTCTGAAACACATTCCAGTCTCCATAACTTCATGCTTCTGCCTGTAGACTTTATTATGAGTCGTACATGTAGGCCCTCAATAAAGGATCTGACACATGACTTGCAGTGGTTTAGTGAAAAATACAGGTGTGAAGGTCTTCTTTCTTCAAAAAACATTGACATTTTCAATATAAAGATAGCAGAGGGTAAAGGAAATGTGAGATGTTCTATGCATGGGACCTTTTGGGTATATACAGGTTATCAGCACATGATGTTGGCTCTGCCTTTGTGTCCTCAGACCTGTCTTAACCTCTCATCTGCTCTTAAGATTTTATCATTTTAATATTTTATTTATGAACAAGTGAGAGGGGAGCATGTAAGAACCATTGCATACCTGTGGAGGCCAGTGGACAAATTTTGGAAGTCAGTAGTTGTCTGTTTCTACCATGTGGATGGTGGGTATTGAGGTGCCTTTATCCACTCACATCCTACTGGCTCACAATTGTACTTACAAGGGGATGTTTTAAATCACTACCAATGGTTTAGGATTGAGAACTTGCTCCCTTGTCACAGTGGGAGATATACTCAAAAATTCAAGATGGTATTAGGACTCTTTCTCTAACAAAGCTTGCTATATACTCATGACAGTGTTTTTATTGTATATGTATCGTACTGAATATATGTATGTTTTGGCTGATTGATGCGAGCTCATAACCAGTATTGGGAGAAAAAATGTCTCCAGATCTAAATATCTTCATTAAATTACCTATTAGAAGTTTGTCTTATTTCTAAAGTATATGTATATTCTAGAAATTATTTTCAGTATAGATGCATACTTAACTTAAAAATTCTATTAAAAACTTTCTAATATTTTGTAATGTTTTTCTTAAAATATTTTTCTTCAAAATTATTCTTAATACATTTTTAAAATTTTAAATTTTGCATATAACTATTCTGTAACACAGTGAGTTAGTCAAGGCTAGTTAATGATGCCTTTATTGAGGAAGGAGCATGTGAGCACAGTAATTGAATTGAATTGCTTTATTGAATACACACTATCTGTAGGTAATGACACTAACTTAGAACTTCATGTTTAGACAGTTTCAAAAAATGAGAGTAATGAAGATTTTTTTATCATATATATCAGAAATTTGAAAAGATAAAATGGCAACCTGGAGTCCTGGCTTTCTAAGCATCAAGCAGAATGACTATCTGGAGTTTCAAGAACGCTCCTGATACCACAAAATGGCATGCATTCTCCAAGTAGAATCTTTACGTAGATGTATTTCAGCATAGAACAAACTGCCTGTTGTTTTCTCTTTGGCATGGTCAGCACAGTGATGGATAGCTCTCTGCCTTCTACTCAAAGGTCTGGATCTTTTCATCCCTGGAAACTTTACATTTAGCAGGCAGTGGTGATAGGAGGACCATTCAAAAGACCCAAAGGCAGGCTATTTATTTCCTACTCTAAGCACAAGATATCTTATCTGTCACAAAGAGGTAATCAATCTACTTTACACTTGACAGTAAACATTTTTTTTACCTGGTGACACCTAAGTGTAGCTCTCAGGATTTTAGTGTTTGATGGATTCTGCTGTACTGTTGTACATGGCACTAGTATAACCAACATTTTTAGCCTCACCATGAAAAATAAATTCTAACCTGTAATATATTAAACGTTTCCTTTGTTAGGATATAATACACCCTTTTAACAGTATTTTTTTCTCCCACATTTTATTTTTTTCCTAATCATACAAGCTCAATAGGTACCCCTGTCCTCTTCCTCCTCCTCCCCTCCTCAGTTGTTCTCCATTGCACTCTCGCCCTCTCCTCCTTCCTTTCACTACCCTCCCTCCCCTTCTCCCAATGCCTTCCCTTCCTCCCTCCTATTCCCTGGAGCATCCTTTTGTGTGAATGCCAAACCTTCCTCTGAGTCCACCACCCTAGTGAGGGGTAAGGACTCAGTGACATTAGTATGGGAACTCTATTATGACTGTTAATCCCTTGTCTTTAAGGATCCTACTACCTGGAGCCTTCTCCCCTGTGATCCATGCTAAACTCTGGGGAGGGGAGTCATTGATATGTAAGACATTGTGCAGGTACAGGCAAAGTCCAGTTCTGGCTACTGCAGCCCTAACTTGTGTGGAATATCTTGTATATCATTGGACCTCCCCATCTTTAGGCTCTTACAATCTTGTCACCTCCTCTTCTGCAAGATTCCCTGAACTTTAGGATGGGGAGAGATTTGGTTGAATCTGGTACCAAGTGAATAATGTAGGGTCTTTGGTGTTCTGAATTATGGTTTGTTGTTGTTTTCAGTTTTGCTTTTCCTGCACTGCCCTTGGGTGCATCTTGATTGGTATCAAAGGTTACCTCCAAACCAAAAATATAAAACTGTTTAGTGTTTAATGAAGATCTTTTTTTTCTTTGTTTCTTTTCTTTTCTTTTTATTATTATTATTATTTCTGCTCATACAAACTTAACAGGTACACCGGCCCCCACCCTCCCTCCACGTTCCTCCCACCCCCCTGCTCCTCCCTCCTTTCTCCCTTCCCTCCCCATCCCCCACTGCCTCCCCACCTCCCCAATCCCCGGAGCATCCTTTAATGTGCATGCCAAACTCTCCTTTGGGTCCTCCTCTCCAATGAGGTGCAAGGACACAGGGGCATTTCTCAGAACCCTTTCCTGTGTTCCCCTTAAGCTTAGGAACACTACTGTGACTGTCAGTCCCTAGCCTCCAAAGATCCTAGTGCCTTTAGTCCATGTTAGACTTTGTGAGGACAGTAATGTGTTGGACATAGCACAGGTCATGCAAAGTCCTATTATGATTACTTTGGCCCTAACTTGTATGGAGTATCTTGCATATCATTACTTCTCCCATCCTTGTGCTCTTACAATCTTACCGCCGCCTCTTCCGCAAATTTCTCTGAGCTTCAGGATGGGGAGAAGGCTACCTTAGTTCATGGTGGTTGACATAGAGTCTCTGATGTTCTGAATTATGGTTTGTTGATTTTTTTTTTTTTTTTTAGTTTTGCTGCTCCTGCACTGCCCTTGGCTCCATCCTGATGGGTATTGGATGTCACCCCCTGGCCAGAGATAAAAGCCTGTTAAACTAGTGTCTTGTTATAAGAGTATATTCAAAGGTAGATGGAATAAAAGTAGGAGACTGTGGTGGGAGAGGGGTCAATCACCCATTTGCAAAATAGTTACTTTCTATCAGGCAGCCTATATGCCCTCCCCTTTTGGTGAGATCATACGCCATCAGTTGCAAATGATCAGGAAGGAAAGTCTGTGAACTTAATCAGATGTCTCATTACTTACTTGCAGTCCTTGATGGTGGCCTATTTTCTCTGCTGTAACATGGTCCCCTTTCTCCTTGTTTCTGGTGGGGCCCTCCTGTTTATAATCTTTGCAATTACTGTAGGTCTTGCAGAGATTTGTCTTTGAGTGTCTCTAAGTGGGTTTGGTACTAGGATTCACCTATTAGGGAGTATATATAGCACTTAATTTTCCATGTCTGGGATACTTCACTCAATATAATTGTTTCTAATTCCACCCATTTCCCAGCAAATTCCATTAATTCATCATTTTTGATGGCTGAGTAGTACTCCATTGTATAGATGTACCACTTTTTCCTTATCCACTCGTCAACTGTTGGGCATTTGGGCTGATTCCATGACTTTGCTATTGTAAACAGTGCTGCAATGAAAATGGTCGTGCTTGTGCTATCGAGGTGAATTTTTGCTGTGGGGTTATTCACAAAAGTGGGATAGCAGGGTCATATGGCATTTCAATCTTTAATTTCTTTAAGAGTCTCCAGACAGGCTCGCCAGAGTGGCTGTATGAGCCTGCATTCCCACCAGCAATGTAGGAGAGTTCCCCTCTCTCCACATCCTCACCAGCATTTGATGTTGTTTATATTGTGGATTTTTGCCATCCTGACCAGGGTGAGATGATGATATCTCAGGGAAGTTTTGATTTGCATTTTCCTGATGGCTAAGGATATGGAGCATTTTTTAAAGGTATTTGTTAGACATTTTAATTTCTTCCCTGGTAAAGTTTCTTTTAAGTTCCAAGGACCGTTTTTTAATTGGGCCATTTGTTTCCTTGGTGTTTAGTTTTCTAAGTTCTTTGTGCACTCTGGATAATAGAGCTCTATCAGATACGTAGTTAGTGAAGATTTTCTCCCACTCTGTGGGTTGCCTTTGTGCTCGAGTTACAATCTCTTTATCTGAACAGAAGCTCTTTAATTTCACAAGATTCCATCTGTTGAATATTGGTTGTAATGACTGTGCTATTGGATGTCCTTTTAGGAACTGTTGGCCTAGCCCAATCAGCTCGAGGGAGTTCCCTATCCTTTCAACTAGGGTTTTTATAGTCTTTGGCCTAATATTAAAATCATTTATCCACCTTGGAATTAATTTATGTGCATGGTTACAAGTGCGGGTCCATTTTAATCTTTTGCATGCAGATATCCAGTTTTGAAAACACCATTTGTTCTTTTTCCATTGAATATTTTGGGACCTTTTGTCAAAGATCAAATGGGTGTGATTGTGTGGGCCTATATCTGGGTTTTCAACCCTTATCCATTGATCTAAATGTCTATTTTGGAGCTGTACCAGGCTGGTTTTATTACTATAGATTTGTATTCTAGACAAAGGTTTGGTATTGTGATACCTCCAGCTGTGTTTTTGTTACTCAGGATTGTTTTTGCTATCCTGGGCATTTTGTGCTTCCATATAAATTTTGAGATTTTTTTGGTCAATTTCTTTAAAGAATTGCTTAGGGAACTTTGATTGGTATAGTGTCGAATCTATATATTGCTTTTGGTAGCATGGTCATTTTTATGATGTTGATTCTGCCGATCTAGGAGCATAGGAGGTCTTTCCACTTTCTGGGGTCTTCTATTATTTCTTTCTTTAGGGTTTTAAAGTTTTCATTATAAAGGTCTCTCACTTCTTTGGTTCGATTTATACCAAGGTATTTCATTTTTTAGGGGCTATAGTAAATGGGATTGTTTTTCTTAGGACTTTTTCACTTTTTTTAATCCTTGATGTATAGGGAGGCCACTGATTTTTCACATTTATTTTGTAACCTGCCACTCTGCTGAACTTATGTATTAGTTTTAGGAATTTCTTGGTGTAGTTTTAGGATCACTCTGGTATATGATCAGGTCATCTTCAAATAGAGATATCTTGACTTCTTCCTTTCTTATTTGAATCCCTTTTATCTTCCTCTCTTGTCTTATGGCTGTAGATAAGACTTCAAGTACAATATTGAATAGAAGTGGTGAAAATGGACAGCCTTGTCTAATTCCTGATCAAAGGTTTCCCTGCTTAATATAAACCTTGCTTTTGGCTTGTTGAATACAGCTTTTATTATGTTGATATAACTGGAATGGAACTTCCATTCCAACTGTCCCTAAGGTTTTGATCATAAAAGGGATGCTGAATTTTGTCAAAAGCTTTAAGACAAACATGTTGACAGATAATACATATCATATCGCTCCTAATTTCACATTTATTAATGCATTTCATTGGCATGGAATACTTGTTGCTATTGATGAACCAGTGAATGCTTTATTCTTGGTTTCTTAGTTTGGTCTAATGTTCTTTCTTTGATGAAGGGTTTTCTGTAACATGCAGCATTACCTTTAGTTATCGTGTTCCTTAGGCAGCTCTTGATATTGCCAGTCCCTCAAACATTCTGTTTTCAAAGAGTTGGAAAGTTCTGAGTAGGACTTCATAGAATTTCCCTTTAATGAAATATGTTTGGTGTGTTTTAATATTCCCTTTAGTGGGATATATTTTTATAACTGAAGTTTTGAGTTTCAGGAAGGGAAACTGTAAAGGTAGAATACTTCATCCTACTAAATGTGTATACAAACACGAGTTATTGCTGTTGATGTTAATATCATCCCTTGGGTGATATGTTGTCCACACTTCTTTACTAATTACTCTATTTTCATCATTTGCATGCTATAATCTGGATGGAAGCCATTGAAGGTAATCCAAACAGGAGTGGGGAATTATGATCCATCACTTGAAGGCAGAATGTTTATGTAGAATATCTGAAATTTATCTGTTCTGTACAAGAGATTTAGTAGACGACAAGAAGGAAAGAAATGTCACATTTGTTGAAGGTCTTATGGAAAACATAATTATTACCAGCCTCACAACATAGGTGGTATTATCTGCTTGATGGACATTTATGAAACTAAATCTGAATTTCTGAAATGTAAACAGTATAACATATATTGGAGTAATACCTGAAATATGTAAGCTGCACCCACTGGGTGACAAGCAGAGAGAAAAGTTTTTCCAACTATATGAGTACATGAGAACAAAATAAGTCATTTTAGGGAGTGTGAAATTTGAAGCTGTAAATGTATACATTTTGATTCTAGCATACGTTCTTCCTAGTTTTGCAGTTCATCAAGTTATATAAATTTCCTTTCTTTTATTTCCTCATATAAAAATGAGATTAGTTGGGCTGGAGAGGTGGCTCAGAGGTTAAGCCTCCGCCTTGCAAGCGGAAGGTCCTGAGTTCGGATCCCAGATCCCACGTATAGATGCCGGGCGGAAGCGGGGGCGGCCTGCGCTTCTGGTCCTGGTAGGGCGGAGCCTGTGAATCCCGGGGCAGAAGGAGGTGGAGGCGTACATGGTGGTTCGCGAATTCGTCCGTGGTTCTACACACAGACACACTCGCGCGCGGGCACATACACACGCATATGCACACAGTTGAATAAATAATAATAAAAATTTAAAAAAAATGAGATTAGTAACTTTGTAGGATTGCTCTGAGAATTCGGTAATTAATGTCAAGTCCTTGGAATAGAGTAAATACTGGAAAAGTGTATCAAATATCCATTGTTAACATCATAAACAAAATAACATACATTATCTGAGAAGTATATAGCATGAGGTCTTGTTAAAGGTATGGTCTGTTGTTAGAGAAGTTTAAATGTGGGATACAGACCACTTTCATTCTTGCTTCACAGAGTCTCCACAAATCTGAAATATTTCTCAGTTATTTTCATTGAGCTAACATTTATGAAATATGAAATTATGATCAGTGGCTCTCCCTCTGAGAATGATTTGTGAATTCAATTAATTTCCAATTACAAACATCCATGAGAAACACATTTGGAAATTTAATTTCTGACTCTAAATCAAAGCTCATTCAAACTTGCAGGAAATATTCTAAAGAAGATATTCATATACAGGAACTCAATTATTTCCTGGCCAGGCGCATGCAGAGAGTTCACAATTATTTTAGCCTTTTCTAGATGTGAGTATGCAGGGCTGAAATTGAAGACACGTGAGAAATTCTTACTACAAACCAATTTTGGATATTTAGTTTGGAAAAAAACCTAGTGCTCTTTTTCATAGATTACAATAAACATTCATAGCACATTTATTCTTTGCATTTATTTCTGTTTCAGTGTGAACAAAATATCTTGCTCCGTTTATCCAATGGCAACTGCAATGGTGAGTTCATTTTAAGGCAACAGCATATGTGAGTTTCGACTTGAACTTAGATCAGAGGCTAAAAATCATCTTCCCCTTGCCCTTTCTCCTCTCCTTTACCTATTTCATGCTTCTTTTTATTCTCTTTATACTTTCCTTCTTTTCCTCCTCCCACTTTCCTTCTCCTTCTTTCTGTCCCTTCCTTCCTTCCTTCCTTCCTTCCTTTCTTTCTCTTTCTTTCTTTCTTTCTTTCTTTCTTTCTTTCTTTCTTTCTTTCTTTCTTTCTTTCTTTCTTTCTCTCTCTCTCTTTCTCTCTCTCTTTCTTTGTCTTTCTTTCTGTCTTTCTTTCTTTCTTTCTTTCTTTCTTTTTCTCTTCTTCTTTCTTTCTTTCTTTCTTTCTTTCTTTTTCTTTCTTTCTTTCTTTCTTTCTTCTTTCTTTCTTTCTTTCTGTCTGTCTGTCTGTCTTGTCTTTCTTTCTTTCTTGCTTTCTTTCTTTTTCTTTCTTTCTTTCTTTCTTTCTTTCTTTCTTTCTTTCTTTCTTTCTTTCTTTCTTTCTTTCTTTCTTTCTTTCTTTCCTCATTCCCTCTGTTGTCTCATCTTCTTTCTTCTCTTTTCCTTCTCTCTTTTTCCTTTTTCTTTGCCATCTCTCTTGTATCTTCTCCCTCTTTTATTCTAAAATCTCCTCCTCCCTCCTCTCTGTTCTCATTTATCTCTTTTCTTCTTCCTTTCTCTCTTCATCTTATTTCATTATTTTATTTTATTTACTTGAACATTTTAGCTTTAAATTTTAATTCCATTGTTATAACTTTAATATAGATCAGTCTTTCTTCTCAAATATTATCTTTTGGATTTCTACCTCTAACAAGCTGACACTAGAAAGCAATTACAAGTTCATACTTTCCTCAGAAAACAATGTTCTGATGATAGGTCTTTGTCAAATTATCCATGTCAGTTTTTAGTCTCTGGATTTTATCTTCATTTCAATGTGGATAAAACAAAAAAGTGCTGAGCTACTGTGAAGTACAAATAAAAACCATTGTGATAGTATCACAACTAATTGATGGAAGATTGAATTGATGGGCTGGAGAGATGACTTTGAAGGTAAAACCTAAAGACCCGAGTTCAGATCTCCCCAAAAAACTTGAAAATTTGGCACAGTAGCTAAGACACATGTAAGACCCATGCTCATTAATGGAAATGGGAGTCAGAGACACAAGAATCTCTAGGTGATCAATGGCCAGCTAGTCTGCTTAAGCAGTGGGGAAGAGATGCTATCTCCAAAGGGTAGAAAGGCAAAAACATCTGAAATTTGTACTCTGATAGCTACATGTGGGCTGATCTATACATGTGGATGCAATGGATTCAAACTCAGATCCTCATTCACACCCATTAACACACATTCACACCCACAATCACACCCATTAACATGGCACATACATACACATGTACACACACATGATATGAGTAAATTAGAAAAAGCTTGCATATTTATATTTTTCTTTAATGTTCATTATGAATAAAAAGGTGAAACAGCTTGCTTATCATGATGGATTTTATTTAATGCAAATGTATGTAATTTTCCTTAGTTATGTATTACATAATATTTAAGTAACATTATTAACTAAATGAAAATAATTTTTATTGGAAATATTTGGAAAATACCTGCTTTACCTTTATATTTTTTAAAATTAATTCATTGGATTAAAAATATAATGGCATCTATTATCTCAAGTAAATACTTGAGATAAAAATAATTAAGCATGAAGTAAAGGAAATTCATGATATATGAAATAATGAAAATGTATGTGCAGTCACAAATTTAATGGGAAAGTTAGTGTTGAAGATTCATCTTTCATAAATGTATTAAATTTATATTTTTACATACATGCTTCTCGCTTCCCTTGCTGTTGTCCCCTTTCTTCCGCTTTCCCTTCCCTTCTGCTCACATCCCATCCCATGCCACTTTCTCTCCCATTTCTACGTGGACCCAGTCCATTCCCTTTTCTCCTGTCCTTTGGTTCTATGGCTCCTCTGGTTCCTTTTGTATTATCTGTTCTCATGGAGTTCAAACCTCTGTGGTAGATACAGAGGCTCTTTCTTGGTCAGCCCACTGATATGGGTACTCCCTACCTCTTTGTGACCCCTTGCTCCTAAGGATCCTGAAACTATTTCTCCATTACACAAAACTATCCATAATAGTGGGTATGAGTTTAAGTCTTTTTTATTCACTTAGACTCATCTCTTTTTCTACTTTTACAAGGTTATTGAGGATTCATCACAGATTCCCTCTTTCCTCCCTCCAACCTCCCTTTACTAATCCCTCCCACTCCCACTCACCCTTCTGCCTGTATGCATTTTTTATTATTATTTCTGCTCATACAAACTTAATATGTACACCTCTTCCTCCCCCTTAACCCCCTGCTCCCCCTCCCCTCACCCCTCCCCTCACCCCTCCTTCTCCATCCCCCAGTGCCTCCCCCCCCCAATCCCCGGAGAATGTGCATGCTAGACTCTCCTCTGGGCCCTCCTCTCTGATGACATACAAGGACCCAGTGGCTTTTCCCTGAACCCTTTTCTGTGTTCCCCTTAAGGATAGGAGCACTACTATGGCTGTCAATTCCTTGCCTCCAAGGATCTTGGTGCCTTTAGCAAATGCTAGACTTTATGGGGTCAATAGTGTGTGGGACATTGTGCAGGGCATGCAAAGACCTATTATGATTGCTTCAGCCCTAACTTGTGTGGAGTATCTCGCATATCATTGCTCCTCCCATCTGCCTGTATGCTTTTATGGACCTCCAGGTTCACTCTAACTTGCCAGCTCCTGTGAGAGCTCAGGCCCATGTGGTATATCAAGTTACCTCTCTACAGGCCACCCCAATGATACATGCATTTCCCTTTACTCATCCAACTTTAGACCCAAAGATTTCCACTGTAAGTTCCCATTCTATAGGTATAATAACAGCTACCTACAGAGCACTTTGCTCTACTATCTTTGCTGGTCATCTTCCCTTTTGATCTATCTCTTCTTTTTTTAGATGCTTGTTTTAGTTTACAGTAACAGGGATGGGTACCATTCTGACAAGTGACGAGTAGGTCTTGAATCCAGTCAGAAAGTGGTTGGTTTTCTCCTTAGTATTCCTGCCACTATTATACTGATAGTCACCTGTTGCCATGGTGATTTATATTGCAAATTACAGACCTCATGCTGCTGATGGGGCTTGTAATTATTTCTCTCCTCCAGCAGCTTTTAAATATACCTGGGTACTGAGTAAGCTATCCAGCAAAGAGAAAGTCCTCAGACCAGTTCCAGTTGATATATTTTGTCCATATTCTGTGATACATTTGTGTTGTATCTTCAGTAATAGGGTCTTACTGACAGTTTTTGGAGAGTAACTAAGAGCAATGCCAAAACCCTATAATGTTTGTGTGGGAGGGGCTTTAAGACCTTTCTGACTAACATTTATCAGGAAGTGCCACATTCCCGTTACTTCTAGTATAATTTTGTCCCTGGGTTCTAAGTGGATCAGCTCAAAGCTCCCCCCCCCATTTTCCTCACTCTATGCTCCTCTGCATAGGGACTGCCCATTCTTGTTCCTTTATTTAAAAGGAATGTGTTTTTTTTGACATATTACTGGCATAGGATGTTCCTTTGGGGTTATTTCCCACTATCGTAGGGTTTTTCTTTAAATCCCTCTGTCCCACCTATCTCCCATGTCTCTCTTATCTTCCATCCCTTCATTACCTCCATGTATTTTTCCCAATTATTCCCTCAACACCCTTGTCCTGGGAGTGTTGAAGACTTAAGGTAAAGTTAAATAATTGTGATTGGCCTTTTTTCTTTGAAAATAGAGGTAGTGTCTTTTTTTTATACTGTTTTTTTTATTATTTTTATTAAAAATGTAATTATACATTTTAAAATTTTTTACCAGTTCCCTCCCTCCCCCCTCCTCCCCCTGAACCCCCTCCTCCCCTAGTGCCTCCCCCCCAACTCCCAGAGAGTCCTTTATTGTGTACGCCTGACTCTCCACTGGGTCCTCCTCTCCGATGACATATAAGGACCCAGTGGCATTTCCATAAGCCCTTTCTCTTGTTCCCCTTAAGCATAGGAGCACTACTATGGCTGTCAATCCCTTGCCTCCAGGGATCTCGGTGCCCTTAACAGATGCTAGACTTTATGAGGGCAACAGTGTGCTGGACATTGCGCAGGGCATGCAAAGTCCCATTATGATTGCTTTGGCCCCAACTATTGTTGAGAATCTTGCAAATCGTTGTTCCTCCCATCCTTTTGCTCTTACAATCTTACCGCCCCCTCTTCCGCAAATGTCCCTGAGCTCCAGGATGGGGAGAGATTAGGCTGGCCTAGTTCTATGTGATTGATATAGAGTCTCTGAAGTTCTGGATTGTGGTTTGTTGATTTTCTTTTGCAGTTTTTCTGCTCCTGCAATGCCCTTCACTCCATCCTGCTGGGCACTGTATGTCACCTCCTGGCCAGAAACAAAAAGCTGTTAAACTGGAGTCTTGTTGTAATAGCACATTCAAGGGTAGATGTAATAAAAGTAGGAAACCTCGGTGAGGGAGGGGTCCATCACCCATTTGCAAAAATCCATAATACAAACAACGACAAATGCTGGAGAGGATGTGGAGAGAGGGGAACTCTACTACGTTGCTGGTGGGAATGCAGGCTCATACAGCCACTCTGGCGAGCCGTCTGGAGATTCTTAAAGAAATTAAAGATTGAAATGCCATATGACCCTGCTATCCCACTTTTGGGAATAACCCCCCATGCAGCAGAGGTTTGCCTCGATAGCACAAGCTCGACCATGTTCATAGCAGCACTGTTTACAGTAGCAAAGTCATGGAATCAACCTCAATGTCCAACAGTTGACGAGTGGATAAGGAAACGGTGGCACATCTATACAATGGAGTACTACTCAGCCATCAAAAATGATGAATTACTGGAATTTGCTGGGAAATGGTAGTGTCTTTAAATGCATCTTTAAAAAGTAATAACTTAACTATTGTCTCATTTCTTGTCTAATCTTTAGTCTTCTACTGGTTCTATACTTTTATTTACCATTTCCTCCCATAGAATTTTACGTATGGACTGTTCACTATAGTGAAGAAGCTAATTAATGATTAGATAATTCAGTGGAAGGAAAGAATCAGGAAATGGAGAGAGAAAGCTGGTCAAAAAGAAGGCAAAATTCATGAAGTCCTAGTCATTAACTCTAACTAGAAGAATAAATCCTTGTTGGGTTGATATAGTATATGACATAAGTTTCATTATCCAGTAAGCGATAAAAAGAACAAAGAGAGGGGAATTTTCTGTTGCTGTGCTTTTGAACTTGTAAGCATGCTTCTGAGGTAAGTGAAAAAGAGAAGCCATGCTGACTAACTCCTTCAGCTGACTTGTTGCTGGTTAAGGACTGGGTTGAATGCCATGTCTGGGCTATCATGCTCTTTCTCAGAGGTCTGGCTTGGTGTGACATTCTTACTGCGATTGTGTCTGTCTGCTATGGCCAACTAGGACCATAACACAAGTTCAACATGTTTTAAATAGTGCAAATTATATTCATGCAAGTTTTCTAGCCAGCATGAAATTAGTTATATATCTTTAATAGAAGAGAACGTACATTAAACACATAGTGAAAAAGTCATGTCAGTAAAGACTCCTAAATGGGGCTTGTCACTGTCTGGAAAAGCCATGTTGCTTTAGAAAACTGTGGCTCAGAGAATGTCATTAAAAGGAGATTATCAGAGACTGGAGAGATGGCTCAGGGCCTTTGCCTCTCAAGCAGAAGATCCTGAGTTTGTATCCCAGCTCCCACATAAAACTGCTGTGGCCTGGATTGTACTTCCATCTCTGGTGGGAGGAGCCTGAGAAATCCCAGAGCGAAGCCTTTTAATAAAGGAGGTAGAAGCAATTCAGGATGATTCTCAAAATCACCTTTGGTCCTCCATAGTAATACGCAGTGCTCTCACTCTCTCTCTCTCTCTCTCTGTCTTTCTCTCTCTCTCCTTCCCTCCCTCTCTCTCCCTCTCTCTCTCACACACACATACACTGACACACTAAATAAATGAATAAATGAACAAATAAATGTTTAAAAAATAAAGAGAATCAATTCTCAGGTCAGATTTATTCTTGAGCAAGTTTATATAGACGTAGAACAGGAAATGAAGCTTGATTTTCATACAAGCCTCTTCCAAAACTGCAGATAATTCCTCAGTGAGCCTTGGTTTTTGGAAGTAAGTCCAAAAGTATGCAAGTTCAGGCATCATGGCACAGTTTTATCTATGGGCCTGTCCATGAAGGACGTCATAGTAGGTGCCTGTTCAGATGTCCAGAGACCTGTGTTTAGTATCAACTTACTAGATATCCTTTCAGATTCATCTATACTTCCCCAGTTTGTTGATCTGTAAAATGATACATGTTAAGTTTTTAAACTGCTCTGTTATTCTGAGTTGTCAGATAATTGTCTGAAACAACATTCTAGGAATATAATCCAAATTTTAGAAATTATTAGTGTTGAAATTTTTATGCAACATGTTGCCTATAATTCACTATCAAATAGCTGAGGGGGCCAAGGGACTTTATTCTTTCTTACAAATCTTGGGTTATAGTTCTTAGTCCAGTTTGGTAGGAGAGTTCACACCAATACCAGGATTCAAGCGAACTGATCATACCATATTCACAGAGATTGTTAAGAAAGGGGCAAACCTCATTGCCAGATTAGTAGTCTGCCAACATATGTCAAAGTATGCCAAACTATTGGACCAATTCCCTCCATCTTATCTACGAGTCCAGGGAATGGTCCCATCCACAATAGGATGGTTCTTACCATATCAGTCAGTCTTCCACAGGCTTTCTCAGGCTTGCCTCAATTACTCATTCTTTACAAATGTGCCCAGAGCTCAGCCTTCAATGGTCAAGGTAACACCTGCATCTAACTAACACAATTAGTAACTACATAATCTATGAGTTTAAAAGTGTGGCTGGAGAGATAACTGTCAGTAAAGTTGTTGCCATGCAAGCTTGATGATCTGAGTTTGAATCCATTGCATCCACATAAAGAACCAGGCACAGAGGTATGCATGCTTATTGTGTCAGCACCAAGGAGTCAAAGACAGTTCTATTCCTAAATGGCATAGGTTGGCCAGTCTAGACTGCTCCAGATTTACTGAGGCACCATGTTTCTAAAAATAAGGTGGAAAACAATTGACATCAACTTTAGCATACTATACGTGTCCACAGCCACACAAATTTTTACACAACACAAAAATATTAAAAAGTGTTTCATAATTAATGGTAAAACATGTGGTCACTGTTGCTTTGACTCCATTCAATTAGGTCAGCCGAGGAACTTAATTGAGAGTGTTTGTTTTTCCCGCAGAAGAAGCTTCCCAGCCCTCCCACCATGAGAAATGCTCTTTGGTCCTGGAATGCAGTGGATTGACCTTTTTTGACTACTCTGGAGTCTCCACACTTGTCGAGGTATTTCCACAGCCTTTATCAAGCCTGATTTCTTCCCTTATCTTCAGCAGCAGGATTGTCTGTCAAACGCTCTCTCAGCTCGTTTAGGGCCCCTCCCACAAAGGCTTTTGTGCCTTAATACCATTTTAGGTTTGTTCTCAGCAGATCATCTCAGGCAAATAGCTGTTGTGTGGGAGATCAGGAGATGACTGGACTGAGACATGAGGTGTAGTGGAAAACCCTTTCCAGGATACTGGGCCACATGAACAAGAGTCCTTGGTGATGGCCGGTGTTCTCTCACATCCTGGCTGGGTTCAATTTGGTCTCACATCGTTCCTAGTATTTTGAATAATACCCCTGAAGGGGGTCTTCTTTGCTCTCTTCTCCATAAACTCCATGGATCTCTATGATTCATATGCAGAAAAAATAAAACTGCAATTTCTTCAAAACATAGCTTGTGAAATATAGCTGGGGCTATATTTCTATATACAGACATTATTTTTATAGTATTTATTTACCTTTCCATATACTAGAAGTAGAACTCCTTACTTTTGAAATTGTGTGCTCAGAGATATAATATGGTATGAAAAGCAGCAAATAAAATGTCAACATGACAAGTAAGGTACTATGCCAACATCTATTCCTGTTTGTCACTTTAAAAAGCCATTTATTCAAAGAGCAAATAATATAATTACAACTCAAATTATTTCTAAATTTTATTTCAGCTACCTTGAAACATTCCAGAGCAAAATAAAAAGCCATAGTGATTGTACAGTTATGCCTGTCTCTCTACTTTCTAATAGTAGTCTCTCTAGACTACATACTTAGTTGCTTCAGCCTAAGGAGTACTGACTGGCCCAGGAGTCACATATTGAAGGAAAGTTGGGTAACTTCTCTTTATTCTTTTACTTGGCACATTGGAAAGGTCAATGAATTGGAGATTATGTTTATCAACACCAACAAACCACTCATAATAATGTGTTTGTGCTTCATTGAGCCTAAGAAGAAGTCAAACAAGGAGAGGTCACCTTGAATTAATCACTTTGACTTGTGGAAGTAGAAGTCACTTATCCAATGTCAAACTTGGAGCACACATTTTATTGTGTATTTATTCAATTTTTTTCAAGCTGATACAACTCTGATTATTTCACAGTTTTCTCACTTAGAGAAAATAGATTTTTGGTGGGGAAATATGAGGAAAATTATGGATGCATCACACATACTATTAAAGTGCATTGTAAATACAACTTTTTGTTTCTTTCCTATTATAACAGAATCTACCCTACTGTAACTGAACTCTTTTTTTTTTTTTTTTTTGGTTTAGAACACAATCTTTGGCAAATTCTTTCTGTTTGAGATTTCCTAAGATTTTAAAGTAAGACTGAAGGTGTCCAGAAAACAAGTTAAGGTTTCATCTCAATGTACACTTGAAAATGGAAATCGAGCAATGAAAATTTACTTATAATGAGGTCTGCAATTCACCATGCTTGGTCAGGATTTATAGAATCATGAAATATGCTTGAATTAGTATGAAATATTAACATTAACAAGCAAGTAACTTTTACAAGTGGGTCCTTGTCTTCCAATAAAAGAAGTTGAGAGCAATTTATCATTCTGACAGAAAAGGTGATATTTTAATATTTATGAAGTGAAGTGGAAATGGACGCAGCCAGATTCAATCTTGGGAAAGGTGTCTGTGTCCCTGCATGCCTTTCAGAGGCTCGTTGAATACACACAGCTGTGTAACAATGCCTCCCTCTGGTGGTTTCACTCCAGAAATAGTTTTGTTTTGTTCTGTTTTCTTTCTCCTAGAAATTCTCCTTTCTTTGGAAGCCTGACTTATTCCTTTGAATCATCTGTTCTGCAATAATCATGGGTATACTCTTTTAATTCTTTCAGGTTTACATGAACTGTAAGAGCAGAGGTGTGGATGTAGCTCTAGCTAATTGCAGAGGTAAGACAATGTCCTTGGCTGACATTGAGTGATGCCTTTCTGCTGTTCCATGAGTATGTGTATCACTTGTGCTTTTCTTGCAGCTTCCTTGGTGAAAGCAATGACGTACTGTGGAAACCTAGACTCTGAGAAATCAATCTTTTTTGAATCAGTATCTGCTGCAATACGTAACATATACTCAAATAAGGTGAGCTGATTAAGTTAAACTACAACAGTTTTATGAAAAGCTAGAATACAGAAGCAATGGCATTGGAATTTCTATAGTAATCCTCCACACTATCATTTAATGGGTCTTATGGGTCTTCTTATGTCATGGCTTATTGGATTTGATGGTGACCCTTCACAGTGTAGATTCCTTATTTCTAAGGATCCCCTGTCCTTGGTACAAAATACTAAGTATAGATTTTTAGGATTTTACTTTAAGCCCAAATACCCTTGCTATTGTATTTATTTTGATTACCATTTTTTTAAAAAACATTACTTGTACAGTATAATGATCATTGATAAGAAATATGAAGTTACTCTCCAAATACTGGATTTTATAGCTTAATTTTACATTGACTGCAAAACTTTGAATTTTAAATCATATTTAGTTCCTTCTTCTTCTAACAGTATTAGTACTTCTTTGAGTCATCCCTTTAATATTTAGTTAGGACAGTTTGCAGTTACCAAATGATAGTATAGTTACCTAATATATACTGAGTAATTACTTTGATCTGGAAAATTCTAAAGGCTTTATTTCCATTAATGGACAAAATCTGCATTATGAAGTAGATAATTTTAGTAGATTTTTTTTTTTTTTGGAAATGAGGAAACTGAAGCCAAAATAAGTAAGTTGTAATTATGGCTTAAGTTGATTTCAAGGTCAGGTCTGATATTGGACACAGGACATCACTCCTGGCCTACTGCCGTATTTTCATGACTCATATTGTTACTGCCATTATTCTGCTATGGTACAGATATTTAAGTTGTACCAGTACATGTGTTTATTTCTTCCTCTTCTATTTCAGAATTTGAACAAATTCAGTGACCACAGTGAAGTCTAAGACCCATTTGTTGATATCCACATCTTATTTTTAGCACCTGCCCTACAGGGTCCAGAAACTGGCACTTTGTACACATGTTTCTGTACAAGACTTCTACTACAAAAAGAATGATGTGAGCTAGCAAATGTATAGCCACTGGTCAAGATTTTCTGACAAGTTTTTTTTTGTCCTAATCTTTCTTAATAAAAAATCCACTTAGTTATTCTATGTAGAAATCAGTATGCATTTAACTTTAGAATACTGAAGAGTTAACATGTTTTTCTTTTTTTACAATATTTTGAATTGTTTTGTTTCTATAATGTTATAAGCAGACTTTGTAAACAAAGAAGCACTTTTATCATAGTGATCTGAGGTAAATACAATCTATTTGAAAAAATTTGATGTCATCTAACTAACGAATAAAAACAAACCAGCAAAGGTGCCATTTTTCAATTATTCCCTCCAACAACCATTTGAACATCACTAAAAGTATTACATTACATAGTAGAATATTCACATAAATAAATCAATCAGAATGATATACTAAAAATCAATTGTATTGATCCCCTTTAACATTATCCCTGAAGTATTCAGGTGTGTTTTCATATGTGAAGAACACAGATTTCTCAATAAGACCAAATTCTTGACATAGGGCTATTTGATTATGAATACTGGAAATGCATAGAATAGTCAGTGAGATAACTTTAATTTCTAAATTGCAGCCCACAAAATGTTCAGTTTTATGCTTCATTTTTTATTGAAGAATATGGAATCCCATATCTTACATTTTTTACAAATATGATTTCTAGGTGGGAAAATACCACTAGTAGGATAGCTTTGCATTATTTGATATAAAATTTCAGTGATAATTGTGGATTTCATTATTATAGAGTTTCAGTCCAAGACTATTATGTTATCTATCTGTACCAACATAGGTAGATGACAAACTTAGAAAACTACAAGATTTCCATGGAATAATTCTTCTCCTTTTGTTAGAGGAGAGATTGCATGTGATTATCTGTAAACTCTTGATGCCAATTTACAGAATTGTTATTGTTCCCATGCTTGTAAATACATTATCAAGTACAAGTATATAATTCCACATTTTTTTTCTAGAAATTGACTTATATAAGAATAATAACACTTTAAAAATAGACCCATAGATTATGCTTTAGTCTTAATGGTGCTTTGATTTTTCTAAAAATGAGCTGTAGGAAAAAACAGGTACCTAAAAGTCATTTTGAAAAGTTGGAAATAAAACTTAAATTTGGTCGAGTAGTTTTTATGGGCATACAAAAGTATAATCAGATCAGAGTAAACATGGAATAAAAATTCATGTGACCTTTTATGTTACCACTCAGGTATTGCTGGGATAAAATACTATATAAGAATAATAAATGCATTGTTTGCTTACTTCAGTCATTTTAAGTTTTACCAAAAACAAAGACTAGTCTTGAACTCAATCCCTTTATAACTAATTTGGATTGAAATAAGTAAGATAACTAATGTTGGTCATCAAATACTTTTCCAGAAAAAGGAAGAAGTAAGAATTAGAAGTAATTTCCTTTCAGAAAGAAATTTTACTTTGCATCATCCAATTAAATTATTCCAAATATAAATAGTGGTAGTATTCATCATCTCCTTGCTTACTGGTATATAAACATTAAGACAAAAAAGTCAAGAAAATAAATATGTTTTGCTACATATAAATTGATGTTTGCCATGCAACTTTGACAATGTAAATGAAATCATAAATTGTATGCATTTCTAATTTTGGAGATTATGGACCATGCCATCATTAAAATTATTAGAGATAATTGATTGATAGTTTGTTTTATGTTATTGTTAATACTGATTGATATAGTATTTCCTGAAAAGCTGCATTTAAATGCATTCAAATATTTATAATAAAAGGTTAATGTATCTAAATTTAAAGCCAATAATGGATGTGAAATTTTAATATTATATTTAAACACAAAGAAGACCAAAATATACACTGTATAATGGGAAAACTATTGTCTTACGTGTTTTCCCAAGACCATAATAAATGTTAACCTAAAGAAAGTTCCTTGAATCAAGATCTCAGAGTTCAAGAATTGAGTATGATTTTTATACACATGTAATCTAAAGCATAAATGTCTATTTCAAAACAAGTATTGGTAAAACAAAAGTTATAATATGTCCCTAATCCTGGAATGGTTCTAAAAGCACATTGTAGTTTTTATGAGAATATCCTATTTTATATATGACAAACTGCTTCGATATTACTTATGATAAAATGAAACTGAAGAAAATTAAAAGTGACCTATTCAAGTGTTAAGGACATAATAGAGCTGCAGATGTAAAATAAGCATAAAATGTGTAACTAGGAGAAGACTGTTAACATTACATATATGCAAATTAAGTGCCCTTACATTTTGCATTTGTCTTTCACTTTAAAGGTTATTTACCCTCTATTATGTAATTCAAGTGTTATAAAGTTTAGCATAAACTACTTTGCAGTTATTTATTTGACACATCTCTGTTTTATACATATGTAATGGTATAAAGAAAGAGATCTTTCTTTTTTAATGAAAACATCAATGTGTTAACATCCTACATGAATAATGCCTGACATTTAGTGGTTACCAAAATATGTAGGTATGTTACTCAATCTACATATGCCTTTGAAATACACATTGTGTTCCATGTGATGATGAACTTATTCAGCGCAGAATATGCTTTTGATTGACTTTATTCCAAATTTCAAATACTAAGTTAAGTGGTGCTTTCACCATACAAAGATTTATAGCTAAAGTTTATGTAGTCTAATATTCTGTACTTCTTTATATTTTCCAATCTTTTTATAATTCTTTGTACTAATAAAGCATGTAACAACCAATTTACATGGAAATAAATTGAAATATGATAACTACTATGTAAGTGAATTTGTGTCCATTATTTCAGTGTATTTACTCTCCTGCAAAGCAGATAATGCATATTTCTTTCTAGTACTAACCATAAAATATTGTGTGCTGAAATTTTCTGTATGTGTTCATTATTCCTGAGGTCCTGTGCCTTGATTCATGCATTAAATAAGGACATTTGTTATGTTACATTATTACATTAACACAATCCTTTCTCTAGTCTTATGTTCTTTTGCTTCTTGCTCTAATGTGAATATTTTTATTTTTGCTTGTGTTATTTGTTATAAGCTTAGTTGATTGCTGCTCAAGACAAGAAGAGAAAGCATGAGTCTAGGTGTTGGAGGCACAGCCCTACCCTCCTAAAGTTAGGTAAAGATGTATGCCAAGAAAATATACAAATTAAAAAAAGATATTTGAAAGTAAGGAAGAAAGCAAGAGTTGTATCCCAAGATAGAGTAGCAAGAAGGGGTGTGGAAATATCTTAGTCAGCTTTGTTCTGTGGCAAAATTTCAGACTAGAAAGCTTAAACATCACACAATCATTACTCATAATTACAGAAGTTGGATCGTCCAAGATATGCTGGGAAGTTTGGTTTCCATTGAAGGCTGTCTTTCCCAATCTGTAGATGGTGCCCTCTCATTGTGTTAAAGAGAGGAAGAGAGAAAGAAAAAAGTAATTCTCAGATATCTCTTCTAAGGATTCATTCTCTTACCTTTATATTTAACCTTCTTATAGCCACTATTTCCAAATAACATTCTGCCCATAGCATTTTGGCATCCCCTGAATTAGTCTTCATCTTATACGAACTATATTCATTACATCTCCAAGGTTCCAAAAGTTTTAAGTAAATCTAACAATAATTTTATAAAGTCTAACATCCAAAGTTTCATCTAATTATCATCTAAATCATGTACAACTGTAAATAGAGGCACATTAATCCCTAGGAAAAATTTCTTTCTAACCATGAACATGTACAAATACATGGTGAGAGGACAAGCCTAGGAATAATATGTTTCACTCCTCATGGTTTACTATAAACAATCAGAAGGGACCAAGGCACTCCTTCAGTGCTTTGCTTAGAACCAACCTCATGTGGTTTCCAATATTATCATTGTCTTTTCTTTCTAAGATCCCAGAGCCTGGTTTTTCCCAGCTGTATACTATCAGTATTTTCTGCATGATTATTTATTTTAGAAGTAGAGGAATGCTTTCTTGCCTGTGACTTTTCGCCTTTTCTTAAAAAAAAAAAATTTCATCACTTCAAAGAAAAAAAATTTTAAATAGAAATAGATTCACAAAAAACTGCAGGAAACAAAATTTCCAAGCCATGAACAGAAATGCAACATCATAGAGCATTCTACAACATAGAAAGACAGAAATCCAAACGGACCCCACAATGTCCAAAAGGCCAACCAAATCCACAGTTCCCTGCAATGGAAAACAGCACCCCACAAATCTAACACAGTAGGCAACACTCATCAATTAGCTCTACACAGTATCACCTTTCACCAAATTCTTAGCTATCTCTGCTTCTATCACATGAACATGCCCAACCCAGATCTTTTTGCTTTTAAGCCATCACTGTAATTATTTTTAAAATGCATGTTCTAAAACTATTTACATAGTTCCAAAGCTACTTCTACACTTTTAGTTATTTCTTACAGCCATTTTTGCTTCTTCAGTTCTCAAATCTGTTGGTTTGTTTGGGTTGCTAAAATAAAATATGATACACTGGAAGTTTTGATACAAATGTATATCTCACACTTCCAGAGGCAAGAAGTGCTTGGGCGCAACCAGCACTGATCCTAGCTTCCCCCTACAAAGGCTGCGTCTTAAACTATCCATGGGAACATAAGTGGGAGCGGTAGGAATTGATTCAAGTAGGGTTGGGGTAAGTGAGGATATTGAGATCGAAGCCCAGTTTATTCGTAAATGTACTGGTATTTACTCTAAAATCAGGAAATAGTACACCAAAAATAAATAAATAAATAAATAAATAAATAAATAAATACGTAGGTAAATAAATATAAATATTTCTTTTTTTATAGAATAGTTAAGCACACACTGTGAGAACAGGTTATACATTGTGAAACTACAAGAAAAATAGAAGTGTCACATAGTGAATTTATGGAGCACGCATATTGTTTCCAAGTACAGTTAATTATAAACTATGGTCAGGGTCTGCAATCCTGTAGCAGTCTTAACAATCTTATTATCGGCAGGAAATATGCCACAGTGATCTTAGGACAATCAATGGAGGAATGCAGGAAAGTACCATGGCCAGAAACGGTTCCCAGCACAGCCATGTGATGGCCAGAGCCCATTACTGAGCAAGAGTAAACAGGAGATGTTAATCATCTCTCACAGAGGAGTGGAGGGGAGAGGTCAGGCCTGCAACTGCCCACTTCAGAAGGCATCATGTCCTTCAGCTTCAAGAGAGTGAGTCATAGATCTTGGCATCCCCTACAAAGAAGTATGTTGCTAAGTTGCAAGTCAATCTGGTTTCTGGAGAGTGATCCCTTCCTAGAAGGCAGGTGGGTGCTGTTGCTCTATTCATTGTGGAGAGCACTGCCTACAGAAGACTACTCCTACAAGATCGGTAACTCACACTCTTGGTTTTGCTCACCCTTACTGTTTTATAAGCCCCATCTACAAATGTACTCTCACTGGATGGAGACTTGGAATTCTTGGTATGAAATCTGAAGGAACCTAATTCAATATATGGTAGGAAGTGACTATATATATATATATATATATATATATATATATATATTCATATTCTTGTATATCATTCATGCTCCTATATGCAACTCTAGTTTAATTTATTGAAACACACACACACACACACACACACACACACACAGTTCATGAAAATAGAAAAGGCAATAATTTGGAAAAGGAAGAGAATCAGAAGTAAGTTGAAGACACTAGAGACTAAGGGGTTATACATAATATCAAAATGTATTATAAACATTAATGAGAATAGGATGAAACTCATGCTTACATATAATTATATGCTAATAAAATATGGAAAGTAAAATAAATTAACTAACATATATATAATGGCATGCTTTTACATTGAAAATATGAGAGTTTATCCTAAGTACTCTAGCTAAAATATTTTGCTAATTGGATTGTAATTCTAAATCTCACTTAAGCTACAGAGTAAATTTGTGGCCAGCCTTGGCAAATTATGGATCCCTACTTCAAATTAAAAAAAGAATGATTATGTGGTAGAGTGTTTTTCTTGTATATGACATGCCATAAAAATCAGACTTTCATGCCATGAAACCAACCAACCAACCAATAAACCAGCTAAACAAGCAAACAAACAAACAGTCAGGCATTCTGCTACTGCATACAGTAAGTTAGAATAGACATGTCTTAAGATGGCCAACTATTTAGCTGAGGTTAGGTTATGAAGAAAAGGAAAACTGTTAGGACTAGGCATTTTGAGTGTGTGTGTATGTGTGTGTGAGCGCGCATGTGCCTGTGCCTGTGTCTGTGTGTCTGTATGTATCAGAGGGTACTGTGTGTGTCTGTGGAAGCCCAAGGACAACTTCTGGGTTCACCTTGGACTTTATTACCTCCTCTTTACCTTGCTCAGCAGTTTCCAGGGCTGGAAGCATAGTTTGCTGCCATTTCTGCCTGGTGTATTTTTACATGGGATCCGAGATCTGAATTCAGAACTTTCTGCCTCTCTCCAGTCCAGGACTAGTTTTTTATATAGTAATTGTACTGATTGCCTAAGGGCAAGATGTCACATTAAGGTGATAGCTCCTGAAGAGTACCTATCTATTTAAAGAAAATAAAATTACATTAGTTGTTTTTCTCTGAGTTATTACATTTTTTAACAAAAATAACACAGACATGCTTAATCTCACAAATTATCATAAAGATATTGTCTTTATGATAGCTTTCCAGTAAGAAATTTTATTTATTTATTTATTCAATTGTGCGTGTGTGTGTGTGTGTGTGTGTGTGTGTGTGTGTGTGTGTGTATGTGTGTGTAAAACTATGGACGAATTCGGGAACCACATGGACGCCTCCACCTCCTCCTTGTTTACTCTGCCCAGGGATTCACAGGCTCCGCCCCACCAGGACCAGAAACGCAGGCTGTCCCTGCTTCCACCCGGCGTCTATATTTGAGGTCTAGGATCCGAACTCAGGACCTTCCTCCTACAAGGCAGAGGCTTAACCCCTGAGCCACCTCTCCAGTCCCGGAATTTTGTTTATTTTTTGTCTTGTTTTGCTTTTGTGTGATTTTTTGAGTTTCTTTAAAACATTTTTCATTACCATTTTAAATTTCCATCTATAAAATAAAGGTTAAACAATTTTGATACATATTCTGGTATGTAGCCTTAAAATAAAAAAAAGTAGAATTTCTGTTAGTTACTACAATTTGACTAAGTGTCTAAAACAGTTTAATTCTAAGTGTCTGTTATTGGGAAAGTCTACATTGTTTTGTATTGCTCCAGTCACAAAAAGTTTTTTTTTTTTGGTCAAACTCCATTTCTTTCTGTCCTAACTAATAGAAGTACACTATGTGTAGGAAGCTTTTCATTTTTCCTTTGAATTTGGAGCCTCTCTCATTTCTATTTTAGAAATTGAGCAATGAGTAGTTCCTATGAGAATTCATACTTCACAAACCCCACTGTTCTGGTTTTAAAAATTCTTGAATATGAAGTAAACAATAATGAAACTGGAATTCTGCTTTTCTCTCCTTTGCTCCTGGAGCTGCTTTCTTTAATGTCTTAGTTTTCCAGCAAACTCTTGCTTTGTGAAATGAGAAATATGAGAGGAGGCAGACCTCTCTTGGATTACCAACTTCCTGACCAACTTCTGCAATATTCTCTTTTTAATATATTCTTTCCCATGTATTTATTTTTTTATGGCTTCCTACGTTTTTGTGCTTCCTATTTTCTTAAAAAATGTATAAAGAAGCTGTGTTTTAATAATTGTGTTTTTATTCAAGGTGATAAAACCAGAGTCTGGGGCAAGGCAAGCAAGTGGAGGCTGGGAGCTAGATGGGTTTGAGAAACAAAGCAGCAAATATGGGCACAATGCAGGCGGAATTCCAAGAGGAAGCTGGCTGACATGATTGGCCTCATTTTTCAGGATTTAAGAGCATCTAAATGTTCCTTGAGTAAGATTATGAACTTCCTTAGCCTTTCAAATCTCTGAAGTTCTCACTGCTACATATTTATTTGGGTTGGAATAAATAGTACAGAAAATGAAACACACATGGAAGTTACTCTGGTTCCTAGTCTTATGAAGAATATGCTTACGTAATTAGCATGTAAGATTGTTACCAAGGAACTGAAAGAATGAAACATACAATAAGTTCTGGCAAGGAACAATGATTACAGATATCCTGGGTGCTGTTAGAGTAGTTTTGAGAGTGTGAGTGTGGTGCTGTAAGCAGGACAGATGATTAATGTGAGACAGGATGAACCACTTGCCTTGGATATTCCTACATGAACAGGTTGCATCCCTGACAGAGACATGTCAGGCTGAGGTTCAAGGAACCAAACCATTTCTCAGAATCTAAATAAACTGGATGAGGTGGCACATGCTTTGTTATCTCAGTACAGAAGAGGAAAAAAAACAATTTTTTCTGGAGGTTGGACCTATTAAGAGATGTTTAATTAATTGTAACTGATAAATGAATGGTACACAATTCCTACTAAATCTTATTTGAAATGTGATTCCTATAATATCTACCTACAACATAATCTCCATGGGTATTTGCAAAACATGAAGATTCATGCAAAATAAATAGGACCTGGTGGATGAAATATGCTTTTTAATAGGGGTTGGAGGCTGGGGAGATGCCTCAGTGGTTAAGACTCTGCCTCACAAGAGGAAGGTCCTGAGTTTGGATCGTAGGTCCCACATAAAAACACCAGGTGGAGGGCTGGAGAGGTGGCTCAGGGGTTAAGCCTCCGCCTTGCAGGCGGAAGGTCCTGAGTTCGGATCCCAGATCCCACGTATAGACGCCAGGCGGAAGCGGGGGCGGCCTGCGCTTCTGGTCCTGGTAGGGCGGAGCCTGTGAATCCCGGGACAGAAGGAGGTGGAGGCGTCCATGGTGGTTCGCGAATTCGTCCGTGGTTCTACACACACACAGACACACACACACACACACACACACACACACACACACGCGTGCACGTACACACACACATATGCACACAGTTGAATAAATAATAATAATAAAAAAAAATTAAAAAAAAAACAAAAAAAAAAAAACACCAGGTGGAAACTGGGGTGGCCTGCACTTTGGGCCCTGGTGAGTGGAGCTTGGGAAATCCCAGAGGGAAGCAAGAAGGAGGATGGAACAATCCAGGATGAGGACACACAGTTCCCTCACACACACACACACACACACACACACACACACATTTTAAAAAACACAATTACAATATGCCACATATAATTGCTTAACAAAATCCTCAACTGGAGTAAATGGAGCTTACAGGAAAGTAGACTTGTGGGTTGTGTCTGTTACCCCAGTACTTGTGAGACTAAAGTAGAAAGGTTTTGAATTCAAGACTAGCAGGGATACACAGTAAACCACATCTCAAGAAAGCATGAACAGAACCTAGCACTAAAAATAAAATAAAAAAACCCACAAAAACTAAACCCTAACCAAGCCTGTAACAACTGTAAAAAGCAAAAACACACTAATACAGAATTGTAGACTTGGACCAAGGAAAAGAGTTTTCATTAAATCATTTAATTATTCATTTCTTCTTAACGTACTGTTCTAAAACTTAGTGTGATTCACTGTTTCTCATGGTTCTGAGGTTTACTGGGTTTGGCAAGTCTTTTGGGCTTATTCATGTTACTGAATTCAGCTGCTAAATTAGCTGAGCACTGGTATCTGGGTCATCCCAGATGGCTGACATTCTCAACCCAAGTGGTCTTTCACATGAGCTTCTTCAGGAGCCTAGTTGTCAGCATTCCAAGAACATGAATAAGTCTCTAGTCCTCCTGAGATTTATGTTCAAGAACTCAAGAAATGTTACTTCTATCATATTTCCTACCACAACTTTCAAAAGGGAAAAGACTACCTCTGTGTGGCTGGAGGAAAAAAACAGAAAGACTGAAAATATGTATACATCAATCAACTTACCAGAATCTGCCATTGGTCCCACAAATTTCCAACATTCTTTCAATATGCAAAACAGGATCATCTGTACTTCAGGACTTCCAAGTCTCATCCTAATTCTATTACCAAGCTGTGAATCGAGGATATCATGCTAAAAACCTGGATAGGCATGGGAGGGGCTCCTCAGGGGAAGTATCTCCTGATGATGATGAGACATGTGAGTAAGAAACACCAGTGATTCCCTCATCCAGAAATTCACCACATACAGGAAAGACAAGACAGAACAGCCATGACTGATCCTGTGCCAGTTAGATACAATTATGTCAACTTGACAACTGAATTCTGAGCCAATTTTGAACATCTGTGAGAAATGTGTAGTTAACCTAAGCCCTGAACAAGGTTGTGGGAAATTAGTTGATGTGGGGAAACCCAGCCAGCTGTGGGTAGGACCATTCCCTCGGCAGGTGAGTAAGATGGAGAAATCTGGTTCAGTAGGTTGGCATAAAGGCAGATTGGGAAGTCAGAAAAGTGTATCTCTCTCTGCAATTTCTGTAGATGTAGTGTTGCTATTTTCCTTAACTTCTGATGGTATGAACTCTCCTGTCATGAAATAAACTGTAGCTGAGAAGCATAAGCTCAAAGAAAGTCATTGTTTTTTTAAATCTTGAAGTATTTATATCAGCAACATGAGAATAACTGGAACATACCTCATCTTCAAAGAAAGTACGACTAGAACATTGAAAACACTGACAACACAGCTCTTGGTTCCTAAAAGTATCTGGCAGTTGGAACTAGGAGTGCTTTAGAAATGACTGCTTCTAGGACAAGAACAGATTAACCCAAACAAGCAAACAATAGAAGTCCCAAGTGAAAGAATTGGCTTTAGAATGTCTCCTTAAGAAGCCTTGAAACCATCAAGATCATCAAAGTAAAATAAACAACTAAGATACTGCTATAAGCCAGACAGGACTGGAAAGATATAGTACACAGTGATTAAATGTGTCCTGCTTTCCTACAGGATGTAGGGAAGGAAGCAGGACCAATGTGGTCAAAATCTGAGTAAATTGTGAATCAAGTTATCATAAGGCATCAATGCTGTTTCCTCAGTTGCAATAAGTGCTCCTTGATCATATAAAGTATTTTAAGGAGAAACTAGATAGGGAATATATGAGAATTGATTTTTGACCTTTCAGTAACTGTAGCACTGTGTGAAGTAAATTGCATTAAAAAAAAAGAAGGGAGAGCACTTAGCAATTTTGATTTTGTGGCAATTCTGAAAAACAAAAGAACTTGAGTCTCATTTCCTCTGCTTGGGGGTAAAGGATGTTCCTGGATTAGGGTCCAGTTCTGCAGCTGGGAGTGATTCCTCAATCCATTGTCCCTGGACTAGGGCTCCACCCAGGGCCTTTCTGTTCTGCTTTAGGATGGCTTCACCTTTTGATCAGAAGTAGCTAATCTCAGCTGCTGCTTTTTCTTAGGAAGTAGAAGACCCCGAGGCCTTTATTTTCTCCTCATTTGTGTTCTTTGTGGTCCAAAGAGGCTCCTTGTGTCAGTAATATTTTCTTAAGACTGTTGCAAAACTTACTGGGTGAATGCCATGTGTCAAAACTCTCATTCATAATCCTTTCGGGAACTGTTCTCTGTCTACTTGGGACACAGGAAAGAGCTGCAGGACAGTCACACTCTTGATTCTTAGAAGCATATTTTTAGTCTTATAACTCATCACCACTTTAAGGCTTTCCTAGATCTCCAAAGGTTTTGGATTCCATACATAAATGAATAGGACCATTTCTTGTATAGTCTTCTACATGATGGAAATGTTAATATTTTTTAAAATGTTATATACAGAAATATTGTGACTTTTATAATATTTTCAACCCTTAGTCGCAAATTCCATCCCCCCTCCTTTTTCCATTATCACCCTTCATTTCCCCTGCCTGACTCCCTTCTATTTTCATATTATTTCTCTTGTGTGACCCACTGTATTTCATCGAGTCTGTGATGGCTTATGCTGGACTTGATTCATTTTCCAGCAAGCATCTTACATTCACCAACAAGCATCCTAGGTCAGTAAATCTATCACAGAGGAAAGATAAGCATTAGTCCTCATCCAATTTAAGATTGTCCAATTTCAGAGAATGTAGATTTTTAAAGTATACACTTATGGTTTTCTGGATGTTAAGATTCTCCCCTTTCCATTTCTGATTTTGTTGATTTGAGTGTTCTTGCTTGTTCTTTTGGTTAGTGTGGCTAAAGGTTTGTCAATCATGTTTATCTTTTCAAAAAACCAGCTTTGTTTCATTGATTTTTTTTTCATATTGCCTTTTTCAGTTCTAATTTCATTGATTTCTGTTAGAGGCCAGAGTCACTAAAAGGCCAAAAGGAACTCGCAAAGCTTGTTTATGTTAGAGGCCAGAGTCACTAAAGGCCAAAAGGAACTCAAAAAGCTTGTTTGATATGCGCCCCCCCCAGGATCCAGCTACCAGGACATTCTAGAGGAGCTGTAAAAACGCCCCGGACCCAGATAACAGATATCGCAACTGCTCGACCACCAGGTGCCTCGACCACCAGGCGCCTCCACTGATGCTTATCTTTACCCCCCTGCCCCACTCCCTCTTCCAGCCTGAGCATATAAACTGTACCCTAACCCTAAATAAACGAGACCTTGACAACTCTTTGCTTGGTCTCCCTCTTTCTTTCTCGCCCATCGTTCCCTGCAGGCTCGATCCTCCTCGGACCCACAAATAACTGGTCCTGCTGGACAGGACAGATTTCTGCCCAGATCTTAGATATTTCTTCCTGTGTGCTACTTTTAGAATTGGTTTGTTCTTTTTTATTAAGATTTTCAGGTGTAACATTAAGCCATTTACTTGGGATCTTTCCTCTTTTGTGATACAGGCATTTAATGCTCTAAACATTTTTCTTAGGACAGCTTTCAATGTATTCCAGAGATTTCGGTAAGTTGTGTCTTCATTTTCATTGGCCTCAAGGAAGTTTTGAGTTTCTTATTTTATTTCTTTTTTGATCCATTCCTCACTTAAAAATGTTATTTTCCATGGGTTTGTGTGGTTTCTTTTGTTTCCTTTTTTGTAATTGTCTACTTTATTCCATGATGTTCAAATAGTATGCAGAGAATGATTTGAATTTTTCTGTATTTATGGAGACTTGATTTGTGTCCTAGAAAATTGTCTATTTTTGAGAATGTTCTATTGGCTTCTGAGAAGAATGTGTATTATTAGTGTTTGGGTGAAATGTTGTGTAAATGTAAGGTCCATTTGATTTATGGTTTCATTTAACTCCAATGTTTCTGTGTTTAGTTTTTTACCATTGACATGTCCAATGTTGAGAGTGGGGTATTGAAATCTCCTACTATCACTTTGTTTGGATTGATTAAATGTTTGGCCTCCTGTAGTATTTGTTTGATGAATTTGGGTGCCTGTGTTTGATTGTAAGATCCTCCTGCTGGAATGTTCCCACAATTAAGATGTAGTATCCATTTTTATCTCTTACTGTTTGAAGTCTATTTTATCTAGTATTAAGATGGCGACTTTTGCTTATTTTCTGTTTCTACTTGCTTAGAGTACTTTTGACCATCATTTCACCCTGAGAAAGTATCTACCTTTCATGGTGAGGTGTGTTCCTTGAAGGCAGAGAATTGATGGGTCATGATTTTTGACCAAACTACAATCCTGTGTCTCTTGATTGGGGTTTTGAGTTCATTGATATCTAAAGCTATTATTGAAAGGTCTTTAATGGTTCTCAACATTTTTTTGATCTTGTGTTGTTTGTACTTTTTTAGTCCCTCATTCAGCTCTTGCACTGGTATTATTTATTCCCTTTAGACTCTAATATGTTTATCATTCTTTTCCATCTTGTACATTCCTTCCAATATTCTCTCTAGCTCTGGATTTATAAACATATAATCTTTTAGCCTGTTTCTGTCACTGAATATTTTTCTTTCACCTTCTGTTATGACCAACAGTTTTGCTGGATATAATAATTTGACTTGGCATTTGTGTTTGTGCAGAACTTGTATTATGTCTCACCAAGCCCTTCTGGCTTTTACCATTTGAATTGAGAAGTCAGTTGTTATTCCGGAGAGTTTACCTCTGTATGTGATTTGTTTCTTCTGTCTTGGAGCTAGCAAGATTTTGTCATCAATGTGCATATTTGGTGTGTGCCCTATCATATGTTGTGAGAGTTGTTTGTCCTGTGTATTTAGTGTTCTGTAAGCCTCTTGAATCAGAATGGGTATCTCTTTTTCAGGTCAGGGAATTTTTCTTCAGTTATCTCATGAATTATGCATTGTGCATTTTCCTTTTGTGTGTGTTTCTGGGATATCCATGATCCATATGTTGAGCTTTTTGATGGTGTCCCAGAGTTCCTCATATTCCATTCAAGTGTGTTTTTCAATTTATCAGTTTCTCTGATTGATTTATTAACCTCTCTTATTTTATCTACTACCTATTCTGATATACTTCTACATGATCAGTTCCATTTTTGAGACTCTCCATTGAATTTCTTATTGCACTGTTTAAATTTTTTAGCTCCAGTGTTATTTCAGCCTGGACTTTTTTGAGTGTTTCCTATTTATTTTCAGATCACTTTGTGTTTTCTTCAGTGTTTCTACATCTGTTTTCAGGTTTTCTATTTTCATTTTAGTTGTGTTTGTGTTTTCTTTCCTGAGTTTGTCGCGTTCTCTTTCAAATTTGTTTATATGTTTATATCTATGTTCTCTTGTAGCTGTTTGAACATATTTATAATTGATCTATGAAATTCATTGCCCTTATTATTGCTTTCTTGGATCTCTTCCAATGGGCTATACTCTGTGGGAGCTAGGCCTTGGGATTGGTGATCTTGGGAGGAGACATATTTTCTCAGCTTCTTGTATTTTATTTTTCTGTCTTTCCTGTGTGATGGTGGCATTTGGAATTAGGTTTTCACTTATTTTTTTGATTTATATTGTTATTTTGTTTGTATCTAGTGCCCAAGCTATGATTTCTAGTTGTATTGATTTTAGGATGAGTAGATGTTGATCGTAGTTCTATTAGAAGTCTCTGGGTGCTGTTTATTTGGTGGGATGATAGTGTTCTATCTGGGATGCTATTTTCATCATTTGGATGATGCTTGCCTCATCTATGTTTTGCTTTGTGTTACTTATTAAATGTTCATGTATTCACTTAGACAAAAGGTAGTGATTCCAGGGTTCTCTGGCTATAGAAGCATGCTAATGCGTCTCAGGTGAGTTTTCTAAAGTGACTATTATATTGTTTTCTGGAGCCCTTTTTTCTCTTTATTTTTATATTTAGTGTTGTATAGAATCTACATTATTTCCTGTGTTTGTGATTAACAAAGGTTTTGGGGGGAGTATAGGTCGCTAACTCTCAGGCAACCAAGGGCATCAAAGTCAGTTGGGCTGTGGGGACCTTGCCACTAGACAGGCAGGTTGAGGGCCATCTTACTTTAGCTATGGAGACTGGGCAACCAAGGGGATCCAATACTGTATTTTTCAATGCAGGCATTCCTGGCTTTTATATATATATTTTATATATATATAAACTCATCACTCTCTTCAGTCAGGTTCACAAATACATTTCAAGTCAGTTCTCCATACAAAAAGCATCTTCTGTGCCACTGAGCAAGTACTTCATAACAAGATACCTCCAAACTTTATAGCTTAAATATAAGAGGTAAATCAGGAGAAAATTTTAGAGTGATGCTCTGGAACTCACAGGGGATAACCTCTGCCATATTGGATTGGTTCAATCAAATGACACTTCAACTGAATTATTTGATAGAGAAAAGTTGCATTTTAAAGTGGCATATAGTGGGATAGTCAGCAGCTTTCAGTCTATTGTAAATTAGTAGTAAGAAAGAAGCATTTTTTAGTTGAGAATAGGCTTAATTACAAATAAAAATTGCAAATTACAAATTACAAATTATAAATTACACTGCCCTGGGAAAACATGACTTAAGGTGAATACTCATTTGTCCTTCAATGAAAATACTGGTTTAGAGCTGAAGGAAACAGGGATTCACATAGCTTGCTCTCTCACTTCAGTTAGACTGTTCTCTATTTGATAGAGGAGACTTCATCTACACCCTATTCAAAATCATATCCAGGTTTTCCTGATGAGTTAGAATGATAACAATATGTGGGGCATTATTAATTGCATAACATATGACTATCCATCCATACTTTAATGGACTATATCACTTCTTTACCTTTATCACTTTTTTTCTACATTAAAAAGTATCACCAAAATAGAACAACTTTGCTCAAGTCTTTATTACCAGTTCTTAGAACAGCAGATGGTCGATTATATTTGCTGCCAGGATGATGATGTAGATAGAGACACAGAGAGTTCTGGCATCTTAGCAATCCATATATATACTTTTAATTCATCCCACACTGGCCACTGAGGCATCACAGAACTGAAGGAAAAGAGAGGGTGGTAGGAAATTTGCTTGGGCTTTCATATTACCAAGAAGCCTCCTTTCCTTCCCTTCTTCATCCCACTGTATCTGAACAGGTAGTTATTTTGGAACCACTTCACAAATTTCTTAGCTTGTTTAAGTAGATCATTCCAAATTATTTATATATCCCTTTCCATTGTAACTAATTACAAGCTATAGTTTAAGGAAGAACACACTCCCTCACACAAACATGCACACATTGGCTGAATTAAGCCACTTGTAGAATGACAATACATTTGATCTTAGAATACTTTTTCCTTTACTTGAAAAATTCCCAGAATGGCAAATAAATATTGAACATAGGAATAATTAAAGACATACCACAATAGATATATTTTTAGGCCTGTATACAAAAAGTATACAAATATTGGCAAAATAAAATTTGATAATTTATCATTTCTTAATTACATACTACGTGCCTGCATTCCTCAATATGCTTATAACTTATTGTATAAGAAAATTAACATTACCCTTTCCCCACCCGCACAGATGTGTGCAGTCCAGCCAGGACACACTGTGCCCTAGGTAACCACCTCCTACCCCAGTTAACCCATCAGTCCAAGCTCCTCCCACTAGTTGGAGCAGGTGCTGCTCCTGGCTGGGGAAGACCCCTGGGTCACTCCCCAGCTCCTCAGGTTAAGTGCACCTGCCACCAGCACCTTTCCCCTTTACCCACCAGCCCTGACAGACAGACCCACACAGTCCAGCGAGGACACACTGCATGCACCACAGGTAAGTACCCCCTGCTCACCCCCAAGTCCTAGGCAACCCACTAGTCCCAGCTCCTCCCACCACCAAGTCTGAGCAGGTGCTGCTCTAGTCCAACTAATTCAGTTCAGTCAAAAACACACAGAAATTGAAAGGAGGTCTTAAGAGATAAAATGACAATGCCCAAGTCAAAGTGCAAATCCATGAGAAACAAAACCCAAGAAAACAAATCTCCCACTGAAGAAATTAACCTCATAATGATAGACTCCAACCAGAACAAATCCACGGAAAAAAGCCAAGAAAGCCTGACCCAAGACAGCGACATTCAGAACATGATCATTACCATGATCAATACTATGAAAGTGGAAACCAAACCGGGAGGAATTAAATAACCGCATCAACCACCTTGAAGAGGAACACAACAGACACTTGGAGGAGTTTAGAAAAACAGTTCAAGAAACAAAAACAGGCAAGGAGCAGATAAAACAGACTCAAGCAGAGTTTAAAATTGAACTAAAAGACAAGTTATCTTCAATCCAAAACTCAACAGAGAGTCTTATCAGCAGAACTAACGAAGCAGAAAATAGAATTTCAGATCTTGAAGACAAAGTGGGAGTATTAACCAGCTCAATGGAAGAGGTTGTTAAAGCCAAAAAGATACTTGAGAGAAATATTCAAGAGTGATGGGACACTCTGAAGAAGCCTAACATGCGCATTCATGGAATACCAGAGCAAGAAGCCCAAAATACGACACCTGAGAAAATTTTCGAACTATCATCAAGAAAAACTTTCCCCATCTAAAAAAAGAGAGGCCCATCCACATACAAGAGGCATTCTGCATCCCAAACAGATATGATCAAAATAGAAACTCTCCATGGCAAATAATAGTTAAAACACTCTACATTCAAGATAAAGAAGTGGTGCTGAGAGCTTCAAGGGAAAAAAAAAGTCACTTTTAAAGGTAAACCTATTAAAATAACAAATGGCTTCTCAATGAAAAGAGTAAAAGCAGAAGAGCTTGGAGAGACGTACTTCAAATATTGAATGAGCAAAAATGTCAACCCAGGCTGATATACCTCGCAAAACTATCCATCATGATCAAGGGAGAAAGAAAAGTTTTCCAGCACAAGAAGCGAAAAAGCCCTGAGAGAAACAATCCCATTTACTATAGCCCCTAAAAAAATGAAATACCTTTGGATAAACCTAACCAAGGAAGTAAGAGATCTTTATAATGAAAACTGTAAAACCCTAAAGAAAGAAATTGCAGAAGACACCAGAAAGTGGAAAGACCTCCCATGTTCCTGGATTGGCAGAATCAACATCATAAAAATGACCATCCTACCAAAGGCAATGTACAGATTCAATCCTATACCAATCAAAATCACAAAGCAATTATTTAAAGAAGTTGACAAACAATCTCAAAATTCATATGGAGGCACAAAAGACCCAGGATAGCAAAAACAATCCTGAGTAACAAAAACACGGCTGGAGGTATCACCATACCAAACCTTAGTCTATACTACAAATCCATAATTGTAAAAACAGCCTGGTATTGGCTCCAAAATAGACACACAGATCAATGGATAAGGGTTGAAGACCCAGATATAAGCCCACACAACTACAGCCATTTGATCTTTGACAAAGGGGCCCAAAAAATCCAATGGAAAAAGAACAGCATCTTCAACAAATGGTACTGGCAAAACTGGATATCCACATGAAGAAGATTAAAACTGGACCTGTAGTTGTACTGTGTACAAGAATTAACTCCAAATGGATCAAGGACCTCGATATAAGGCCAGAGACTATTAAAACCATAGGTGAAAGGGTAAGGAACTCCCTGGAGCTGATTGGGATGGGCCAACAGTTCCTGAACGGACATCCAATAGCACAGTCACTACAACCAAGACTCAACAGATGGGATCTTATGAAATTAAAGAGCTTCTGTTCAGATAAAGAGATTGTAACTCCAGCACAAAGGCAACCCACAGAGTGGGAGAAAATCTTCACTAACCACATATCTGATAGAGCTCTATTATCCAGAGTGCACAAAGGACTTAGAAAACTAAACACCATGAAAACAAATGGGCCAATTAAAAAATGGGCCTTGGAACTTAAAAGAAACTTTACCAAGGATGAAATTAAAATGTCTAACAAATATCTTAAAAAATGCTCCACATTCATAGCCATCAGGGAAATGCAAATCAAAACTTCCCTGAGATATCATCTCACCCCTGTCAGGATGGCAAAAATTCACAATACAAACAACACCAAATGCTGGAGAGGATGTGGAGAGAGGGGAATTCTCCTACATTGCTGGTGGGAATGCAGGTTCCTACAACCACTCTGGTGAGCCGTCTGGCGATTCTTAAAGAAGTTAAAGATTGAAATGCCATATGACCCTGCTATTCCACTTTTGGGAATAACCCCCCAATACAGCAAAAATTCACCTCGATAGCACAAGTACGACCATGTTCATAGCAGTACTGTTTACAATAGCAAAGTCATGGAATCAGCCCAAATGTCCAACAGTTGACGAATAGATAAGGAAAATGTGGTAAATTTATACAATGGAATACTACTCAGCCATCAAAAATGATGAATTAATGCAATTTTCTGGGAAATGGATGGAATTAAGAATAATTATATTGAGTGAAGTATCCCAGACATGGAAAATGAAGTGCCATATGTACTCCCTAATAGGTGGATCCTAGTACCAAACTCACTTAGAGACACTCAAAGACAAATCTCTGTAATACCTACAGTAACTGTAAAGATTATAAACAGGAGGGATAGGAAAGAAGGGCCCCACCAGAAACAGAGGGGACCATGTTACAGCAGAATAAATAGGCCACCATCAAGAACTGCAAGTAAGTTATGAGACATCTGATTAAGTTCACAGACTTTCCTTCCTCATCATTTCCAACTGATGGGGTATGATCTCACCAGAAGAGGAGGGCATTTGGGCTGGCAGATAGAAGGTAACCACTTTGCAAATGGGTGATTGACCTCTCTCTCACCATGGTCTCCTACTTCTATTCCATCTACCTTTGAATATACTCTTATAACAAGACTCTAATTTAACAGGTTTTTATCTCTGGTCAGGGGGTGACATCCAATACCCATCAGGATGAAACAAAGGGCGTTGCAGGAACAGCAAAACTGAAAAAAAAATCATCAACAAACCATAATTCAGAACATCAGAGGCTCTATATCAACCACCTGGAATCAGGCCTGCCTAATCTCTCCCCATCCTGAAGCTCAGGGAAATTTGCAGAAGAGAAGGCGGTAAGATTGTAAGAGCACAAGGATGGGAGGAGTAATGATATGCAAGATACTCCATAAAAGTTAAGGCCAAAGCAATTATAACAGGACTCTGCATGATCTGCGCAATGACCAGCATATCATTGACCCCTTAAATTCTAGCATGGCTAAAGGCACTAGGATCCTTAGAAGCAAGGGATTAACAGCCACAATAGTGTTCCTATACTTAAGGGGAACACAAGAAAAGGTTCTAGGAATTGCCACTGAGTGCTTACACCTTATCAGATAGGAGGACCCAGAGGAAAATTTGATATACTCATTAAAGGATGCTTCAGGGATGGGGGGAGGGGGCACTGGGAGAAAGGAAGGGAGGGTGAGGGGAAAGGAAGGGACAAAGTGAGGAGGGAACAGAGAGGGGTGGAGGGAGGGAGGGGACAGGGGTTCCTATTATGTATGTATGAGCAGAAAAATTAAAAAAAAGAAAAAAAGAAAAATTTTCCAGCACAAAGACAACTTGATGGGATACATGTCCACCAAACCAGGCCTTCAAAAATGCTAGAAATGATACTTAAGCTTGAAGAAAAAAACAGGCATATCCAGGAGAACATAAGGGAAGTATAATACCACTAAAAGTGAAACAATACACTTACAAAAGCCACTAAACATAAAAAATGTCCAGAATTAAAAATAATTTCTCCATTATAACATTAAATGTTAATGGAATTGACTAACTGATCAAGAGACACAGATTACAAATTTGGATTAAAAAATCACAACCCATCAGTCTGCTGCTTGCAGGAAACCCATCTCACCACAAAAGATAGACACATCCTAAAAATAAAAGGCTGTTCCAAAATTCTGCAAGCTAATGGAACCAGGAAACAGGCAGGGGTAGCCATTATGCTATTGGACAAAGTGGACTTCAAACCAAAAAAATCGTAAGAGACATAGATGGATAGTACATTTTAGTCACAGGTATAATACACCAGAAGACTTCACAATACTGAACATGTATGCACCCAATACGGCCCCTCCACATTCATTAAGCAAACCCTACAATGTCTAAAGTGAGAAATCACACTCAAAACAATAGTTCTCGGGGATTTCAACACTGCCCTCTCAACATGGGATAGATCAACAGATCAAAAAATTAACAGCGACGCTTTGGAACTTAATCAAACCCTTAATGAAACGGACCTTACAGATCTCCATTGAACTTTTCATCCACGCACCAAAAAATATATGTTTTTCTCAGCAGCACATGGAACTTTCTTCAAAATAGATCATATATGCTGGAAAGTTGAAATTCTAGCCTGTACCCTGTCAGACCACCATGGTCTAAAGCTTGACATCCACAATACAACAAACAACAAAAAATACATGAACTCCTTGAAACTTAACACTATGATGCTGAATGAGAATTGGATTCAGGAAGAAATTAAAAAGGAAATTCAAGATTTCCTAAAAGTGAATGATAATGAAAATACAACTTATCAAAATCTTTGGGACACAATGAAAGCTGTCCTAAGAGGTAAGTTCATAGCTCTTAATGTGTACATCAAAAAAATGGAAACATCAGAAACAAATAACTTAACAATGCAGCTTAAAGCTTTAGAGACACTAGAACAATCCGATCTCAAAAGCAGTAGAAGAGAGATTAGCAAAATAAGGGGAGAAGTATATGAAATGGGTATTAGGAAAATGATACAGAAAATTAACCAGTCAAAAAGCTGGTTTTTTGAAAAAAAATCATAAGATTGATACACCCCTAGCTAAATTCACCAAAAGCAAGAGAGAGAAAACCCAAAATAACAAAATTAGAATTGAAAATGGACTTATCATTACTGATACCCAAGAAATCCAGATAATTATAACATCATATTTCAAAAACTTATACTCTGTGAAATTTGACAACAGAAAAGAAATGGTTGAATTCCTAAGTAAACACAATTTGCCTAAATTGAATCAAGAAGTTGTGAATGATTTAAATAGTCCTATAACTTATGAGGAAATCAATGAAGTGATATTGAATCTTCCGAACAAGAAATGTCCTGGACCAGATGGATTCAGCACAGAGCTCTACCAAACATGTAAGGAGATAATAACACCAATACTCCTTAAACTGTTCCATCAACTAGCAAAGGAAGGAACACTACCAAATTCCTTCTATGAAGCTAATATCGCCTTAATCCCAAAACCTAATAAAGATACACTTAAAAAAGAAAACTATAGGCCAATCTCTCTGAAGAACACAGATGCAAAGATTCTCAACAAAGTCTTAGCAAATCAGATTCAAAAACATATCAAAAAGATCATCCACGGGGATCAAGTAGGCTTTATCCCAGGCACACAAGGTTGGTTCAACATATGCAAATCAATAAATGTAATTCACCATATAAACCAGTCCAAAGTTCAAAACCACATGATACTCACGATAGATGCAGAAAAAGCTTTTGACAAGATCCAACAGCCTTTTATGATCAAAACGCTAGAGACAGTAGGAATGGAAGGAACCTTTATCAATATAATAAAAGCTGTATACAACAAGCCAACAGCAGGGATTATACTAAATGGGGAAAAACTTGAAGCATTCCCACTTCCATCAGGAACTAGACAAGGCTATCCACTTTCACCACTTCTCTGTACTGGAAGTCTTAGCTGAAGCCATAAGGCAAGAAAGGGAGATAAAAGGGATTCAAATCGGCAAGGAAGAAGTCAAGTTATCTCTATTTGCAGATGACATGATCTTATACCTGAGTGATCCCAAAAACTCCACCAGGAAGCTCCTGGAACTAATTGAGAAGTTCAGCAGGGTGGCAGGATACAAAATAAATGTACAAAAATCAGTGGCCTTCCTATATGCCCAGAATGAAAGGAGTGAAAAAATTCTGAGAAAAAACAATCCCATTTACTGTAGCCCCTAAAAAAAAAAAAAAGAAATACCTTGGTATAAACCTAACCAAGGAAGTAACAGACCTTTATAATGAAAACTGTAAAACCCTAAAGAAAGAAATTTCAGAAGACACCAGAAGGTGGAAAGACCTCCCATGTTCCTGGATTGGCAGAATCAACATCATAAAAATGACCATCCTACCAAAGGCAATATAAAGATTCAATCCTATACCAATCAAAATCACAAAGCAATTTTTTATAGAGGTTGATCAAAAAATTTCAAAATTCATATGGAAGCACAAAGGACCCAGGATAGCAAAGGCAATCCTGAGTAACAAAAACACGGCTGGAGGTATCACCATACCAAACCTTAGTCTATACTACAAATCCATAATTGTAAAAACAGCTTGGTACTGGTTCCAAAATAGACACATAGATCAATGGATAAGGATTGAAGACCCAGATATAAGCCCACACAATTACAGCCATTTGATCTTTGACAAAGGGGCCCAAAAAATCCAATGGAAAAAGAACAGCATCTTCAACAAATAGTGCTGGCAAAACTGGATCTCCACATGCAGAAGATTAAAATTCGACCCATATTTGTCAATATGTATAAAACTTAATTCCAAATGGTTCAAGGACCTCAATATAAGGTCAGAGGCTATAAAAACCTTAGTTGAAAGGGTAGGGAACTCCCTCGGGCTGATTGGGCTAGACCAACAGTTCCTAATCAGAAATCCAATAGTGCAGTCAATACAACCAACACTCAACAGATGGGATCTTATGAAATTAAAGAGCTTCTGTTCAGATAATGTGAAAAGCAACCCACAGAATGGGAGAAAATCTTCACTAACCACATATCTGATAGAGCTCTATTTCCAGAGTGCACAAAGAACTTAGAAAACTAAACACCAAGGAAACAAATGGTCCAATTAAAAAATGGGCCTTGGAACTTAAAAGAAATTTTACCAGGGGATAAATTGAAATGTCTAACAAATATCTTAAAACATGCTCTGTATCCTTAGCCATAAGGGAAATGCAAATCAAAACCTCTCTGAGATATCATCTCACCCTGGTCAGGATGGCAAAAATCCACAATACAAATAACACCAAAGGCTGGAGAGGATGTGGAGAGAAGGGAACTCTCCTTCATTGCTGGTGGGAATGCAGGCTCATACAGCCACTCTGGCGAGCCGTCTGGCCATAATCCCCCATAATAGGATGACATAATCATAATAGGACTTTGCATGACCTGTGCAATGACTAATTCAATGTTGTGTGGAATAAGCCCCCATACAACAAAAATTCACCTCAATAGCACAAGCATGACCATGTTCATAGCAGCACTATTTACAATAGCAAAGTCATGAAATCAACCCAAAAGCTCATCAGTTGACAAATGGTATATTTATATGATGGAATATTACTCAGCCATTAAAAATGATGAATTAATGAAATTTGCCAGGAAATGGATGGAATTAGATAAAATTATTTTGAGTGAAGTATCCCAAACACAGAAAATTAAGTGCAGTATGTATTCCCTAGTAGGTGGATCCTAGTACCAAAAGCACTACGTGACACACTCAAAGATAAATCTTTGTAATACCTACAGTAATTGCAAAGATTATAAGTTGGGAGGGAAGAGGAAGGAGGGCCCCACCATAAACAAGGAGAGAGGGGATCATGCTACAGCAGAGAAAATAGGCCACCATCAAGGACTTCAAGTAAGTAATGAAACATCTGGTTGAACTTGCAGACTTTCGTTACTGGTCACTTGCACCTGACAGGGTATGATTATTTCACCAAAAAGGGAGGGCATAGAGTCTGGCAGATAGAAGGCTACCATCCTGCAAATGGGAGGCTGACCCCCCCCCCCACAGCGGTCTCCTACTCTTATTCCATCTACCTTTGAATCTACTGTTATAATAAAACTCCATTTTAATAGCCTTTTATCTCTGGCCAGAGGGGGACATCCAATACCTATCAGGATGGAGCCAAGAGCCGTGCAGGAGCAGCAAAACTGAAAAAAAAATCAGCAAACCACAATTCAGAAAATCAGAGACTCTACATTAACTACCTGGAACCAGGCCAGCCTAATCTCTCCCCATCCTAAAGCTCAAGGAAATTTGTGGAAGAGGGGGTGGTAAGATTGTAAGAGCCTAAAGATGGGGAAGAACAATGATGTGCAAGATACTCCATACAAGTTAGAGCCGACATAATCATAATAGGACTTTGTATGACCTGCGCAATGACCAATATATCATTGAACCCCCATATTGTAGCATGGATCACAGGTACTACGATCCTTAAAGGCAAGGGATTAACAGCCATGATAGTGTTCCTTACTAAAGGGGAACACAAAAAAGAGCTCTAGACAATGCGACTGAGTCCTTACACCTCATCAGAGAAGAGGACCCAGAGGGAAGTTTGACGTGCACACTAAAGGATGCTCCAAAATGGGGGGAGGGCACTGGGAGAAAGGAAGGAGCGGGGGAAAGGAAGGGGAAAAAGGAGGAGGTAGCAAGAAGGTCCAGGAAGCAATGGAGGGAGGGAGGGGAATGGGGTATTTATCAACTTTGTATGAATGGAAGAAATAAAAATAAAAAAGAAAGAAAATGTAACATTAATAGCTTGAAGTTCATATTGAATATGAACATAAGATGCCCAAGGATCACAATATCTGTATTTACATTTTCAGGAAAAACATGAATTCTTCCATGTTTTCACCTCTATGAGCCTACTTATTCTATTAGCAAAATAGCTGAGTATATAAAGCAAAAAACTATGCTTTTTACAACAAAGGAGTGACCAGGCATGGGACTAAAGACTTTTGGTTATTGATTGGGAGACTAGAAATCATTAGTCTTAACAGTATAATGACAAATTGAGAAGTAAAAAACTGAGAAGTCAGAAAAGGTATTGTAGTTTAAAATGTGAGTTGCTCCCCACAGGCTCATGCGTTTGCATCTAGTTGTTTGGAAAGATCATGGCACCTTTAGGATGTAGAGCTTTGCCTGAGGAAGGCATGTCAGAGTGGGTAGGACCTTAAGGTTATTTAGTCCTGCCCTTGTGTGAGTTAGTCTGTTCTTACCATTTCAGTTTGCTCTCTCTTGGTCTCCGCATGTCTTCAGTGATTTAAGCCACCTCCAGTTTCTGCCAGCCAGCCATGCCTCTTCTGCCACAATGGCCCGTATCTCCCTTGTGGAACTGTAAGCTGAATAAATCTCCCAGTCTCCTGTATGATGTGTTTGAGTATTATCTCATAGCAACAGAGAGAGTGACTGGTACAGGAGGCAGGATGCATTGAAGATCTCTTCCCGTATCAATGAAATCTAAATGGAACTGGAACAACATGGGAGACGATGTGATGGCACGATAGTAAATATAAAAATATCATGAAAATTTGACATTTCTTCCTGGAATATGCTTTTTACATAATTATTCAGATGCAAGTAAAAGAAATTAATATGCAAGTGTTTTTCTGTTTTATCATTTCCCCAGTATCCATGTTGATGACTCCAGGAAGATGGTAGCAAGGCCATGAAGTTGAATGACAAAGAAGTTATTCAAGGACCATTAGTAGCTAGTCCACTGTGTCGGCTCTACTTTGAAGAAGGAGACTTTTATGGCTTTTATCTGCTCATTATTTCGATACCCCAAACCATGGCACCTGAAAACTGGAAGCTCCACATTCTGCACTCAATCTAGAAGTTTTCTTCTATAATGGAAGGTGTTTATCACAGAAACTCAAAACTAGAAAAAAATGCAGTAAATAAATAATTGGACTGCTTGGCTCGGAATATGATATCTAAGACAGTCTCGCTCCCATCCCAAGGTTCAAAGAACAGCGTGAAAGAGTTGGTGGAAGAGTTAGTGGTAAGCAAAGATTGTGAGAACCTGAAGTATGACAGGGTTGAGACCAGACACTATCATGTCTGTGCCATGCTATCATGGAAACACTGACAGGGATGTTGTATCCATGAACTCAAGGCAGCTATGCATATTTCTACAGGGCATGCACAGGGATTGTTCTAGCAACATTTCACCATGAAAAGGAAAGCTCTCAAGAGGCTCCACCCTTCCTGGGAGAATGATGAGAGTTAATGCTAATGGGGAGGGAATACAAGATGCTTTCTTCAGTGATACACCTGCTGATATAAGATTCATGCTCCACCTAGTACCTAGGGATATGACTACAAAGGCAAACCAAATGACAGTGAGCCATGTGAAAAGGTTTGAAAATAGGAAGAAGTCTGGCAGTGGAGAAAAAGATTTGCAATGAGAAGAGGCAAGTTTGAGTGGTCCTGAGGGTTAAAGTGTGAAAATATTATGTCAGCTATATTTATGCTATACAAAACGCTAAAATAATAATAATAATTGAAAAATCAATAAAAAGCCAGAAACTCCAGGAAAATAAAAGGACAATTCCTTGTAGTTTCCAGCAAAAGTCCCATTCTCAGTTCAGCTTGGAAGGAGAGTGTATCATAAGCCGAGAGAATTGGCAAAATCAAGAGCTGAGAGAATTGACAACACCATATCCATAGAATTGCTGCGACGGGCAAACTTCACTTACTAGATAGCATGTCTGTCCAAACATGCCAAAGGATGCCAACTCCCTAAATCCACCTGTCCAGGGAAAAGTCCCACCCACCATGGTCTGGATCTTCCTTCATAAATTAACCGTTCTCCTGAAGACTTGCTCAGGGCCGAACTCAACTATTAATTCTTTGTAAATATGCCTAGAGCTATAGTCCTAAGTTGACAACTACAGCTAACTCCCACACTGGGTCTGTGTAATGGAAGTGTGAAATCCTACTGAATTCATTTTTGATCTTACCTTAGGCATATACTAGCTATTTTTTCCAAATTACATGTTAATAAACTCATAAAACATTGTTCATTGTATAACAGAATCTGTGTAAAATACATAATTGCTCTTTCAATAAAATTTTTTGAGTGCATACTATTCACCAGGCACTTTGTTATCATCTTGGTATAAATTGGTGAATGAAAGGAACTGGATTCTGAATTTATGACACATTAGTGAGAGAAATAGAAAAATATACTGCATGTGTATATAAATAACCACAAATTGAAAAGAACCTTGGACAAATAGGCACCATTGGGATGGCAAATAGACAGGGGAAGTAGAGGATTGGTCAGCGAGAGATGGGATCCTCCTTTGGGTAACATGTTCAGGAAAACATATTGGAGGAAAACATTTTCATATGAGATGTGGAAAATAAGAAGACTCAGACAGAGAAGCAAGAATAATGTGGAGGATGTGGAGGGAAAAGACTGCAGGAATGTTTGTTATACATGAGCTCTTCAAAAGAGGAAAGAGTTCAGGTGCTCAAATCCTGAATGGTTCATGGCATAGTAGGGGACAGTGGGCATGGAGCAAAACTGGAGCTTGTCAGAGAACAGGCATTTATAAATGGTGGTACTGTCTTTTCTTATATATAAAGAAGAGGAAAAACATATTTGGGAAGAAAGAAAAAAATGAACAAAAATGACATAATGCTTAAAACATAATAGGTGTCCAGTACTAGTAACCACCATGGTTTTTGTTGTTGATATAGCCTCATAAGAGTCACCGGCATTCTGAGAAAAAAATGACAGTTTCAAGTGTGTCCTTTAGGTAAAGCTCTGCTCCATCTGTGTTCCTGACACTTTCTTCATGACTGCTTCTTTGCTTTTATGCTGACTTTCAGGCTGCCAGAACTAAGCTGGTATTCTCTTGATACACCACATATGCAGGTGGCTCATGTGGAATATTGTTTTACAGAATACATTTCCATTACTTATTCCAACTGAGTTTTTGGGTTGCTTTATTTAGTGAAATATACTTTTTTATTTAAAAATTTGACGTAGTCAAGCAAAATAACTTAAAGATTGGGTTAGTTCAATATCATCCCCACATTTGGAATCAAGAGCAGTAATCTTTATTGTGATCATCTGGAAAACCATAGAAGTACTACCCAAATAAGTAGGGCTTGGAACCCCACAAGTTCCTTCTCCTTTCTGGCCAATGCACTGCCTGCTCATCTCTCCCAAACTATGATGAATTGTTAATTTGAGATTCAGAATTCTTCAGGGTTTCTTCCAAATGAACAAAAGACAGTAATGCTCTGAACTTTGGTGGCATTTAGTCAGCCATTTAATGTACTTCTAATGGTTTGTGTGTGAGAGAGAATTAACAGTAAATTCATTATGAAAACCCATTTACCACAGGGTTGACACCAGCAGAGGCCCGAGGCAGCTCCAGGAATTCTGGGACACAACATCTGTTGCAATGAACATAGCTCAGTCGTTCCATGTGATCACTCACTGGTGCTTAATAGCTTCTTGCGCAGTTTCTTTTTACCTCAGGACATGCACATTCAGTCACAGAAAATCATAAAGGCCAAATGTCTTCTTTTATCCTTCCAGGCCTAGTTAGCTAAAAGTGGTCTGTGAAAAGTCACAGAATCTGCCCCTGTGAAAAGAAAACTGTAATAGTAATAGGGAAAAGAAAGGGAAAAAATTTAATTTCCAGATTTAACTCATGTAAGTTTCTCTTTTCTGTATTATGCTGTCTTCGTATCAGATTTCCATGGGTATTTCAAATCCTATGTAGCATCCAGCATACCTACTTTGTTATGATTTACTGTTAATAACTTTGTTGAAGTGTAAATGGCCTCCCATGCTAATTGGGTGTGTTTCCTGTGACATATGCACACTGATTTAGAAACTAACATATGCTGTTATTACTCATAATAGAGCAGCTTTGTCTGAAATATTTGTGCCCCAAATTACCATTTGGCATGTCTTCAAATTCAAATGCACCTTCTGCCCTGAGATGAAATTCCAGGATTTGTTTTCTGTTTTATACATTTTGGAGAGGCTGCTTTCACTGCTATAATAAGGAGTGTTCAGTGTTTACATTATAATGACTATTTATGGGGGTTTAATATGCTGCTTGTTGTAAATTGCATCCGACGGAAACTTGGCAAAGTGGCGCAGAGATGTGGGACCACATTCAACTATATTTAACGTCATATCAAGCAGTTGATCTTTTGAAAATCTATGGTGTTAAGTGGTGTTTAGCATAATCTTACATACTCTTTTTATCTTTTGCTTTTTAGAAGTTTAAAATGGTGCTGAGTCTTACAATAACTTTGCAGGAAAATGAATGTTTTCTGGTTGTCAACAACTTCCTAAGTCATGCAGTTATAAGGAACCTAAAATCAACTTACTGGAATTTGAATTGCTAATTCATTGCAGATTGTTACTGGGTTTTAGATGTTTGAATTATCTTTTAATATGTCCTCTTATGACTGAGTAGGAGGACAATGAAACTGATAAACAAAAACCGTGTAGATGTTAGGCATCACATAATGTTTGCTTTGGAGTACAAGAGTATGTTTTATAATTCTATTCCAGTCATACTACATTGTAAAGGTTAATTCGCTAAATAGCTCTGTGTAGGAAGAAAAGAAAAAGTGGTTTCTTTGCTGTTTTGCAAACCTTAATTTTTGAAGAGATGAAACATTCTAGCTTTTGGAAATAGTGGAGGACAATGGATAAATCTAATGTGTGCAGTTATTGTTTACCTGCAAATGAAGATTTTTTGAAAATAGCACTGCTAAGAGATGTAATTTTTCACAAGCCTGGAAGATCCATGCATTCCTACCCTGTGTATGTTGATGGTGTATCCATCTCCTGAAGCCGAGGAGTCTTCATGGGAACTCATGTGGAATCACATCATCGTGACTACAGGTGACCACCATGTAACTGGTCATTTACTAAAGCTGATGGAGAGTTCTCTTGAATGTTTATCCAATTGCTGGTGATCACTGACTTCCTCCTTGAATACAACCCACTGAATATGCAGCATCCACCACGGGGGTGTTCCTACTTAATGCCGAGTTATGGCTAATAAACCACCTTGTGTACATGGCACATATGAAAGGAAACAATTTATTTCTCCCCTTCTCTGATGAGGCTGGGGTTAATACTTCGAAATGCACTTTTAAATAGTTATTTCAAATCAATCATCAAAAGTCATACACTAGCAAAATGCAACAACCAATGGAAAGTATTTTACCTCTTTACATATTCACCCATGTGAATAGGTGTTACTATTCGCATAGTAATAATGTAGAAAACACCTTTGTTTTGAAATTCATTATCTAACTTTTTATCAGAACTAGCTGAAAGTACCTTTCATACATCAGTAATTATTATGTACATTTTCATGTTTATTGTCTTAATATGCTTTTGTCATGGTCTGGCTATGAGTTGTCCCCCATAGGCTAATGTTGGGGAGCTCATGTCACCTTGAAAGGTGGAAACTTGCTGGAGGAAGGAACGTTATAAGGGGTTGGCTTTTGAGGTTGGTTAGCCCCGGTCTGTGTCTGCTCTGATAGTTGACAGCTTTGATCGCTCAACCTCCATGAGGGACACACCTTAAGCTGCCTCTAGCTTCTGCCAGGCACCATGTCTTTCTGCCATAATGGACCATACTCCTTTCTGGAACTATAAACTGAATAAATATTCCTTTTTTCCCTTAAGTTGTTTGCATCTCAGTGGCATTTCACAGAAGCACAGTACAGTTTTACATAAGGATTACTCTGTTTTCTGGTTATACCAACTTCTATGACATGGAGTTCTAAGAAAGCCTAAATCAACTTAGTAGTTCATGGCTTGTTACTGATTTTTGTACATATGTGTTGTTTGTTAGTATGTTCTTCTATGGCTAGGCAGAAACAGACCAAAACAAAAAGCAAATGGGAAAAGTAAGACTTAACCAGGTTCAGTGTCATCTTAACACCAGTCTGTTACACTCCAGTTTTCTCAAGGTCTAAATTAATCTACCTATAATTGATCTGCTTATGTTTTTGTTACTAACATTAGATCATTCATTTTTGGAAGCACAATCTTTTGTTTCTAGATGTAGAACTTCTACTACTTTTACTTTAAAACCCCATTAATATGAATCTGTAAGTGAAGCATTTGGAATAAGATTTGATTTTTTAAGTCATAATCTGTTTCTTGCCTAAGTATGTTGGAACATGGGCGGTAGTTAACAGATAAAGTAATATATTTCATTGTTTATATCAAAAAATGTCCAGTTCAACCCAAAATGATGGAAATTGTTTTTAATTACCTATTAAAGACATTTAATTTGCTTCATTTTATATAATACAAACTGAGGTTTCCAGTCTTTTGCAGCAATAAATAAATGAATTTAATAATCTAGGCTACATGAACGACCCAATGGCCTTGGGTGAGTGAGGCAGAATGTTTTGGATTGATATCTTAGTGGGGAGTTGATGCTATTTCTTTTTCAATTCACATACCACTAGCTGGATCTACTATAATAGCATCATTACAGCAAAGAAAGCAAAACCAGCCGGTTCAACTGGAGTATGATTAAATTTATACAAAATTATTTGTTTTCAAATCTGCATGCATGAAATTATGAATATGTAGTTGGCCAGTTATTACTATTGTGTAGTATTAAGCTAAAACTGCACAAGTTAGATTAAAATGCATTTTGGGAAGCAGTAGTATTGGATGCTTCTGAAGCAGTAAGAATATCTCCCAGTTTTCTTCAGGGAATTTCTGATTTCTTTGCTGAAACTTGTAAAATTTTAAACTATTTAAATTCCCAAACCAGTGCTTAAAATACGAGGGGTAGGAATTGTCTTCATGTGTGATAAATTCTTGCACAGAGGTGAGAGGCACCCTAGGTTTGCCCTACTCACTGAATGAACTGTACACAGGTGTCATGGATGAAGGAAGACTGATGCAGGCTCTAAAGAATCTGAAGCTTGATTCAGGAAAAGAAAATGAGGCATGATGGCACGTGCTCACAATACTAGCGCTAAGGAGGCAAGATGATTGTGAATTTCTGGCCATCCTGGGTTACATAAGAAAACTGGTGCAAACAGTAACAGCCAGAAGTACCACAACCAGCAGTAAACAACAACACTAACTTTTATCCCACAGAAGAGTGTAGATTAGGTAGACAAATGATCATTTAGGATGAAAGTAAACAAATAAATCACATTGTAAAAAGCTGAAAATGCTACAATTAGGGTATTGTAGAATATGGAAAATCCTTTATTAAATTTGTTTTACTTTATCAACTGATCCATTTCAGAACATTTCATGTTTTGCTAGACAATGATTACTCTTTGTTTTTTTAATTCTAGTCACAGTTTCCTGCCCTCCTCCATGTTCTCTTAACCTTCTGCTACCCCCACCAACCCTTGGTTCCTCCCAACAACTCCTCACCCACTATCCCACTATCATATCTTTTTATTTTTTACTTTGTGACCTACTGGGTTCAATCATAGCTTTCCATGTAGGCACAGGTGCGGGTTATCCTTTGGAACCTCAGACAATTCATAAGTTGCTTTATCATTGAAGACAGTGACTCATCCTCCTCAGCAACCATCAATGATGCACCTTGGGTAGGGGCCAGGCCTTGTAAGCTTCCCCTTCATCCATTCTGATAGGCCTATGTTGTGCATGTCAACCACAGCTATTGTGAGACTATTTGAGTGGCAATGGCCATGTCATTTGAGGATTGTGTCATAGCCTTCCTTTCTATTGTATACCTCTTACCTTCTCTTCAACCCCTCTTTCACAATGTTCCCTTAACCTTGGAGAGTTCATACAGACGCCATATTTAGGACTGAGCACTCAATAGCTATTCCGAGCACCTTGCTTTGAATTAACTGCTATTTACACATTAAGAAGTTTCTCCAACCAAAGCTGACAGTAGCAATAGTTTATGGGTACAATATTTAGGAGGGGGTTCTTCAACATGTTCACTAAGCTAAACAGAGCCATTTTATTTACCCCTTATGTCAGAGATCTTCCCAGACATGGGCCTTTAAAAAAAGTTTACAGTATTAGGATTCTAGCTCAGCTTCAGCAGGATTTCACTGTGTCCTGTATCCTAAGTGTGTGTGTGTTTATGTGTGTGTGTGTGTGTGTGTGTGTGTGTGTGTGTGTGTGTGTCTACCATCTAGTTCTATGCAACCAAAAGCAATGGCAAAAACCTGTGTATTTTTGGAGCAATGACTGTCATACTGTCAGTTTTTTTTCCCTTGACATCCTTGCAATATTACTGTATTTCTGAGTATTTTGCTCTCTTTGCCATGTTTCATCTTTTCCAATCAGCAGGGTCTTTTCAATTCTTCAGTGTACTAACATGTCTCCTTTATTTTGATTCATTTTTTTAAGTAAATCAGGGAATAATTTATTACTTTCACTTTGAAATAATTCGTGGGTAAGATTTATATGTAGGTATGCTAGATTATAGGGTAAATTTTCTTCATTTCTTTGCCCATATTCTACTTACTATTTCATTCATTTCTTTCTAGATGTTTACTGGATACAACTTAAAAGAGACAAAGTATAATGTCCAATTAGCTATCCGGTTTCTAGCAAGAAATCTGCTAAATACTCACAATTCCAGAAAATTGGACAAAAGCAGTTACAGAACCTGAAAGGAGGTTACATCCTAGTTTATAAAACAGACAGCATTTCTTAGTGCCGACACTTAATTATTTGACACAATTAATAGACTTTTAGCTGTGGAGTATACTCTCTTACAATTCTTTCTGCCAGTCCTGTGAAAAACTTTGTATCCTATATAGTATATGGCATTTGCCTGTCAGTTGGGGACTGGCCTTACAGAAGTTTAAAGTGAACCTCTCCAAAATGTGTACATATGTAAACATTAAGAACGAAGAGACATTCTGAAACTCCCTCTGTTGTCTTTTATGAGTTTTCTAAAAAAATAAAAAAAATTTTCCCTGAGAGGAAAAAGCAAAAACTGTCTAAATTAACTTAAGCTATCTGCTCCATTGTTGACCACCTCTGGCACATTATGTAACAAATCTCAGGCTAAAAATTCTCATGTGGAGCATTAATACAATCCACAAAATCCTCTTGGATAAAAAAAAAAAGTAAAGAAATATCCCTAGGCATAACATGCAAAACCACTTTTCACTAATCAAAGAATCATTGCAAACTTGGAAGGCAATCCTGTAATAAATGACCTTCATTGTTGCACAGATACTATACTCTCTGTGAGTACAGCACATTCCACATCATCCAATGTTCAGAACTGAAGGCTCAGGCTGTTTATAGTCCAGCAAGGGAATGAAGGATGACTTTTCACTTAATTCTCATGCCCTAGAACATGCCCCTGGTGTAATGGCTGACCTTTCTCTGTTTATATTAATAGAAGAGAAACCCTAACCTGATTAATAAGGATGCAAAAGGAATTAGCTGAAGCTTGTGATTAATTCCACTGTGCCAACTTCCTTTGGGTACACTAACTGAACCAGGGAAGTTTAGATAGGCTGATCTATATATTTCCTTTAATCCCAGTAGACTAAGCTTGCTAAAATATGTGTACCTGAATTTTTTTCTAAAAGTTTGAAAATCCATACATAATCCTAGCTAATGCTGGCTTTGTATTGAAGTGGAAAATATTAAATAGATTATACCACAGAAAACCTTTTTTCTATTGTTTCTTTTAAAGGTTAAGTAACTTTTCTGTAGTCCTGTAACTGAAGGGACTATCTCATTCAATGGCTCATAATTTTACTTACTGAAAGATGTAAGCTGTTACCACTCTGAGATATACTAAATATTTGAATTAAGTGTATTTGACAACAAATTTTAAATATATATTTCAAAAACATTATTTGTATCTGATTGAAATTATGAGTAAACTTTGTTACTTAGAAATTAATCAGTCCTGAGCTGGAGAGGTGGCTCAGGGGTTAAGCCTCTGCCTTGCAGGCAGAAGGTCCTGAGTTTGGATCCTGAACCCCACGTATAGATGCTGGGCGGAAGCGGGGGGCGGCCTGCATTTCCGGTCCTGGTAGGGCAGATCCTGTGAATCCCAGGGCAGAGTAGACAAGGAGGAGGTGGAGGTGGTTCCCAAAATTCGTCGTGGTTCTATACACACACATACATACATACACACACATGTGCACACATGCACACACATGCAATTGAATAAATAATAAAAAAAATTTTTAAAAAGGAAATTAATCAGTCCCTTAATAGCCAAGCCTAGGAAAACATCTACATCCCATAGCCTTAACCTATCAGTTTATGACACTCTATAAGACTCTAAGGGTCTATAAGACCTCAGAATGGAGAGGAAGTGCCATCATGCCTTGTAATGTCAAAACTACCTTCATTTTCAGTACTGCACCATGATAATAATATAACAGTGTCTTTACATCATAGGATTATTTAAGCTTTGTTTAATATTTATTTATTTTGTTGCAGGGATCATATTTATCCTTTTTTACAAGAATCAAATTGCTATTTCAATTTGTCATTTTGGATCTAGAAGAAAAACATTCTTTAATATTGGTTAAACCATGTGTTTATGGTTTAACCTAGATATGTATTCTTAAACTTAATGAAGTATCCCCAAGTTCAGTGGACAAACACAGTCATAACATAGCAAAGAAACCAGCAATTAGAAATGGAATAAAGAGAAACATAATCTTCATAGAAGTTCTATCCTTGGGGAGCTGGAGAGGTGGCTCAGGGGTTAAGCCTCTGCCTTGCAGGCAGAAGGTCCTGAGTTCGGATCCCAGATCCCACGTATAGACGCCAGGCGGAAGCAGGGGTGGCCTGCATTTCTGGTCCTGGTAGGTCGGAGCCTGTGAATCCCCGAGCAGAGTAAACAAGGAGGAGGTGGAGGCGTCCATGGTGGTTCCCGAATTCGCCTGTGGTTCTATACACACACACACACACACACACACACACACAATTGAATAAATAAATAATAAAAAAATTAAAAAAAAAAAAGAAGTTCTATCCTTGGGTCCAATGACCACCTGCTTTCCGTCACTATGTCAAGTACACCAAGATTACCAACTTAGAAAAAGAAATGCTTGCCTGTGACTGATAGCTTTAGAGGCTTCAGTAATTAATCAATTGCATGAGATCGAGCAAAATTGTTTGCCTTGTGGTTGAGAAGCAAAAACGAGGAAGAGGAAAGGAACAAGATTCCACAATAGGCATCCGTGGCACACTCCAATGATCTCTCAGAAAGCACAATATCTTAAAGATTTTTCCACCTTCCAAAAGGAATGATGAAGCCTTTAGTTGCATTTGTTTAGAGGGTTTTTAATATCCAAATTATGGCAGTTCCCAGTTACATTTAAAGACACCTATACGTTTTTATAGTTTAGTGGTTTAAATAAACTGAATTTCTTTTTTTTTGATGTATGCTTGCATCTCTGTTTTTGATTCTCTTTTTTAATTTTTCTACTTTTACAAGCATATTGAGTATTTATTTTAGCTTCCCTTCCTTCCTCTCCCCACTATCCCCTCATTTCCTTCCTACATCCTCCCACCCTTCTGCCTCTGTGCTTCTATGGACTCCAGGGTTCACTCTGGTTTGTCTACTCCTATGGGTGCTCAGGCCTCTATGGTATATCAAGTTACCTCTCTTCAGTCCACCCCAATGATATGCACATTTCCCTTCACTCATCCAGCTTTATACCCAAAGATTTCTATTGTAAGTGCCCATTCTATGGATATAACAACAGCTACCTACAGAGTACTTTGATGTACTGTCTTTCTACCTATAGGCTTATTGACTGTCTTCCCTTTTGATCTATTTCCTTCCCTTTTTTAATAGGTTGTTGTTCTGGTTTACAGTAACAGGAATGTGTACCCTTTTGACAAGTAGGTCTTGAATCCAATCAAACAGCTGTTGGTTGTCTTCTTGATCTCTTTGACCAATATTTTATCAGGAAGTGCCACATTCTTGCTACTTCTAGTATAATTTTGTCTCTGGGTTCTAAATGGATCAGCCCAAGACTTTTCCCTCTATTTTACTCACTGTATGCTGAATTTCTTTTTGTTTAAGTTAATTTGAAATTCATTTCTGCCTCTGATAATCCAAGTAGTGTTGACTCCTCCCAGCCCCTTGTATCACCTCACTGTTAAGCCATGTGAATTTTTCTCCTCATGCTTTTGCTGATGAGGAAAAGAATCATTTGTTCACGTTGTTATTTATATTAAATATAAGTTGAACTGACCATTATGCTTTGGGGCCTACATTTTGGCCATGCAATTCACCAGTTTTCATTTACATATATATTTAATCAATGATGTGATTTATTTTTATATAACTGACATTGCCTTATTTATTTAGTATATATATTATCAATAACTATGTCTACAACAGAAAAGCAGATAGGTAATGTTTATAAGTTGTTTGCTTGATTTCATAATTTGTACTTACTTTTTGAGTGAGATTAGTCTTAGTGAGTTTGTGTTTATGTATGTGTGTGTACCAGAGGATACTTTGTATGACTATGGAAGCCCAAGGGTGACTTTGGAGATTATTTTGATTGCTTCCAGCTTCTTTAAGCTTTACTGTGGGATTTTCTAGGCTCTGCCTTCCACAGTTGGAAGTGCAGGCTGTTGCCATTTCTATCTGGTATTTCTATGTGGGATCTGGGATCCGAACTCATGTCTTTCTGCTTGTGAGACAGAATCTTAACCCCTGAGCCATCTCTCAAGCCAAGTTTTAGGGTTTGGATAGAAACTTCACCTATTAATATCAGCAGGTACTCACTGTAATTTCCCATATTATAACATGCATAACAAACATGAACAAAGAAAGGAACTATTGTTCTTAGTCAATTATATAGAAGATATAAAGTATTATAGTTTATAGTACCTGATCAAACTACAGTTTATCATGAGATGGAAACAAAATAAAGATCTCCTCTAGGACTTTATGGATTTATGGGTAAGAATGCTAGAAACATGGCACAATCCAGTGAGGACAACACCAAGTCTTGACACAAACTTTTCGTGATTATCAGTTTCAAACTTGGTATTATATCCTTATTTTTAAAATATAATTACATATTTTCTGATAATTATTCAAAGAAAGCTCTGTTACTTCACAACTTAGATCCATCTCCTAATATTTAAAGCAATTTTAAGTCAGTATCTATAGTCTATTTTCAAATTTTGTTGTCTTGTTCATTGTCATTGACCCAAAGAAATAGTTTTAGTGATTTAACACTCTTTACTTGATATTCATATATCTACAAACTGATCAGTGCCTGAATATAATTTTGAATATAATTAATAGTGCATTTGAATTCCAATGATAACAATCTTGTATTTTCTTACAATATTCCAGTAGACTTTTTGGTCTGGTAATGCAATACAGTAATGACTTTGTTGGATTTAGAACATAAGTCCTGAATAACTTTTACTACTATGTGTTCTCATCTCTAGTCAACAACCACCAACAGTAGTTTTCAAGGAAGACAAAAATCCATAGCCATCTGATTGCAATGTTACTGGTAAGGTGACTATTTGAACCAAGGAGTGGTGATTATTTTTCTCCAATAGGAAAGCAAAATTCTTTAAGGTAATCAATTAGCAAATACAAGTTGAAGAGAGATATTTTCCTCTTTTACCTTTATTGTCACTGATAGTGGTTTCTCAAAGACAAGCTAAGTCATATGTTTTGTTCAGTGGTAGAGAGCTAGCCTAGTATACTTAAGACTTTGACTTCAGTTATTGGTACTGAGGAGTGGGATGTGAAATGGAAAAACCATAGCCTTCGGGATGGCGGTATGATCCTTTAACATCTACTTTTCTTTCTCCTTTTAGTATTTTAGCCTTTCTTTTCTCCTTCTTTATGCATGTGAAATGCTACTGAGCTAAAGTTAAGTGAATACAATTTCCCTCTAACTTAGCATTCTTGTCTTTGGAAAGCAACTACTTTTCGTCCTTGGGTTTTTCGGGAGGAGTAGATGAAAAAGGGTTGAACAAAATTTAAGAATGCCCAAGAAGACCAAGATCAGATTGATTCCAGAAGTGGTAAAACTGCATGAGGAAAAATAGGTATTAGAAATAATTTAATATTAAGGTTTATCATGAAACACTGCATGAAGAAAGAAAACTTCAAAGTATTACAAATGTTGATGTAAATTGAATGTATGCTGTATGGGAGAAAATACAGTTCAAAGGATGTGTAAATAAAAATCTTGTGTTTTTTTCCTTATTAGTTATTTTAAACTACTGTTTGATACACAAGTAGTTGCTAGAATTTGCACATTGTTGGCATTCAATATTTCTGCTAATAATCTCTGATTGAAATTGGGAATTATACCCATTTCTTCTGAAAATAATTATTATTTAAATCTTAATCACAGAAAAATGCAACATCAGGGGCTGGAGAGGTGGCTCAGGGGTTAAGCCTCCGCTTTGCAGGCGGAAGGTCCCGAGTTCGGATCCCAGATCCCACGTATAGACACCAGGCGGAAGCGGGGGCGGCCTGTGCTTCTGGTCCTGGTAGGGCGGGGAGCCTGTGAATCCCGGGGCAGGAGGAGGTGGAGGCGTCCATGGTGGTTCACGAATTCGTCCGTGGTTCTACACATACACAGACACACACACACACACAGACACACACGCGCGCGAGAGCACATACACACACACATGTAAATAGTTGAATAAATAATAATAATAAAAAAAATTAAAAAAAGAGAAAAATGCAACATCAATTTAATAATTATTCACATTATTATAGTGATTGAGTTCCTTCAATTTGCCTTCTATATATATTAAGTATTTATTTTTCATAAGAAGACTTTTCAACAGGATAATTTTCTAGGAATCATATAAATCAACTATTCAGAAACATCTGCTATTGATACTCTATATTTTGATTAAAAATGATACTTTATTTTAGGTAATATTTATTTTGGTCATAAAGTAATCATGTTTTGAATAAGTAAACACATAAAGAGAATGACTCAGTGGTTAACGTGCTTGCTGAAAATGAAAGTACCAGAGTTCAAATTTTTAGCTGTCATAAAATACCAAGTGGGCATGGTGGTGCACCTCAACTTTGGAAGGAAAGGACTGAAAATCCCCAGAGCAAGCCTTGTAGCCAAGGTCTGGAATTAGAGACCTTGTCTCAGAAGGATTAGGTGCAAGAGTGATGGGGAATAATTTTTTATATTAGCTGGGGCCTCCACATGCACTTATACACATGCAACTGCACACATGCACATGCGCATGCACATACGCATATTCATATGTCGACATTCATATACAACATGTACTCCTACACACATAAACATGAAAATGGAAAGAGATTAAAAAATTTTAAATTGTTTAGTGTTCAGAAATAAACATTTCAGGAACTGTAGCATATTCCATATTACATGCTTTCCAATGAATTAATGGAAATACCTTGCTTTCTTAATGCAGCTTTTTAATTCTGATTTTAGGATATTAAAAATATGATAAATACATATGCATTGGCTTAGTTGTCCTTAGGTATTTTAGATGCACTGGTGAAACTGGAAATTGTCAAAAATATGCCTGAAGAAAAAGTTTTTGCTTTGCCTATCTAATCAAATGTTCTTAAACTATAATTAAGAGAGAACATAAGAGTTTAGTTTTGTGGACTACAGATGATGTTATTGTACTGCAAGATGGAATCATATGAGAAGCCAAGACATTTATTGAAATGAAGTATTTTGTTTCCAAGCAATCTACATTGATGTTCTGTTATAACAATTTTATTTGTTATACCAAGTGATGGATGAAGATGCAGCTACTTCATCTGATGGATGAGGTACTGTGTGAAGGTGTGAGGTTCTATGTTTTTATATCGAACAATGAGCTATACTTTCCCCAGAGAGCAACTAACTGCCATGTCTTCAACTAATTTACTACCTTTAAAATTCCTATTCACTTGGCAAAACAGTCCTCATTACTTTCGTATCAAATAGAAGTCTTGTAATATTGATTGCATAAGAATTTTTAGGATTTGGTCAGCAGTCATCTATCATGGTGGTGCTGTGGGATGGTTTGGAGTATATGTGGCTATATTATAGAAGGAATTATGTCTGCTCAAAGTTCCTCTGCTGATGTTAGAACCCTAATTGTGTCTATATTTAGAGACAAAGTGTTCAAAGCAGTAATTAGAGTTAAATAAGATCATAAAGATGGGACCCAAATCTAATGGGACACATGTGTTTCTAAGGAAAAGATATGCCAGGAATTTGCACGACCATAGAAATGGCCATATAATCAGATAGAAGGCAGTTGTCTACAAGCAAGGATCAAAATGCCTCTAGATTAATTCTCCACAATTGTGGGAAGAAAATAAAACCTGCAAGCCATCCAATGTGTGGTACTTTGCTTTGTTAGCCTTGGCTGACTAGTGCAAGATATTATGGAGATAGCTTCAGAATGCATCCGGAAGTTCCAAATCCTCAACTGCTTCAAGCGAGTGGGGATGAACCCATCACAAGGATGCTTATTAATATAATCTCGAATACTGTTTCTAGCAACAGTATCTTTGCATTAACAAGTTCTGGGTTTAACATCCACTTTGAAACATGTTTCTTGAAATAGAATATTCATAGCAAAAATTATCATCTAAGCCATTCCAAAGTATGCAATTCTATAGCACTTAAGTGTATTCACATTGCTGTGAAAAATTGCATGGTGGTAATTATCAAGTATCTCTGGAATTTTTTTTTATCTTCCCTAGTTGAAATTGTATTTGGATTCAATAACAAATATTCTATTCCTTATCCTCCTAACCCTTGGAAAATACCCTTTTATTTTCTTTCTTTATGAACTTGACTATGAATTTCACATAAGGTAACCATACATTTTTCACTTCGTGGAATGTTTTATTTTGCTTACTAGAAATGTTTTCGGAGTTCATGCATTATGTCAGGATATTCTTCCCTTTAATAGGCAGAAACTGTATACCTCATTGTGATTACCTATCTGTTCTTTAATGGGCACTGTTGTTCCATTTATTGTGAATAATGTTGTTAACTTCTATCCACTAACACTTGTTCAAGTTGTTTTAAGTTCTTTGGAGACAATGTCAACAAATTAATTCTATTTTCAACTTTTGGCAATGTTAAAGAATGAACCAGAACTTTTTCACAAATGCTTGGCAAGCATTCTGTCATTGAACTACATCGTTGTGATAGTTAGATAGAGATTAATATGATAATTGAGAATTAAGCCTTTAGGCACACATAAGCTTTATCTAGTTAAGTCAAGTCCTGAGCAAATCTGTGTGAAATTATATAATTGATGTGGAAACATCCAGCTCATAGTCAATGTTACAACTCTTTGGGCTGGTGGATAAAATTGAGAGAGAGATATGTTTTCAATTTGGCAGACTGGAAAACTGAAAAGTATGTTTCTCATTCAGTTCTACTTGTGAATATGGTGTAGTCAGTTCTCTCTGCTCCTGATGATGGTATGAACTCTCCTGCCATGCTGACAAAATGTTACCAGAACCTACAAGCAAAGAAAAAGGCCATTGTTCCTTTAATTTTTTTTATAGATTCTGTATTCATTTCACAATGGGAAAAGCAACTGATGATATTTCTCCACCCTATTTTCAATACTTTGAAAATTGTCACACAATTTCCAATAGCAACTACATATTGTAATTCCTATCAACAGTGCCAAAGCATTGCGATTTTTCAGCACTCTTCACCAACATTTTTTTGAATAATATTGTTTCTTCATTTTTGTTGTACAGTAGTTATATTTCTGGATATAAATGATACCTGAATATGTCTTATATTTACATTTGTCTAGTAATTTGTGATGCTGAGCTTTTTCTCATGAGCTTTTTTGCCAATGTCTTCTTTGTAGAAGTGTCTTCTCAAGACTTTCAAGCACAATATAATCTGTATTTTGTTGTTGCACATTTGTTGAGTGGGGGAATATTCATGTCTTCTGGATAGCACTATCTTATATTACATATATTTACAAATATTCTTTCAATTCTGTACATGGCATTTATATTTAGGCATTTATTTTCTTTGCTACATAAAATAATTTAGCTTCGATATAGACTAAATTATCTGGTTTTTTTTTTGCATGCCTTTGAATTTTTGGGTTATTCCACTATCATTGTCTTGACACTATGTTTTCTGATACAAGTTTTAATGGTTTCACTTTTATACCTTTGATCCATTTAAAATTAATTTTTGATTGTCTTATTCTACTTTACCTTTTTTTGCATGTAAATACCCAATCTTTCCAATATAAAGTATAGGAAAGACTCTTTTTTCCTTCTTTGAATGGTCTAGGCATTCTGGCTGACTATCATTTCATTATATATGTGAGAGTTTACCTTTTCACTCTCAGTTCCATTCCAATATTATCTCTGTCTTCATGTCAATACCACATCATGATAGGTTAATCTTCCTCATCACCTTGAATAAATGTAGAATCAACTAGGAGATTAGAGAAGCACACCTTTGGGTAAACCTATGACTGTGTTTCCAAATATATTAAATGGAGAGATGACTACCCTGAACATGAACCCCACCACCCTGTGGGTTGTTAGCAAAGGACAGAATAAAAGAGGAAAAGATTCTCGCCTAACATCTTCATTCTCCCTTCTCTGTGCCTTGTGGTTAGGCAGGAAGTGAAAAGTCATTACCTCTGACCACAGCACACTGCCCAAACACATGACATGAAATGATCATTGCCAAACCTCCTATATCTGTAACACAGAATAAATCCTTCTTCCCTTAAATTGTTCCTGTGAATTATTTTGTTCATACTAATGAAAATAACTACTACACAAATTCTTTTTTGCTTATTTTAGTATTGTGCTAAGTTCTAAATAATGAAGTTTCAAGCTTTCAATTTTTTTTTTAAAGACTGTTTTAACTCATCAGGACTCCTTATTATCACATGGATTTCAGAAGGGATTTTTCTATTTCTGAAAAAAAGCATCAGATATTTGCAAGGATTGCATTACACTTTCAGGTTTCTCAACAGTGCTAAGACTCAATCTTCCAAGGGTGTTTTTCCTTTTATTTGTATGTTTTTTAGATTATTTCATATAGGGTATTTATCTGTAGTTTTTATTTCATGTGGTATTTTTGTTGAACTTTAAAATCAAGACAATGTTCATTTCAAAGAAGGAATTGGAGTTAGGTTTCCTCTTTAGGTTTTTAGAAGAGTTTGAAAGGCATTGATATTGATTCTAAGAATAATGCTCCCTTGAACTCAGCATTTTCATTTTTGGAGAGGAAGGGGCCTTGAAAAAGAAAGAAGTGGGAACAGAGGGAAATGGATTGGATATGGTCAAAATGCATAAAATATGCATGGAAGAAACTATATGTCACAGTGAAACTTAATGTTTTGTATAATTAGTATATGTTAATGAAGTGGAGATCCTTGAATTTAGTTGAAGCAATACCAGCTGATAATAATACTATAGATTACCTCAGACTTTATACAAATAACATGGAATTGCTCAGACAGATAGTAAATATGAGTGATCATATTTGTATAATGGTTTTTGATTTTGATAGCTGTTTAGGAAACAGTGTGAATCTCCCAAATGATGTGAGTTCATTCTCAACAAATGTCAACAAATAATGTTCCCTTTCAAACTTTTGATCTAAATATGTACTTTGTTTATTATCTAAGAGTATTATTATTGTTATCATTTGGCATCTAGCTAAAAGCCTAGATGATACTCCTTGACATTATCATGTGGTTAGAATTTGCTGGGTAAGCACTATTCCTAAGCCTCACAGTTAAATTCATTCCCTTCTTATTCAAGCTGCATTTTATACCTGGAGTAGCACTGGGTCTAGGATTCACATTCATTACCTTAGAGTCGCAGTTCTGACATGCACATTTCTCTTTATGGCACTCAATTTAACTTTAAATCTCAGTATCACACTGGTGGAGAAAAATTCTTTTTATGGTTTCTAAAATATTGTCAGATTATGGGTTCTGCATTCTTTAGCAAGCAATGCTTGACTCTATGCTAGGCTTTCATTTCTTCCAGGATTGACTATTTTAATTTGTTCCTGGTGGCATTCCAGATTGTTTGCTAAACTGGCTGCAGATGGTTCTGTATGCTACTGCTGCCAGCATTGTTTCTAGGACTTATCTTCAGATCATATTTCTCCCATCTTACAGCCTCAATCTTGGCTTTCCCCAAGACACATATTGCTTTTAAAATCCTTCCAATGGCCTATAAAGCTCTCAATGGCCTTGATTCTGTTTACCTTTCTGACCTCTTAACTTTTTTTATACTGAAACACAGATTCTTTAGTCATCAAATATGATATTTCTTAGTGCATAACCAGTGAAAGTAGAATGGTACTTGAGTTACAGCTCAGCTTGAGCTGGTGAGATGTAGCCCAGCCAAGACATCAGAAACTAGAAGCTGAAGAATTCACAGACAGCAGAGATTCTGAGGTTAATAATTTTAGATAGACTTAAGGTTTAATCAATTTTATTTAATTGATACCTTATCTCCTTTTAGTGTTTTCAATTATTTCTAAGGTACTTATTTTATATCCAAAGAAAATAAAGAAAAGCATAGGCCATTAAATGCATGTTCAATAATCAAAGGTTAAAAGCAGTCAATGAATAGGATTGTCATGGTTAGGCACAGGTGTCAACTTGACTGTTGAGGGTTTGAGCTCTGGGCACATTTGTAGAGAATTAGTTGAGTTAAGCCCAGAGTGAACTTGAAGGAGATTGTCTAGCTAATGGGGAAAGCCCAGCCTATGGTGGGTGGGATTAGGCCCTGGAATAAATCACAGAGAGCTGATTGAGTTGGCATCCTTCTGTTTACTTGGCCAGACATGCTGGTCTGGGAAGTAAGAGTCGTCCTTCTCTCAGCTGTTGTGTAGAGATGGTTTGGCCACTTCCCTGGTGTTTGGCCACATCAGCCCTGGTGATGGTGCGTACTCTCCTGTCAAGCTGGACTAAGAACTGTAACCAGTAATCATAAGGAAATAAACCCCTTGTTCCCTTAAGTCATTTGATGGTCATTTATCAGCAACCATGCAGGCAGACTGCAATAGAATTTGGTACCCAGGAAGTGGAGTGTTGCTGATAAATCTGACTATGTGGACTCTGTGGCTTTTGAACATTTTTGCTGGACAAAGTTTGAAATGTTTGAAAATTTTTGGTTTTGTGGATTACTAATACTGTTCTTCAGAGTAGGGGCTAATGTCAGTGCTGAGAGAGTTATGAATTGTTTGGGCCCAATTTGTGATGAGAGGAACAAGAACTTTGGCAAAGTTGAATTTAAAGATGATAGACTGGTTTGCTTGACAGAGGAGAGCTGTGTTGGTGACTATGAAGCTCTGGAAATGGAAAGGGCAGGCAGAAGAATATCTGGTGCTGTTGGAGAAATGAATATCAGTGAAGGAAAACCTAGTGACTTGCATTGGGATGGTGAAAGATGTGAAAACCACCATATAGCAAGTTCATGGTTTGAAAATCCAGATTCCTTCATGGGCCAAAAGCCCAGGTTAAAGCTGTTTCTTGCCTTTTAGAAGTTTGGCTGCCTAGAAGAGGCTTTTCCAGGATCAGAGCACAAGATTTGGTGCAGCTGTGGCTCAAGTGGACCAAACTGCATTTTGAACTCACTTCAGAGTCTGGCAGTGTCCTCCAGATGGTACTAGTTTTGGTGAATAATCTGAGGGGTTTATGGAAAGTAGCAAAAGCTTGGCACCAAGTGGCAGGTGTAGCATTCCTGCAAGAGAAGTTGATTATAGCTGCAGAGGCGAACCCAGAGTGTTGGAGATGCCAGAAATGTGGGATGTATGCTAAGGATGACTGTGAGTGAAGATTTAACCTGGTTCAAGGAACTCTGCTTTTATAACTTCGAGCTGCAAACAGGGACTGGGAATGCCTAGAATCTTTGAGCCACCTTGACTACTTGATGAGAGGCAGAAGATGGACATTGATGTATAGGATGTGGTGATTTGCTGGACTTTGGTCTTAATTTAATGTTTTCTTGTCACATCAAGATATTTCTGATTAAATGTTTTATCCGTTTTAAAGTATTTAACTTGTTTTGATTTGACTTTTAAGGTTAAGAAACTTTGAACTTTTAAAATGTTGGGACTGAAGTTTTAATGAGAGAACACTTTAAATTTGTTCATGAAATGAATTTATATTTTTAAGATAGCTTTTTAACATCTGTGGGGACAAGGATTTAAAAGTGCAAGTTGACAAGGGGTGGAGTGTCATGGTTAGACACAGGTGTCAACTTGACTGTTGAGGGTTTGAGCTCTGGGCACATTTGTAGAGAATTAGTTGAATCAAGCCCAGAGCGAACCTGAAGGAGATTGTCCAGCTGCTGGGGAAGGCCCAGCCTCTGGTAGAATGGGATTAGGCCCTGGAATAAATCATGGAGAGCTGATTGAAAGAGTTGGCATCCTTCTGTATACTTGGCCAGACATGCTGGTCTGTCAAGTAAGGATCGTCCCTCTCTACACTATTGTGTAGAGATGGTGTGGCCAGTTCCCTCGGCCCTGATGGGATGGTGTGTACTCTCCTGATGGTGTGTGTAACAAGTAATCATAAGGAAATAAACCCCTTGTTCCCTTAAGCCATTTGATGGTCATTTATCAGCAACCATGCAGGCGGCAACAAGGGCCCATCATGACTCTAGTTTCTTGAGAAAGAAAATATCACATACAACTTAAGGACATACAAGCTACAAAAGACATCCCAAAGCTAGGCACCTACGGATACCTTTCACTCAGAAGCTATGACATCAAATTGTTCTCCAGTTATCAGAAGAAGAAAAAAATTCTAATTTGTCCTCTTTCCTATTGTAATTACTTCAGCTCCCAGAAAAGATTTGTTGGTTAGCTTATCATTACTTCCTTATCTATTCCTTCATTTTTCTGATATGCATGTAGCCAGAAACTAAATGAAAAAGTTTCTTCTATTGGTTGTGGGAATGAGAGGAGAGATACAACACACACTTTTTGACCAGTCTTGGAAGCAATTGAGAAATGAAATGCATGAAATAGCTGTAGGTCAAACCTTAGTTTTGTTATACTTTAATGTAATTGTGCAAGGTGATCATAGATCTGGAAATGGATAAAGCTGATGATGTCTTGTTCTTTGTAAATCTGGACTTTAAAGCAGTCCACAGTGTCTTATTTTTCAGAGTGGCTGCTGCACTTATGCAGAACTACTATTCCACTTTGAAATAGGACCAAGAAGGGGGGGCAATCAATCCTCAATCAATCCTCACAGCCCTCCATGATTTCAGCTTCTTAGTAAACTGGTTTGAAAGAGCTGTTTGGGGGGAGTGATATGTTAGATTATCTGGATTTCTTTCCCTTGCTAAATGTGATTAAGAGAGGGAGGGAAGGAGGGAGGAAGGAAAGAGAGAGAGAAAGAAAGAGAGAAAGAGAGAGAGAGAGAGAGAGAGAGAGAGAGAGAGAAACTATATAACATGGTAAATATTTTGGAAAAGTTAAAACCAGTAAAAATAACTGGAATGTAAAAGGGATGCCAGAATGCTAACCATGTTGGATGTGTGTTAAGCATATGGAAAATGGCATGTGCTTAGGCCTCTTGGGACAAGGAAAACAGAAGTTAAAAATCCAAGATTTTTTTAAATATAAATTTCTATAATTTGAGACTCTTTCTTGCTTTGACTAGTATCTGAAATAGTCATACATTAAGGAAAGGCAACCTATAACTAACTTTGGTTCCATTAAACTCAGAAGAATGTGCCTGAAGGGGAAAGAAAGTGTGACAGTTTGCCCACATGTTTGCTGATAAATGCAGGGCCAAATGGCTTAAAAGAAAAAGGAGTTTTATTCTCTTATGACAGTCTGATTACAGTTGCTTGACCAGTTTAGCAGAAGAGTCCACACCAACTCCTGTAGCCAAGAGAACAGGCCACATACTATCCACTGACAACTGAGAGAATATTATATACAAGAAATACATAGTGAAACTGTACTGTTCTTACAGTGTAGTCAATAGCATCTAATATGTTTTAAAATTAGGATTTAAGAAAGATGACAGGGCTAGAACTGGAGGTCAACTTTAGAATGCTTGCCTCCCCTGCAGAAGGCCTGCATTGATTCCCAGAACCGCTTGTTGCACTGACTTTGATGTGAGGCAGCAACTCAAACAACCTCAGTGACCCCAAAAAGTGGAGAGAAGAGTGAAAGACATATTTCTTTGGATCAAAGTTCCATAGGGGGATGTAGTCTGTCATGGCAACAGTCAAATAGAAAAAGTGACTTCTCATGGCAGAAGCCAGGGGCTGTTTCAGGTTACTACAGACATCAGGAGGCAGAGAGAGTAAGATGCAAGTCAGGGGATGCAGGGCAGTTTACCAAACCTCAAAGTCTGCCCCCTTCCTCTGTAAGGTTCCACATATTAAAGGTGCCACAAATTCTCCCAAATTAGCACTAGCTAAGAATTCAAACACATGAGCCTGAGAAAGACAACTCACATTCAAGCCATAACAACCACCACAGCAAGAACATGAACAAAAAGAAATATCCATTTCAGAAGTTAGAAAAGGAGTAAAAACGAAGCCTACATTGACCACCTGGAACCAGGCCAGCCTGGTCTCTACCCATCCTAAAGCTCAGGAAATATGTGGCAGAGGGGGTGGTAAGATTGTAAGAGTCTAAAGATGGGGAGGAGGAACGATATGGAAGATATTCCATACAAGTTAGGGCCGAAGTAACCACAATAGAGCTTTGCATGACCTGCGCAATGAGCAGCATAGCATTGACCCCCCAAAATCTAGCATGGATCACAAGTACTAGGATCCTTAGAAGCAAGGGATTAACAGCCACGATAGTGTTCCTATACTAAAGGGGAGCACAGGGGAGAGCTCTAGGCAATGATGCTAAGTCCTTGCACCTCATCGGAGAGGAGAGCCCAGAGGGGGTTCACATTGGAGGATGCTCCAGGGAGTGGGGGGGCACTGGGAGGAAGGGAGGGAGGGAGGAAGGGAGTGGGAAGGGAGAGGGGGCAAAGGAGTCCGGGGAGGGGTGGAGGGAGGGAGGGAACCTATTAAGTTTGTATGAGTGGAAAAAATAAATTAATTAATAAAAAAAGAAATTAGAAAAGGAGTACAAAAGAAGCCCAACAAAATAGATAAAACAGTGAGATTAAAATTCAGTTATGAAAAAAAATGCAATGAAGATTTAAAAAGCCAAGAATAGTTCCCTAAGAAAATTAACACAATCAATGGACAACTGGAAAAAGTAAAATAAATATTAGGGAGAAAGAAAACATATTCCTAATGTGAAATTTTAAAATGAACATTTAGAAGAATATCTAGCAACGAATAATCTCAGGGACATAAGGAGAACTTTAGGTTGAAATTCTAAAAAACGTTAAAAGAATAGCATATTTGGGGGCAGTCGAAAATGGGAGGAAGCATCCAGGAAAGTGACAGAATTGAAAGAGGCTTGTGTAAGGTGTGAAAAGGTCAGACCTTAGAAAGAGTGAGACTGTGACCCAATGGCCGACTTGGAAAAGGAGAAGCCACCTGTAAGGGGCTCAGGAAGTGAACTAGCAAGTGTATCAGGTGGAGCGAAGCTTCGAAAGTCATTCATTGTGGAGCTGCTGAAATCACTGAAGGTGAGAGTCACTCTGTGTTCCCAATGCTGCTGGAAGCTGTAAGCCCTAGGAGCTGGAAGAAGAAAGGGGCTGGAGTCATGAGAAAAAGTCCCTGTCTTTCAGTTTTCCCTGCAGGGTTCTTCTGACAAAGCTTAACAAAGTGCTAGTGACTGAGAAGAGATGTGTGCAAGGCCCAGCTCCATTGCCACAAAGGGAAGGCAAGGCTGGGTAAGAAAGCCGATAAATCGATGGCTGGCGCATGAGGGTGTTATATCATAATGAAAGCAAACAAATTGCAGCTGTCAGCAACATCTCTCAAATATAATGCCAGCTCACAGAAGAATGCATAGGCTGTGATTCTGTTTTATATAAAGCTAAAAAGCACTTGTGGTGAAGTCAACAGTAACAGGAATATAACTGCCATAAACTCATTGTTATATTACAGAATGAGACAGGAGATGCCTTGATTGGCCAGAAGCACACAGTGCATTTCAGATGATGAGGTGTGACGATAACGGAATTCCTTCTGTTCTAAATACTGGTTACGAAGTGTTCATCGTAAAGCAATCTGCAAACTTACATCTGCATGTTTAATGATATTAGTAGAGTGGTAGCAGTCAGTCTCCTATTGTTTGTCTGGAATAACTTTTTCCTTTCTTACTTTCAGCCATCTTAGTGGTTGATTGTTATGTCATGTTTAGAGATCTCAGGGGTTTCCATTTAGGTGGCAATATGGCCTGAGAATTGAAGAAAAAAATGGTTTCTAAGATGTCCATGTGTTGATGAGACAGATCTTGTGTTAGAGACTATGATTTTAGTATGAATAAGTGAAATGGAATTCAAAGAAGAAAGTGATTAGTCCAAGGTCACACTTTCAGTCCATTATTGCTTCTATTATATATTGTCCTACTACATGTCATCAAAGAATTCATCATAGATCAACTGCATTTGAAACAGGGAATCCTGAACCCTCACTGGTGTAGACAACTCAGAAGGAAACTCAGCGCCCACATAAACAGATGCTCTGGAGGATGGGAGGGAGAAAGCAGGAAGCTCCAAGAGAGGAGGAAGGAAGGAAAAGGGGTGGGGGGAGTGAGAAGGGAGGAGATTGGAATGGAGAACAACAGGGGGAAAGGGAGGGGGAGAGTGAAGAAGAGAGTTTATATAACTAGGAAAAAAAAGTAACAAAAATTTTAAAAAATTACAGCTAGTTTATACTACATTATTATGTAGCAGTTTTTTCTCATGAAGTCTCAACTTTTACCAGTGTATCCAAGTTTAGATGTAACTGCTCTTACAAATTAGTTTTTATAGTTAGGGCTTTCTGTGCTCTGCAAACAGATTTTCTATGGCAGCTATATCACAGATTCTGTTTCTATTAGTGCAAATGAAAAGTCTTATAAAATACCCTTATTGGCTCCGTTCAGTATCATATGACCATGTAGGATGGCCAGTCATAGGTCATTCTCTATCTGTGTGGGGGAAGTGTATAAAAACTTGAATGAAAACCCATGAGGTTTAAAAAAAACGAGAGAGGCTCTTCTATGGTAGAAATGCAGCAAGTAATAAAGCAAAGAAGAGGGGACTGAAACCATTCCTTGGTGTGTTGCTCCAAAGCTCATCTTTCCTAGTCTATCCTGGGGTCAAACCAACCATAACAGTGAACATGACTGAAACAGTCAGTTTCAGAAAACAACACTTGAAAGTTATGTCATAAAGGTTTAACTGTTTCACAGAAAATTCTGAAAAAAAAATCTTTATTACTTCAGAACCCATTAAAATTTTCTGGTAAAAATTCAAATTGGCATAATATTTCTGAAGAAAATTTGGTATTGTGCAATCAGGGAGACTTTAAAGTCTACTCAAGGACTGACCTAAATGTTTATTTGCTTCTTGCTTTTTCTCTGAAGGAAATAATCAGAGATGAAGATGAAAGTCATCCTCTAATAAAGTCAGTCCTAGGGAGAAAAGTTGAAGCACCTGAAGTATCCTACCACAAGGGAATGGTTAAAATGTAATTACCTAATCAAATAATGGAATAAGAACTCACATGAAGAAAAAAAACAGATTCAAACCATAATTTTATGGCCATCGGACTTCATTTTTACAGTTATGCTTATATATTATTACACAAAATTGTTGACAACATTTTTTGACTGAATGGCAAGCTTATATGTGATTTTAGAATGATGTTTGTTTATTCCAATCTTAGTTGATGTTGCATTGTTGCAAGATTTTTAGAGGGCTGTCTAGACTGATCCTGTGCAAACTTGGTCACCTGAGTTTTATCCCTCTAGCCCGAAGAGTAGTAAAACAACTTCTAAAAGCTGTTTTCTGACCTCCATACATCCTCATGTTTGTTCTCTCTCTTTCTCTCTCTTTCTCTCTTCCTCTCTCCTCAAAATATTGTTAACATTTTCCTGGAAAAAAAAAACACTGTCTTCTGAGAAATGTACCCCAATTTACTAAATTTGCTTTGATGTTGTTGTTCACATTACAGATAAGTGCTCCAGGTAACTAGGGCTGTGCTATGATGCTATGGAACTCATGATGAAGTAGAGCAGCCAAGAGCAGTTTGTACATCTCTTGAATACAATTGACCCTTGTCATCCACAGAACATTGGTTCCACGACTTCCAGGAGGCAACAATATCCATGACTGTACAAGTTCCTTGTATAAAGTGGCATTCCATTTGCTCCAGGCTAACTGCATCCTCTCATAAGCTTTCTATCATCTCTAGATTCCTTATACATGATGCAAAAGCCATGTCAATAGTTGTTATATGCATTGTTTTGGGGATAGGTTGACATGAAAATAATCTGGTATTCATGTTCAGAAACTGTTTCTTGCAAAGATTCTGCAACTGAAATTGGTGTAATTCACTGAGGCTCAGGAAGGCTGATTTCACATAAGCGTGTTTGTAAGCAAGGGAGGAGAAAACCACTGAGATATCAAAGATCAAAATGATTCCAGGAGTAGCCCTTTATCATTCCTAAGAGACTAAAGATAGGAGCTTCCCCAGGGCAGAACTGGTGCCTACTGGGCCAGTAGTATTTGGTTTTGATATAAACTCATGAAACAGCCCTCCAATGAATCATTTTTGCTTTCCACATAAAGTGACAACTCAACTATCCATGCTTGATGTCTATGGAAACACACCTCCTCACCTACCACCTTCAAGCGCAAAGCTCACAGGAAGAAATCCTGTTCAGTGGTATCAGAAAAGAATGGCACACTACAGGTCCAGGGCTTCCCCAGTCACCCCTGCCCTTTGTGACAAGATGTTCTATTAGACAGTCCCCAGGCAAATGATGCTGGAAAAGACACTAACATTGCTAACATCAAACAAAAGCAGCCCTCGGGTTGTCTGACAAAGTAGAAATAATATGTCAGGTGCAGCAATAGTAAAATCCTGTTTGGTATCTGTCAGTTCTCACAGGGCAGCAAATATTGTTGGGGAGGCAGGGGAAATGACAACTTAGTCATCTTAGAGGTGACCAAACTGCACCTTGATTTATCGGATTTCAAATCAGCACAAAAACTCCTTCCCTGCCTCAAGTACACACTGAGATTCTTGGCAATGTACGTGCACTGGAGGGAGTTGATCCAAACCTATTTTGCATTGACTCTTAGCATTGTATTTCCTTCTACTAAGAAAACAAAATTGAAAGGCAGCAGGTAATACCTGAGGCCATGCTAGAGCTCTGCAGTTGTTTGGCACAGGTTAGGCACACCGAGTGAATCTCAAAAGGGAAACAAGCTAGCAGTCCACAGATTGCAAAGATTGGGATGCATTTGTTAATAGTATATATTCAAATACTTCTGAGTGGAGCAGTTACTGGGCAGGGATGCATAGCAGTGCATCTGACAAATAAGGTACATGTCACCAAACCTTCCTTGGACTAATGCCTAATATACAGTGTCTGCATTTACTAGAACTGCAGTAGGTGTGGGAGAATTGAGATGTTCCAGGTAAAGTGTACAGGGCAGTATTACCTAGAGGTTAGAAACTGAACTGAGCACAGGATCATCTGACATCAGGTGGGCACTAGGAAAGTGGAGCAGCAGGACAATTGCATTGCACGATGCACATTTATACAGTGGCATCCTGCTATGCTCAGACCATAAAAGGATGCCGCTAGCAGGGAAGGAATGTGAGACAGATGAATGGTCAGGGTGTACACTCCCTGTGGTTTTTGTTCTCCTAAGGTACAGTGAAGCAAGAATTACATCCACAGGCTGAGTGTCTTAGAGGCACACAACTGCATCATGCCACTCCTGTAGGCATGCTGAGTCCCAAGGGACACTCCTGAGGACTTCTGAATCCTGGCGTCTTTTGGCATTGGCCGCAGGGAACATGCCAATGAAATGGCGGTCAAGAATGCAGAGTGAGCAAGAGAAATACGGGAAGCCTGGGTCACCTGCGTGTATGAGTTGTCTTTGTCTAAATCCTCCAGTCACTACCTTTTCGAGAGTTCCTGCAGCTGTGACTCTAAAACTCCACTTAAACAACTTAACAACATCTGGAAGGCTTGTTAAAAACAGATCCCAGGGTCCCATGCCTAAAGTTCCTGACTAAACATGTCTGGGGGAGCTAGGAGTGGGTTGTATTTCCTTTGAGGTCACTGCTTATGCTGTTGCTGCTGATTTGAACAATAAACTCTTCCTCTCTGGCACACAGAACTCAGGCAGGTTGATAGGTAATGGAATCTTAGCAGAACTTCTTTAAAAATTGTTTATTTTTATCACAGCTTCCTGAATTATCAACTTCATAAAAAGGCCAGTAAGAGAAAGGAAGTAGAAAATAAACATGCTAATGTTTAGTAATTCCTTGGAGTATGACAACTGGCAGCTTTGCCTGTCGTATATTCTGCTCTTCAGTTTTATTTGTCCATGGGGAATATGGACTTAGATATTCTACTTGTGTCCCCTCCCTATTGTAACAATCTCCCTTTCCTCCAGACTCCAATGGCAGTGCCAGTTATAAAAGTCTTCGGTTGTTATGTCAAGCTCCCAACACGCCCCATAGCACGGCAATCTGCTCTGCCACCAGTGTGGCGAGGTACATTCAAAGTGAATGACTGGCAAAGATTATACATTTCTCTGGAGACTCTGATGCCTTTTTTGCACAACCAGCTTAATTAAGAATCCTTGGCAATATATTAACCACAAGCTTATGGATCTCAATATGCCAATCAAACATAATGAGATAAATGCAAATGTCAAAGCACAGACTCTTTGCCTCGGAATATCAAAGACTTAAAGCTGTATCCTCAGTCCGTTGTCAGAAGGCAGTGGGAATAGCTGGTCCTGAGGAGAGCAGTGCTTGCCCACTGCAATTTAAGACTCTATGGCATGACCTCCAGGAGTGCATGCTTCCATATTTAGGTGGAATTACAGGGTAGCCAAAAAGGCTAAAAAGCTACAGTGTGCCACCTTGCATTAAGACAATAATAACAGCAATGCATCCCAAGATAATGACCTACAACTAGACAGCAGGCCTAGAAATCAGAAACCAAAATCAAAATCTGTCTCTCAGACCTGACACTCTGAGACACACAAGGGGGCCCATCACATATCATCACTTTGAGTATCTAGTGAGGTAGGAAAGGTGACTGTCAGTTTGCTTCACTTTAGTACATTTCAGAAATGAAAGTGATATATTTAATTGTATCAATTTATCTTCTTAATGGCTACATAAAAATAGTTAAAATCTGGGACTGTCACCTACTTGATGTATCAGGGCCATTTGATGAACTTACATCAAATGAAGAAGCTGTGATCAGATGCATGGCTGTTATCTTGAAATGAATCTTTTTGGGCCTAAGAGCTCAGCCTTACTAGGTGTGGCCATAGTCCCTGCTTTTATTCAAGTGCAGAATGAAAATACAATCATCAAATCTGAATAACATACATTTGAAAACAATATCTAATATCTTTTGGGAATTTTTTGAGAACCAATTACATTTTCTTTTTTTTTTTTCTCTGAATGTAAGGTGACTTAAATAAGCTGTAGTTTAACAGAGATAAATATAAAGCCTTCCATCAAGATAAAAAAAAAAACATAGACCGTGGACACAGCAGGCAGCATGAAAAAACACATCTGTGGAAAACTTAGGGTACAATCTGAACTGTTAGTGCTGTTTAACTTCAAGGAGGCTTAATGTGATCTTCATGCTTTGAAAGGATTACCACATGCAGTCAGGTGATAATGTTGATATGAACAAACCATCCTGCCTCTAAATTCCCAGCACTATTCAATTGAGGTCAGAGTCAGGAAGGAAGGAAAAAATTCCATCCAAGGTGTAGTTGAAAGGTCTTAGACTTGTTAGTTCTCACATAGGGCGTCCTAGGGAATACATGAGCTCTTATTTCAGTAAAGTACTTGATTGAAGCCGTGGTGGAGGTGAACTATTGTTTGCTTTTGTACATAGATCCCTGGAGGATATAATCAGGACCATAAGCAAGAAAGGCAATGTTAGGTTAGCAAAAGAGTGTGTTTTTCCCTTTTAAAAACAAACATTTATCAGTGTATTATACCCAGAATTTATTGAGGCAAATATACCAGTTACCTTCTTCTTCTGACCTTGTCTTATTCCCTAGAGGCAACTTAAAGGAATATTTTCATTTCTTTTTGAATTTCACTCTATTTTCTGAATATTTTGCCTGTCTGCTTTGAAAAACAATGAATTTTGCAACTTCTACAGACTATTGAGATTTGAATCTCTGCCATATCATTACCCCTTTCTCTCAGTCCATCAATTTAGGCAGTTATTCATATTTAAATAAATATTTAGGATGGTCTTCTATAAATTATGAATAATACAAAGTATTATGATTTTAATATATATGTGTGTGTGTGTGTGTGTGTGTGTCTGTACGTTCTCTTTCTTACATAATGTCTTGCCTTCCCTAGAATTGATAATTCTCCTTTGTTTCTATCTCTCCTAGGAACATTATGTAAATTAATTTCCAAACTGAATCAGAACCAGAAAACTTCAGACTTCAGTGTCCTTGTAAGAAAACAGCCTTGAGAAACTCTCTCAGCATCAGTCTGTGACTTTCCTTTTTTTTTTTTTTTTTTTTTTCAGTCCTGGGATCACATATGCCAGGGAAGCACTCTACCAGCGAGTCGAATTCTAGCCTTTTAAATAATTTTCAGTTTTGAGACAGGGTCCTGCTGACTCATTGAGGCTAGTCCTTCCAATTACTTTGCTACCTATTCAGACTTTGAACCCACAATCCTCCTGCCTACCCTGTACTACTAGGACTGGAGGACACCAAGTTTTCTAAGTAATATTTTCTCAAAATTCCTGACCTTCTTGGTTCCCGTCTTGATGCAGCTATGGTGCTTGCAAATCTGTTTAACTCCTTCATGAATCTCAGAGAATGTTTGTTGTTTTAAGCCCCCATGTTGATCAATAGCTTCCCTTGAAAGTATATACAGGAAACAAAAGTGTTGAAACTTGACTGTCTGTCTTACTCAGTTTTCTGCAACTATGAGAAATATGTGGCTTAACAAAGAAGAAAAGTTTATTGTCTTTTCAGTTCAGAGGATACATTGTGTGATCATGCAGCAAGTAAAGCTGTTTACCTCATTGGCATCTTGAGACTAAAGGACAGCCAGAGGCTGGGGCTGGGCCAAGTCTCCTTCAAGGGCCTCCTCACAGTAAACTAACTTCTTCTCCTCTGCCCCATCTTTTCAAGTTCTTCCACCTTCCCATACTGCCACACGCTAGTGACAAAGCACTTGGGTTTTGAGAGGAAATTCATTATCTTTGCGTTGTTCTGGAAATTTGAGAATCTGTGGAATTTCAGATTGGATATTATACTCTGTTTTGAAAATGGACCACACTATTGTTTAATAACATCTAGGACTATTGAGAAGCTTATTTCCCCCTCCCACACACACACACATAAATACTATAGTGATTTGCTTATTTGCCTTCTGGGATGCTTTCAGTAACTTCTTACTTTTACTATCCTGCAACTTCTCAGTGAACTGCTTTGATGTAGAACTTTTTAATCCATTTTAGCAAAACACAGAAAACTCTGTACTTTCACTTTTAACCAAGTTTCTTGAGTTCTTTATCAGTTTGCATGAATGTGAGTATGTGTGCATGTTCACACATATGTGTACGCTTACATGTATGTATATGTATATATGCTTTGCAGGTAAACTGGCCTATGCGTGTGTGCGTGTGTATGCGTTCAGTTCATGTGTGTGTGTTTTGCAGGTACAATGGCCTTATGGGTGTGAAGACCAGAAGTTGACATCCAGGTGTCTTATTCAGACGCTCACCATTCCAAAAAGTCTGGCCGGTCAGTAATGCCCTAGTATCTATCTGTGGATACTAGTGCTGTCTTTACAATATTGGTTTTTGGACTTGGTTTTTAAGTGGGGATCCAAATTCAAGTCCTCCTGCTTGTACAGCAAGCACTTTACCCACTGAGCCATCTCCCTAGCTCAGTCTTACTAAAATAAATGTTGTCCATCTACCATTTCCATTTCTTTTTCAAACCATTGATACATCATATATCTCAGGTCTTCTAACATTCTCACTTTGGCTTTCATATGCTCATTAATTTGTATTTTGTTCTGTATTTTTGGGAGCTTTACAGTTTTGTCTTTCAATCCAGCAACACTTTATTTCCATTAATGCATTTTGCGTCCCCACACATTTCTTCCTCATTCACTGAATGTGATACACTTAGAGCGTTCTGCTTTCAACTGATGAATCACTATAATTTATCTCTATAAATATCTACTGTTATCTTCTCTATCTACCCTGTGTAGTTCTCCATGTGTTTATTTGGGATCGATCTTCAATGTTGCAGGAACAGTCTTTCCTCTGTTCGTCAAATATCCTTTCTGTGTTACTAAATGCTACAGGGCCCCTGTTCATGGATCAAATGTTACAGGATGGATCTCCCAGCTGTCCCTTTGTGGTCGCCAAATGTTGCAGAGTCCCTCCCTGTTCAGGCACCAAATGTTGCCAGAATGACTGTCCCAATGTTGCAGGGTTCTTGTGTTCCAGAGTTGAAGACTGAAATCAGTACACGTGTAGAGGATTAAGGAAGACTTTATTAGAAGAGGGAAAAGCTGGAACTCATGGACTCCAGACGTGGAGTGCCATAAGGGGCAAGCACCTTGAGAACTTATGGACTCCAGACATGATGTTCTGGAAGGTGCAATGGAGCAGGCAGGAAACACCAAGAGAGGCAAGGCAAGGGAGTGGGATGGGAGGATAGGAGGGGGAAAGGGAGGGAGCAGGGGAAGGGAGAAGGAGGGGGGAAAGGTACTTACCTACTGAGCTTGTATAACTAGGTTAAAAAGTAAAATAAAAAAATATAAGGCTGCAGTAGCCTTTTATGCTTCAATGAATGTGTAAGGAAGGTTTATGAGCAATTCCAAAGGAATCAAATGTTGAATTTAATGGGAATGTTGTGGAAACTGGACTTCAAGTAGTCATTTATATTTTTTTCCATGTTGTGGGCTATAAGGGAATATACAGACGGACTATAAAACAGGGAAAAGGATGCTACATAAATAGGGAGAGGGAAAGGGAAAGGGGGAAGAGAGAGAGCAAGAGAGAGAGAGAGACTACTGAATTTGCTTTGATTACAAACGTATTAATCATCTTTTATAGGTCCTATCCTCTCCACCTGATAATGCACTGGAGTTAAGCTTCTAACATGTGAAGTGGGGTGCACAATTGTATCATAGCACTCTGGAAAGGCTCTGGAGTTAGGATAAGGCTTCTCAGAAATGTAACAAATTAAAGTAGGAATGCTGGACTGACTTACTCTACATCTGCACATCATTACATTGGGATTGTCCCTGAGACAGTATTGGCCTTGGGCAAAGCTGCTTCTTTTCATCTGAAGGCAGCTCCTTGGGAGGGGACTGGTCACAATCCATAAACCAGGACCATTTCAGGCAATCAGGAATGTTATCAAGGTGTGGAAGGGAGAATTCAGGTGATGGACTACAGCAGCAGAGATGCTGAAAGGCTGGCAGGACGAGGGTGCAGACGACTGGCAGACCTCATCACGAAGTGATGGTTTGGGAGAGAGATCACTTGAGGAACTCGATGTCAGACTGGAAGTATTTTTGTTGGGCATGTAGGTTGGATGGCGACCATAAGGCTGGAAGGCGTGGAGATTGCTCAATGTCTGGCATCCGGGCTTCCCCTTAATCCCTTTGTTTTCAGAAGATGCTTTGCTTCCCCTTCCACCATGCACTGTGCCTGTCCTGTGTTGTTGACAAGTGTGTACTTCACCATCTTTATAAAGTACACAAAGTACTGTCACATGTCATTGCCTGGTTTAGAAGGACAGTTTCTTGGCCTTCATTGCTGAGGGAAGAAAACTGCCTATGTGACTTTCCTTAGGCATCTCTTGATAATTTCTCCCATTGTTAATCCAGTATTACACTTCAGATACACCCAAGTTTTTACATGTTTTCTTGCCCCCATCCCATCGTATTTCAGGTTTATATAAAAAGTTTCTCTTCTCTACCAAATCATAGTCAAAAACTGTGTGATCTCTTTGGGGTCTTGAAAGTTCTTTTGAATAATTACCTATTTGTTTAACTTACTCATTCTTTCATATTTGGTTTTGAGCTCTAGGAATTATTTTGTGAAAGACAGAATGTAGTGTTGGACAGATAGATGGCTCAGCAGATAAAAGAAATTGCCATACAAATGTGAGGACCTCAGTTAGAATCTTAGAACCCATATAAAAATTCAGATGTGCGGTACAAACAGCTATAATCCTAGCACTTGTACAGGAAGAGAGGACTTGGAGACAGCAAAAACCCTGGAAGCTTATGAGTCAGCTAGTCTAATACATAGTACAGAAAAAAAGTATCTAAGAGATCTCATCTCAAATAGGTGGAAGCTAAGGACTGACAAAGTTGTCCTTTATCTTCCAAATGTAATGGGGCATGTATACTCCTGCATTCACACACACACACACACACACACACACACACACACACACACATGTGCCTATATAGACATACAAAACAAGAAGTGAATTATACATTATTGGAGGTATTCATACAATTAACACTTTCCATCTTTGGGATCTAGTTTTACACCATCCTGAGCATCTGTGAGTCCATACATAGAATTAAGTGTTGTCTGTCTGTGGAAGGAATTCTGTATGAAATTCAGAGAACAGTAGAAATTACTACAACTTCATTTAATTAATGACTTGGCTCTTGTGGCACTTTTTACTTTGACTTCTATCTACCACACTAATTCCATGTCCATTCCATTAAGCCCACCCTTAATTTCAGTTATGTAGTCTTAAGAGTTCCTAACTGTATCTCAGGTGCATCATGGTATTTCATACTTCAGTGACTTTTTACATGAAGTCCATACCTAGAATACAGACAGAACTTCATTTATTCTTCAGAAATAGCCAGAATCTTCTACACAGAAATTTCTTAATTGTATGGCTTTGATTTTATTTAGTTGCTTCTCTTCTGTGATCATTCTATAAATTCTATAAATTTCAAGACAGGGAATGTTATTTGTTATTGTAACTTTCATAGTACTTAGTAATATAAGGGGTTCAAAAGTTAGTGAATTATTCTTCACTGAAAGTGAAAAATCTAAATTCTGAAACATTCAAGGACTTGACCAAAGATACCTTGTTGGTCAGTGTCAAAATTAGAAATATAAGAAAGGTATTTAGCTCTCTTCCATATTGTTACTACAACCGAACAAGCTTACTTATTCTCTAACCACATATTTGTGCTATTCATCTTCTTTTCCTTTGCATATATGTCATTCAATAATTAGTAAATATTCTTCTTTTGGTAAATTTGGAAAACAATATGAATTCTTACTTATTGGTTCAAACTCTAGGTCTCTGATAAAGATCTTGCAGTCTTTCCTATAGTTTGGGCTACTTAATGCCTCCAGGGAAATCTCACCTTTGTTTATTTGGGTCTTCCCAGCACTGTTGTTTACTGGTTATTTTCATCAACTCAGTTCTTTTCTCCTTCAGGGTGACCCTTGCTTGGGCTTTACTTTTTGTGGAATTAGCACAGGAGTTCTAGAGTAGTAGATAACACGACTATTTATTTTGCTTTGATTTGCAGTGTTACCATCTTGCAAAATAAGGTGTCTTTGAATTTCTTTGCTTTACAAGTTTTAAAACATTGCTGGTCATCTCGCCTTCTTGCCAGGATTTAAATATGTGTTACAGAAGAGGCAGATTAGCTCTCCCTATCCTGAAGCTCAGGGAAATTTGTGGAAGAGGGGGGCGGTAAGATTGTAAGAGCACAAGGATAGGAGGAGCAATGATATGCAAGATACTCCACACAAGTTAGGGCCGAAGCAATCATAATTCGACTTTGCATGGCCTGTGCAATGTTCAACATATTATTGACCCCACAAAGTCTAGCATGGACTAAAGGCACTAGGATCCTTGGAGGCAAGGGATTGACAGCCACAGTAGTGTTCCTATGCTTAAGGGGAACACAGGAAAGGGTTCTGGGAAATGCCGCTGGGTCCTTGCACCTCATCAGAGAGGAGGACCCAGAGGAGAGTTTGGCATGCACATTAAAGGATGCTCCGGGGAATGGAAGGGGGAGGCACTGGGGGATGGGGAGGGAAGGGAGAGGGTAGGAGGGCACAGGGGGATAGGGGGTTGAAGGGAGGGGGGGACCCGTCTACCTGTTAAGTTGGTATGAGTGGAAATAAAAAATAAAAAGAAGAGGCAGATTAGGAAGCCACAGTCTTTCTACTACACAATTAATATCCTAGCAGTTGAAAGATGGATGCAAGAGGATTACAAATTTGAAGGAAGTCCGGAGTACACAGGACGACCCTATCATAAAATAACATCCAACAAAATAAACAGCACTCTCTAGAACAAAAGATGGACTAGAAATAACTGTAGTGACAGAGACCTGTACATTTATTACTGAGCAAGTACATCTAAGATTTCTTTTTCTCTTAAGATATTTCCTTAGCAAGGTTTCAGTTCCTTACACAAATATGCTCCTCTTCCATTTAACTGGGATTGTCCAACCATGTCTAGATCCCAACAGAAAACCTAATTTAAACACAAACTGAGATTTTAATCTATCTAAAATGAATTCCTCCTTTAAGTTTAGCCTGTAAATTAATAAATAGCTAAGAACATCAGTGATCAGTAACTTTAAAATAAGTGTGTACTCTGATGATCTTCTCTGGATGAGTCATATTTTGAGAATCAGCCACAGCTCCCCCCCCATGCACACTTAAGATCATTTTAGAGAATGGAGCCAATGTTCTCTCTATCTCTATTTTGCTTTAGAGACTGCAGCACCAAGAACTAATGCTCTGCTTTGCACCAGTCAGTATTCTGGGAGCTTTGCATACATTACCACCTTTAATCCTCATAATAGAACTGAATGAGGGAAGATAAAGTTTTATCCACCTTTTATAAATGCTGAAACTGTGTCACAGAGACTTTAAATAACTTGTTCAAATCACACAGGTAGTAAGTGACAGCTGGGATTTGATATAATCTGGATGTTGACCTGACTCTATACGTCAGACTCTGAAATGCTATGAAGCTCAACTTTTTCCAGTTCATGTGAAACAATGGCCTTCAAGAAACTTAGTCAACATGAAGTTCCCAGGTGAGACATTCAAAAGCAGCAATATGAGACTTATATCTGAAACAAGTAAGAATGTTTTTCAAGTTGCTCTTCCCACATATTTTAAATACGTTATTTAATAAATATAACAGTTTTGTCTCTTATTGACAGATATACTAAGATGCAGAGAAACTCAGGAACATATCCTATGTTTTATTATTTTTATATTGTATTTATTTATTTGTGTGTGTGTGTGTGTGTGTGTGTGTATCAGAGGGTACGTGTATGTCCCTGTGGAGGCCAAAGGTAACTTCTGGAATCATACTGGATTGCTTCTACCTCCTTCTTACTTCCCTTTGGGATTTCCCAGGCTCTGCCCACCAGAGCTGGAAGTGCAAGCTGCTGCCACCATTTCTGCCTGGTGTTTTTACGTGGGACCTGGGATCCAAACTCAGAACCTTCTGCTTGTGAGACAGTTTTAACCCCTGAGCCATCTCTCCATGCCAGAAACTTATCCTATTTTAAATGAGAGGCAAAATTAGGATTCTGACTTGAGTTAGTGGGAATCAAAGCCTAAGGTGAGAATTACCTTTCAAGATTGTCTTCCATGCAAACTAAAGGATAACCTTGGCCTTTTTGATTTTTTGACTGTGGTTTACCATAGCTGTAAATGTCTTACACTCAGGAACAGGTAGCATAATTAATAATATCCTAAGTATTTGCACTAGGTTGCTGGCAATTTCAGCCAATTCATCACACATTCAATACTGTAAGAATTTTTTCTTCTTTTTTCTTTCATGGGGTTAGAATTACAGATGAGCCATGCTAGCCACCCTGAATTTTTTGTGGGACCTGGGATTTGAACTTGGGTCTTTTTACTTGTGTCAAGTGTTATAACCATTAAGTTATTGCCCAAACCCCCATTATTGTAATTATGGCCACCTTGGATTCATTATTTATATTCACCTATAATTTAATTTTAAAATCATATTAAATTAATAAGTATTTGGATGTATATATAAAAGAGAGAGAGCATCTGTTGCTACTTCCAGGTTATTTTGTTATTTAGAAGGATGTGAAGATAAAATCCTTGTTATTGATTTTGTTACCAGAAAGAACTCTGGATACTCACTGAAGAATCTCAAAAATTTTAAGTTATTGGTATTAGCTCATAAAGTAACATGGAATATAATAGGTGTAAATTCCATCATAAAGGTATGTTTGTTCTGAAGGGAGACCATGTATATTTTAACATTCATTTCAAAGGCAGAGATGTTAATAACTAGACTTTGAAATAAAATTAGAAGATTCCACAAGATGTCACTATTTCCCTTTTAGTGGAAATTGTGACTTGCTACTGAATTGCTTCTGAGATGCTTCCAGTAAATACAAATGAGGTAAATAATTCCATTTTTATGAGTAAGCCAAACAGCATAACAAACAGTCTATAGAGAGACACATTTTGATATTCAACCCAGCCCTGAATGTCAACTTTGATAGGAGCAAAGTAGAACCCTTTTAGCACAGAGGCTGATGTGCATAGTACTGTTGCATATTTTTCAGACAAGGATTCAAGTACAGTTCAATGATCTGTGTAGCTCTAAAGAAAACTATGAGTATAAATAATTTTCATGTTAAAAAAGAATAGTTTTGATTATATCATATAAAGCCTCACTCCCACCCTATTAATTGTTCCTCTGTTCTATCTTTGAACCTTCTCTACTTTATTTATCCAAATATAGACTATGTTCTAAAACCACAAGAAAATGAATTTTAAGAGAAATATGCTGCTTCTTTGCCATTTCAATGATCATTGTATACTATAGAAAACATTGATTTAATTTTATATAGACTAAGCATTTGAAGCCATTTTCTTATTCTCATGTCATGGTCTATTTTCCTTCTTGTCTTTGTTTAACCAGTACAACAAAAGATCGTATATTAAGTAACATAAAGACATTTATTTCTACTAGTTTTAATTGGAGCCTGAGAAGTCCAAGATGAGGGTGCTAATGCATCTTACGTTCTAGTGAGGATACTCTTTCTGGTTTGCAGATGACTATCTAGACAATGTATCCTATGATACATAAGAGAGAGGACAGAAGAAAGAAGACAGAAGGAAAATATGAAGACTTCATCCTTAAGACTCAGTTATTTAGCACAGTTCCCATTTTGCAACACTGTTTTATTGTGAGGTATGCTTCAATGTATGTCCTTTGGGAAAACATAAATATTTCATGCATAGTACAGCCTAAATTTACTTGGGCTATGCTTCCTTGAGAACAAATAAATAACATAGTGATATAGACCAGAGCAGAATGTTGGGACTATCTTACAATTTTCAGTAAATATTATTTTTTCTTCCAAATATGTCTGCTGCCTTCTACAGGATAATAAAAGGGAGAGAGACAGAGAGAGAGAGAGAGAGAAAGAGAGAGAGAGAGAGAGAGAGAGAGAGAGAGAGAGAGAGACAGTTGGTATATAATTAGTAAATCATATCTTACTAATTTGTTTGGCAAGTATTTGTCAAGCTTTATTTTATGTCCATGATTTTACTAGTAGATGAAGACATAGAATGTGAAAAATTAGATGTCAATTCTTGAGGAACTTCCAGTGAAATGAAGAGATAAAAATGAAGAGATGAAATGCACCCCTAAGACAATAGTTGGTGTCTTGCAACACACAAATGCTGTGGGCTGAAAGCTAGTGAAAGGTCTGCAGCCCTTTTCAAGAGTCTGGGACCACCCTCTCCATAAGTAGCTTTATCTCAGCACAGTTCATGGACCCCATATACCATAAACATGTAGAGTATAAGACATGTACACTTAAATATGCATATTTACATATCTTCTTGAAATTATTTTTTCTAGTTAAATTGGGATGCAGATACTCTTATTTTTAAAGATTTTCTAATAAAAATCTTTTGATAAAGGTGGAAGAATGTGACTATATATTTTCTACTCTAAGTAATTTACTTATTTCGATAGCACATATCTGCATGTTTCATTAGAAAAAAAGATTATGGGAAAAGATAGTATGTCAGGTCTGCTTTTCTTTGAAGATATTTAATAGGTCTTAATATAAAGCAGGGTAGAATCATTGGAAATATTACTGGACCTTTGCTTTCCATTACAAAATTTCAGTGATACATTAACATTTTAAACCAAATAAGTAGCTAGTTTCTTCACTTGAGCAGTATTGTTTTAATCTTTAGTCAAGGCAAAGAACATTTTATTATAATTTGCCAAACTTAGTAGTTTTGAGAATAGAGAGAAAGTTTCAAAAGACTACTTATTAGTTATAAAAAAAATAAATGAGGGTAAAAGAGAGAAAAGAAGAAAACAGATAACCCTACTATTGACATTATTATGAGCTATGGGAGACACTTAAGATAGAGTAATATGCTGCTTAAGAAGTCAATATGAGGACTAGTCAACAGCATGCAAGTTTCTTCAAGTGCACATTAAAAGAAAGATTTTTAGAGCTAGATGAGATACTCAGGTGTTTTAAAAAATATGAATAATGTTGCTGATAGGTAATACTTCAATTTTGAGAAAGCAATTTATATGCCACTCACGTGAGAATAAGTAAGCTTGTGGTGTCTTTCCTTTTCACATGAGAAATAACCTCTCTTTGCTGTACTTTTCATTCTTGCATTACTTCTAAGAGAGCTGCTCAATCCTGAGTCTTTGTATAAACATATCTCACAAATATTTTTATTTATTAATTAATTTTAATTTAGTGATGAGAATTATTATGTTCAAAATATTTCTAAAAGAGAGAAAGTATACAACTGAGGCCCTAAGTTTGATGGACTTTCAGAGAATATATGCAAATGTTGCTTTACAAATAAATGTACATGCTATTTTTCATGTTCCTTTTTGTTTTCCAAACTCTAAAACTTCTAGCATTCCTTAAATCCTAAATTATGTCCTACTTTCTGTAGATTTCAACACACAACTGACAGCCATACTCCCCAGGACAAAGACTTTGACATTTGTGTCTGTCTTGTCTTCTATTTGGCATAATAATATGTGTGCATAATAAGAATGGCTGAGGAGTCTTCTCTGCTTAGATTTCTTTTATGTCTCATCTCATGGTTAGTAAATGCTAGCAGAAAACAAAGATAGGCTAAATATATGGACATGGTTAATAAGAAACGTAATCATGCCTGGAGAGATGGCTCAGGGATTAAGATTCTGCCTTATAATCAGAAGGTCCTGAGATTGGATCCCAAGTCCCATGTAAAAATGCCAGGCAGAAATGGCTGCAGTCTGAATTTCTGATCTTAGTGGGGACCTGGGAAATCCCAGTGCAGCAAAAAAGGAGGCAGAAGCAATTCAAGATGATGTCTGAAATCACCTTTGGTTCCCCACAGGGACATACAGTGCCTCCCCCCCACAAACACACATGCAAAATAAAGTTTAAAAAAGAAATATTATCAGTAATACATGCACCATACATGTTTTCACATGATTATAGCATCATTTGATGCAATATTAATGTGGATCAGAAAATGTTCTAAATTTATCCTGGCTTTGTTTCCTGGTGCTTCCTGTTCCAACCAGGCAGCAATTATCCTTGTTTTTAGATACTTTTTAAGATTCCATTACTTTGGGTAAAATTCAAATCACTTTCTTTAATTTACTGATTGAACCTCACATCAAGTATCTCTTGGTCGTGTTTCATTGACATGATCTTGGTCGTGAATGGCCACTCATTTCCTGACTGCTGGTCCATGCTCACTCAGTCCATTGAGTGTCACTAGGAAGCACTGTCCTGTGCACACATCTGCTCACCAATCCCATCAGGATTGATTTTAAATGCATGCATTTCATTTTAAAAATTTAGAGACTTCAGTATCAAATGTCTAAATCTTCATGTTTGAAAATTAAAGAAATTATCTTGACTCAATGAATTCACATTTACATTCTACTATTTTTCTTGTTTAATTTATATTGCAGTTTTATTTGCTCATCCATTGACTATTGTTCCATTTTCTTAACTTTTAATATGAGATAAATGTTCTTATGTGATATGAATTCAGATGTTCCTTGCATTGAATAGCTCAAGTTTGTGACACTCATTACAGACAAGATTTTCTGAAGTCTTCTCCTTTTTTTGCTTTTGAAATTATCTCATTTCACTTATTTATTTTTCATTCATTTGGTGGTTTATTTATTCATCCACTTTTGAGGTAGAGTCTTTCTAGAGAGCCTATACTCCTGCTCCAGCCTCTTGAGTGTAGGGATTACAGGAGTGTGCTACCATGCTCAATTCCCTTATGTGAAACATGATTTGACATTCTTCACAAAAAGCCCATGGAATTTTCTATCAGTTTCTATAACATGCTAAGCTGACTCCTCAGTCTGGAAAAAAAAAAACCTGTGTGGCATCTTTGTCCTCTGACTACTGATGTGATTCCTTTATGAACAGTGTCTCTCCTATCCATCACACCCCCACTACAAATCCTTTCCTAAAAATTCAGCAAAGAAATATAAAGGGTTTTGATGGGATCCACTTTGGTTGATCCAGTTTAGAAATCCAGCATAGACATGAGAAATTTTCCCAGCACGAAGGTACAATATCCTACCAACTGAAAGGGTCCATCATCAAGTACTGATGATACAGAGGCAACACCCCAAGTATGGTATGGAGAGAGGGAGCTTGCACCCTTCTTGCACCCAGAGCAAAGAGTGGTCATAGATAAAACTCCGTGGAAATGGCCCAACTACAAAAATAAAATAAATCTCTAGCTTAGTTTTATCCATCTCATAAGATACTAGTCTCTCAACTACTAATTACTTGAATATAACTTTTTCCTCATTTCAGCTGATTATTGGTTCCTTCTTCTATGTATTCATCATGAGGCTATTAATTCTTCTTTCTGAGACACCCAATTTTTTCTTATTCCCCAAGCCAATGTCTGGAACATCTTTCTTCCTTGCAAACAGGCCATCTATTTCAATGGGTCATCTTTCTTTAGGGACCTTGCTGCCAGAGCCCTTCGTGGTCATTGGCCCATGTCCTGACTGGTGCTTTCTGGGCCTGCAGTTGAAATGGTCCACAGTTACGCTGAGTTGCAGCAAGTGTTTCCTGGATCCTGTCTTCCTATCTCCTGACATTTTCATTTTGCCTTACTATACCTCAAATAACTCCCTAACAAAGAATACACTTGCCAGACAGTTTTCAGAGATAGTGAGTGCTTCTTTCTGAGAGTTTTCCTTTCTATTGTCTACAGATAAAGGATCTGACTTGATATAAATTTGAATTTAAATTTACTTCTTCTCCCAAACTAGAGAATGTTCTTTATATGTTGTTAACGTTGAAACTAGCCATTGATATTTTGTGCAACCCGTGTGCATTCCTCTCTGTGGTATGTTTGTTTTCTCTGGAGCTTTTAGTTGCTTTTTCTTGTGAAACTTCAAAAAGATACGCTACCATGAGGTCCTGCTTTCCTCTATTACACAAGTACCTAATGATGGGCCCTTCCAGTTGGTATAATATTGTGCCTTCATGCTGGGAAAATTTCTCATGTAAATGCATTATGAGGAATTTTGTTTAAATAATACATAGGATGAATTCCCAATTTGAAATGTCTATTTTAGGCAATTCTTTTTCTTCTCCTCAGTTTTCTTATCCAAAAATTGGGATAATAATTTGATCTACTTTGCATAGTCTCTGGATTAAGTGAGAGAGGGTGTGTAAAGCCTTTAGAAAAATGACAATCGTCTGTTTTTATTTCAGAAAAATTTGAACAAGACGGATTCTGTTGGATGGAAGATAATAGAGTCTGCGAGAAAGATTCAGTATGACAAATCAAAGAGAAATATGACATGTAATAAGAAATCCAACAGAAGAAAATGAATGAGTCCTGTGTAGATTTTTAGCTTCCCGAGTTTTGATAAGAAGATCAAAAAGTGAACTGACCATTCCACGTAGGAATTTTCACACCATTTTTAACTATGCCTCAGAAAAAAAAATCATAAAATTCAGCATTCAGGAACAGCACCGGGATTTGTGACTCTGGACTCCAGTGTGCCTATAAAACAATGAATGGATTAGATCCATCCAAACACAGAGTTTTTCATTCATGACAGATATAATATTGATAATATCCTTCATTTAATAAGTCATGCAAGCATAATTCAATGCAAGACTCTGGTATAAATTACCTTCCATATTCATCTTGCTTGACTGTTTTATAACACCAAGGAGGAGCAAGTCCAACTGCATAAAAATTCCATGTCGAAGCTTAGCCTCTGCCAGGGATCAGGTTATTTGTCCTTTGAGAAGTGGCTCTTGTCTGGACCCTGTGAGAAAGTGAATGCAAGCCCAACTCCGTCTGCCTGTGAGTGAACTGCAGCCAGACAACTAGGAGTGGGCCAGAAAGTGTTCTCTTTCTTTATGGCTACACAATTCTTTCTCATTGCCTTCCCTGCTATGGATTTCTGTCTGTTTGTGAGTCACTGTGATTAATGTCATAGACAGCAATGTCTGCTCTTTCTGGATTCCAAAGTTGAGTATAATCTAATCCTTATCTGAGAATAGAGTGTATGTGAGAAAGCAAGATATCTAAATGAAGGTAATGTTTTGATTCGTATACATGCAGTTTTGATGTTGTAAGATAGAAATCAGTAAATAATGCTTCATGTGAAACACAGGATTGAATCCATTGTACTTTTTTTCTTTTCATCTCCAGCTGTCTCCACTTTCCTAGTGGATCCATACTCTGTAAATTTGTCAAACCATTATAATGACCAGATCTTTTATTTTGTAATTCTAGCTTGATCTTTCCATTGCATTCGACCCAAGTAATCAATTCCTTCTTCAAATGTCTTTTTCCTTGGTTTCTAAGATACTGTATACTTTAAAAGCTGGCATACTTAAATCTCCCATCTTTCTGGAGTCTCATTTTTTTCTTCCCTTTTATAGTGCTTTCTGTAGGGGATCACATTACAGGAATGGATGCTCAGGACTGTTTAGTTCCCTATACTTTCCTCACTATATTACAACAACATGATAATTGATGGGTGTCTTTTCCAAAGCACATCACATTCAAATCATGCCATGATTTCTAAGAGCTTTGGGGAGGATCAATTGGGTGTGTTGTCTGTAAGCTAGCTGCCATAGTCTTAGTCTGTGATGTAAGTCCTAGATCTGATTCTTCTGCCCTGGATAATAGGGAACTTTCCATGAGTGGTATCTATGTGAAGAGCTCATCTAAAAGAGTACTTATGACATTTTCCTATACCTAGCGTCTTTTACCCCAGCTGTGCTTTAAAGGTATCACCCTCCTGCATTTCCTCACCTGAAATTTCAGAGCATGTGACTTGGCATCCGTATGGGTTGCTTTTTAATAGTCATCTTTTCTCGTCAGAGACACTTCCAACCACTCCAGCATCACCCAGAACTGCTCCATGCTTCATTTTCCCACTCATGTGTAAGTTTGTCTTTCAGCTACCCCGTTTTTCAGCACTCAACCTCAGCTTCATTATCAAGAATAAAATGTTTCATAAACTGGTCTTATTCATTGCCTCAATTCTGAATTCAATTTCTACTTGTTTATTGAATCTGTCTTATTACTTTACCCAAAACCTTAATGTCTATATTCAGCTCACAGAAAAAACAATGCACTAATTTCTCTAGCTTGAAAGATGTGTCTGACTTGACTATTCCTCTCTGAGCAGGTGCGGGTTCCCTCCAGCCTTGAAAGTTCTTGTCATCAACATTACCTCCTGTCACACACTCTTCGGTTCTTCAGTTGTTCATAATACTCATCTGCATTGTTGTTCGGTATTTTTCTCTTCTTGGCTTCTGATCCTCACCCTTCAATTGAGAGATGGAAACTATAAGTAATAATAATGATATGATAAAAGCCATGTGTAATTATTTATTCCTTAGAGTTAGTCAATTCCTTTCCGATGATACCTGAAAGATTTTTTTTTCCTCTTAACAAACACCTGTTTAAGATGGGAATAATAGCCTGTGACAGTTTTGTGTTTGCATTCTTTAGTCTATGAAGCCCTATGAAATACCTTGATCAGTCCTGCTTGGTTTGTGAGCAAGTCACTGCATTGTGGGAATGGTTCAATATAGCTGAATAACTACAATCCTCTTCAGTGTTTTACCTGACTAGTAGGTAGTGGAGTTTGTAGCCCTACCCAAGGCATGTAGAATCCGATGCCAGAAATGTGTATTGCACAAATTAAAACAATTTCATGTTAATTACAGTCTCTGAAAATTTAATATAATAGGTCCGGAAACATGGCTTAGGGGCTAAGACTCCACCTGCAAGCAGAAGTTCCTGAGCTTAGATCCCAGGTTTCACATAAAAATGCCAGGTGAAAATAGAGAAAACTTGCATTTCCAGGCATGGTGGGCGGAGCCTGGGAAATCCCAGAGCAAAGCAAAAAGGGGTAGATGATGATTCCGGAAGTCACCCTTGGTTCTCCACAGAGTTCCACAGTGCCCTCTGATAAACATGTGCACACACACACCACACACATGCACACACACACACACACACAAAATAAGCAAATAAAGTTTAAAAAGATTCAATATAATATATTTCTACATGTGTCTGCATAGAAATAGCCTCATTCATGCAGTAATCATGGGGTGGTTCTGTTTTCCTAATGACAAAAGTCCAGATACTAGGTGTTGTGGCAGATATTTCTACCTGTCTAACAAATGCATATACTTCTCTACATAAAGCAGAGTATGGGTCTAAATACTGTTGACCAGCAGGCTACATTTTCAGATGCTGTAAAGTAGCATATCTATCTATCTATCTATCTATCTATCTATCTATCTATCTATCTACACATATACACACATACACACATTTATTTACTTGTATATATGAATATACATTTATTTGTAGATAGATAGATAATATATATATATACACACACATTTATTTGTGTGTGTGCTTGCATATGCCATGAGAAGCATGTGATGATCAGAGGACATTTGAGGAATTGGTTCTCTCCTTCCATCACGTAGGATCTTGAGGATCAAACTCGGGTTAGCTCCCAACAAGTAGTATCTTAAAATACAGTAACAAGTACATTTTTAAAATAAAACTGTGGACTATTTGGAAGGTAAATATGATAGAAGTCCAGTGTTTTAAAATTTTTCAATTCAGGAAATGACTTTTAAAAATTTGGAGGGTAGTAAAATTTAAACTTCCTTGTATTTTTTATGAACATGAAATAAATATAACCTAACAATTCATGCTCAAACAGAAACAGATTCCTGTAGCTTCAGAATCATTGAAATGACATGGAGCTTCACTAAATTAAGAATCCATGTTAGAAGTGTAAAAACCACATGAGTCAAAGAAGAAATGTCAAGTAATATTTAAAAATTATTTTAAACTATGCTAATGAGAAATTTACAACATATCAAATCATGTGATATTAAGTAAAAGCAAATGAATTTAAAAAACAGAATTCATGTTAAAGAATAGTTTATAGAAAAAAATTGTCAATGGTTGGTGTTCACATTACAGAAAGCAGAAGTATGATCCTCTTTCAGCTCTTCCTGTGGATATAGTGTCACCAATTCCTTTGGCTTCTGATGTTAGTACAAACTCTTCTGCCACACTGATTAACCGTCACCAGAAACTATAAGCCAAGAATGCTTCTTGTTCAGCTAAGCTGTGGTTGTTCAGCATTTGAAAGGTGAAACTAACACAGTGCCAGTACTTAAAACATGTTCTATGGGGTAGAATTTTATTGACTTTCTCTTCTTCTCTTTGTGATGATCTTAAGTAAAGGTGATTTTTGATTAAGGTCATTCAGACATGTAGAAAATGTACCTACATTTTCGTCCTGGGGAATTAAAAAAAAATAAGCACATGCAGACACTTGAGATGGAGGTAGCAATTCTCTCACTGGCTACTTTCCTGCTACATATAGTCCTTTGTTCCATTTGTTCTTTGCTGCTGTGTAATTTCACAAGTCAGTTTTCTCACAAAAGAAATTGCTCAACTGGTATGCTGCCAATCAAAAGTCATGGGGCCCAAAAGGCAGTGATACCCCCTTCCCAACTGAGAGCACAGTTATATCCAGATTAGTATCACATTATGGGACAAAAAAAAGAAGTTGCTCAATGAACGTTTTTCTGTCTACTCCACAGCTTGACTTCACTGAAGTTCCCACCTTGACTCCACTGAAGTTCCTGAGCTCAGCATTGCAAATTTTGGAACTTATTATCCACAGGCAGTTTGTAATTTAACATTCTCCTGAATGGAGTCAGGATTGAGCCACTGCTTATTAGTGGTTCTTTCTCTCTGTAAAGAGTGCATGACACTTGTGAATCCATATGAGGAAAGCCATCTCAGGGGCTTGGCATCTAGTCTGTAGAAGAGGTGAACATGAGACCTTATCCTTGCTTCTTTGTCAAGTGGTAAGCTAAACTCTAAGATGAAGACAAGAGCTGTCATGAGCTTTGATTTCTACTGCCAGAAATCGGGTTCAAACCTAAAGACAAAAGTGATGACTGAGGAAGATACACGCATGGCTTTAGGTTGCACAACTGAAAAGCAGCGAAGTTGAATGTGTGTTTGTGTTCACTTCCTTCTTCTTGTTCTTTCTAACTAAAACCTTATAAAATTTTGTAGTCCAGATGCCAATTGATTTCAAGAATGGCTACTATTCTGCTTGAGGAGATGCAGTTGAAGTAAAACTCTATGTCAATCTAGGGAACATGATCTGCAGTCAGGGGTTAGCTCTGATGGCAAGGTACCTGTGAGAACCTGAATGGATTTTAGGAGCATGTTCAAAAATTCTGTCAGGACTCCCTAAGCACTGGTAGGTAAAGAAGCCTACGCACACACTAGTGTCCTCCAGTCCAATAGGATGACTGCCACACTGAAATAAATCAGTGTAAACACAATAGAAATAGCTATTTTGTTTCAAAGTTGACATGTTAACCTAGTTTCTTGTTCATCATCCAGTTCTTGAAAAAACAAATGCCTGAAACTTCCCACCCATGTGTGGAATATTTGTAGCTTTGCTTATCTGCTGAAGGTCTTCACTGTGTTTGAGGAAAAGAAAGTAAAACAAGAAATGAGAATGGAATGCTATTGCTCATGAAAATGATAAATAAAACAAAAAACATATGGTATTATATACTCATACCTCAAAGAAGTTTGACATATGCTAATACGTAGAATAAAGCTGATAATTGTACACATTAGAGTGGCTGAGGACAATAATGTATATTATAAAATAGTGTAGATTTGTATTGAATTGAAATCTCATTGGAATATTTAAAAATTATCTAAAGAAAAGGCAAAAAATTTTAATTTTTCATGTCATTTTCTCTTCCTACCTTGCGCCTTTAAGTTGTTTTTGTTCTGTAATCAAATTAGGAACATGGAGACCAATTGCTACACCACCTCTAGCATATTCTCTGTGGGTAGACTATCCCTAAGCTGAAAACCCAAAATTCAAAATGCTTTGAGATTGAAATGTTTTGAGTAGTGACAGGATGTTACAAGTGAGCAATCTTGCTGACCTCCCATGCTGAGTGACAGTCAAAGAACAAGTACACCATCAGCCCCTATCTATAAGATGACGCTTCCCTAAGGTTTCACACTGTAGTGATTTTCATGCAAGAATTCCTCTAAAAGAAATATCACTAAAAGAATCAACCACCTAGAACTAGGCCAGACTAATCTCTCCCCATCCTGAAGCTCAGGGAAATTTGCGGAAGAGGGGGTGGTAAGAGTGTAAGAGCAAAAGGATGGGAGGAGCAATGATTTGCAAGATACTCCACACAAGTTAGGGCCGAAGCAATCATAATTGGATTTTGCATGCCCTGCGCAATGTCCAACACACTATTGACCTCACAAAGTCTAGCATCTGCTAAAGGCACCAAGATCCTTGGAGGCAAGGGATTGGCAGCCACAGTAGTGTTCCTATGCTTAAGGGGAACACGGGAAAGGGTTCAGGAAAATGCCACTGGGTCCTTGTAAGTCATCAGAGAGGAGGGCCCAGAGGAGAGTCAGGGATGCATATTAAAGGACTCTCTGTGAATTGGGGTGGGAGGCACTGGGGGATGGGGAGGGAGGGGTGAGATGAAGGGGGAGGAGGAGGGAGGGAGGAAACCGGTGTATCTATTAAGTTTGTATGGGAGGAAATAATAATAAAAATGTTTAAATAAATAAATAAATATAGATATAGGAAAATCATTTTAAGGTTTTTTTTTACATGAAATAAACATGCTATCAGCTATTATAAAAAAAATCCAACTGAAGCACTACCCTTTCCAATCACTTGGAAGGCATGTTCAACATGCATTTCATGTCAAGAGCCCAAGAGCTGGCATAACAATTGTGACCCCCTTCCAGAAAGGGAAATGTCCAAAGGGACCTAGAACAATCTGTCATGCTATGAGAGGAATAGCAGCAAAACTCGATAAGACAGAGAAAGGATGGATGATGTTCAAATGTAGGAATACAATGAAAATGTTACAGGTACTCCAAAAAATTTCAGAAGGATTTTTTTTTAAATGAGATGGGAAGTAAAGAATTTGAGTTCTAAGCTTGCTCCAGCATTTGAGAATGTTTCACTTTGGCTGCATGTTGGATTATAACACAGTAGGCTCACTTGTTTAGTTCTTACTATGATTGTCATCTTTTCTTGGCATTCCTCGTGCTTTGAAGACATCTTCTTTTGTTGTTGACCAGATGGACATATGTGAATATTAATTCTGCCTATACATCATAATATTGAAAGGAAAAATGAATCCAATGTTCATCTAAACTGACACCAAACATTCCCAACACTATATTTGTAGGAGATCCTGGTTTCATTATCACAGCTATGCTTATGTGAAAACATGTGAACAACCACTCTACAAAACACTTCATCTCTGAAGATATGGATGGAATGAAATCAGGCTGCTAACTTTTAAATTTATTTTTCAGTTTTTGTTTTAAATAAGACTATTAACCTTATTTTATTTAATTATATCACAGAGGAACAAAACCAAATTTTATTTGATAAATGAGAAAGTTTGAACTTAGAGAAAACAGCTGCCCCAGGTTGTATAACTAGCTAATGATGAAGGAGAACTGGTTCATAAGCAAGGTGAGACTTGAATCCAAGTCCCGTGGTGCCAAGATTTATTTTCCCTTAAAATCAGATATAGCTTTTTGCCTGAGGACATTTTCAGAAAATAGGTGTTAGAGTTTTTAATTTATGGTTCTTACACCTCAGTGGAAACTGTCAGATCTGAATTATTATCAAATGTGAGGGAAAAATTGTGGTGTAACTAGAAGGTGGCAGAAGATAACTTATGGTTGCTTAGTTTGCACTCTTTTCTGTACATTTAAGTAAAGGGAAAATGCTGAATGGGAGGCTTTTCTGATCAAAGTTTTCTGTTTCTGTCTCTGAATCAATTCGTCGTGCCTGCAGTATTGCAGGCGTTTTTCAGCTGAGCTCTGATTTGTAAAAGGAGGAGCTTCCTAGGCAATTTCTTTCTGTGATTGATAGGCATTTCTCCCTCATCTTTGGCTGATGGCCACCTGCCCCAACAGTGGTCAGATCTGTCTCCATAAGCAGGAGTCCTCCAAAGCATCTATAAAAAGAACCAGGTGTCTCCTGGCAGGGACAAAATGCATATTCATGTTTCTTCCATCCTCTGTTGAGCTAAATTTGACAGGTTGAAATGTAGACTTCTTTCAAAATATTGATTAATATGGCTATTTCCATTTTTAAAACTAAGTTAGATCAGCATCGAATGTTCAAAAGGAGTCACAATGGGCTTCTTTTCTTTGAATGTCAGTTGGCTGCTATGATAATATTTTGGCACCATATAGGCAGTATCATTGTCTACTGGATGCCAAAACAGCTAGCTTGTTGACAAAAGAAAAACACATAAACTGCTTATAAGATGCTTGTAGCCATGATGTAACTTTTCCTGATGCTGTTATATATGTTTTACAAAGCAATAAAAAAGTGTAGGTAATTACTTTCTTATGAATAGTCAATTCAGAGGAAGTCTTTAACTTCATTTTAGAAATGGTCATAATTATTAAGAGTTTGCTTCTTCATCTAGGAAACTAAATCTAAAAATTAAGTTGTCCACTTATCAATTTTTCTATTCAACGATGTTGCACTTACCATAGTTATGTAAGAAAATTTAATGAAAATAGCTAACACACACACATACACACACACACACAGGAACCTGCAATCAATTGATAGTACAATGTGGCTCTGTTTTCAATATATGAATAAAAGCATTTTGATTACGATGCTTCTGGGAGTCTCTACAAGCCCAATCAAAATGAATCACTTAGAACACACCTAGTGCAGTTTTCATGGCTGTTAGGGGCATCCTGTTCTGTCTAGTTAGGAAAAAATAACACTTATTAAGCAACGTTGAAAATAGATTATAGAGCACAGTGCTAAATTGTGCATGCTGTAATTGCTTGAGGTGTTCCATGGAATCGAAGATTGATGAAGGTTCTGTTAGATTGTAGAGTTCCAGCTGAGCTTAAATCAAAGGTCAAATCTGAACTGATAGAGGTGAGAAAGAAGGACATTGCCACAGACAAGAAGATGAGAAGGGAAATCCCCAGGGTGGCAGGAGCAGGCAGAGTATGCCTTTTCACTTTGTGAAAACAGAGTAACGTGAAGTGACCTAGATATGGTTCTGAAATATGTCTATTGTTTATAACCCTTGTCCTTGAGAACTTGCCAAATCATTAATAATAAAAATATTGATTGTAAAATAATGAGAACAATAATTATTGCATCCTTATAATATTACTTGCGTTGTCTGCACTTACAGTTGTTAATGTCAGTATGTATCAACAGTGTCTGTATGCACACTTCTACAGATCTGTTCCTTACCGTTTCAGTAGTAGTTTTCAGAGAACATGATGAAGAAACCATGATCATGTGGGATCTGGGACAATGATGTCCTTTAGTTAGATTTGGAGTCCAAAGTGACAAGTAACAGAAGAAGAACTATATAGAGCAATACTATGAGTCCTGGCCTTACTTTGAATCATTTGATGGGCTTCTTGAGATGAAACTTTTCTTTTGGGTTTAAACAATTAGTCAGCAATTGAAAGTTCATTTACTTTTATGCTGCAAAAATGGACATGACAAGAGATGTCTTAATGTGTCAGTAAGAAAAGCAATACAATCAAAGAAAAAAATAGGGACAAAGCAGGAATAACAAAATAAAAATTGATTCATTTGGAGAAGTGAGAGAAATTTGGTGAAACTTTTCCCCAAAAATGTATAGGAGGTGACAAAATTTTGCTCATCTATAAAGTACTATTTTGATTTTTAAAGTTTTTGGATATAACTATATAAATTATATATAAATCTACTTAAATTAGTATATTGGAAAATGTATTTGTCTGTGTGTGTGTGTGTGTGTGTGTGTGTGTGTGCGTGTATGCACATGCATTTCTGTAATAACTACTAGAGAGACCTAATGTCAAGTTGTGGTTTATAAAGTGTGTTTCCCAAGCAGCAACAGCCCTACTTGTTATGAATACAACATATTGTGCATTCCTCCAGACTTACTGAATGAGGACCTTGGGAAGAGAGCCCAGAGATGAGCTGCACTTTAACTCCAGGTGATTCTTTTTTTTTGCTGTAATTATTTTTTTATTGATGATAAATTTCATGATTATAAATAAGTTATTTAACTTTTCCAGCTTGATAAGTCCCTTAGTGATAGTGTGAAAAGTAAAGTAATTGCATAGAACAGAACTACTTAGTAAAATAATTCTTATCTCTAACAAAATTATTTATTCTGGAATTATTTTCATTAAGATTCTTAATGTAAATGTTTATAATCATAACCCCTTTACCAAGAAAATAGTTGTCAATATTTGACGAAGATAAAGATTTTAACTTAATTGCTAGTAATCATAATACTCTGAAATGTACTACCTGAATAACCCTAAAAACAAGAAAAATACTACTATAGCAATGGCCAAAACTCCAGGTGATTCTAATGAGTGCTAACACATGAGGAGTATGATGATCAATAAGAAAGCCTATTTAAATTTAACCTAAAGCAATTATTGCTATACATGTAATGTATGGAAAAGATATACAGAATGCTTTTGAGTAAGTGACATTTAAAAATCATGCACTCCTTTGGATTGTAAAAGCTGTGGTTTGTTATGAATTTGCAGTGAAGAACAAACCAGAAAAATGAAGAAAAGGAAATGAGAGGGGTGATGAGAGGAAGGGAGGAAATGGACGCAAAATAAACTTTGAGTGTGTCAGTCTGGATCATTTGAAATATCCATTGCTAAAAAATGAGTAAGTCGGGCTGGAGAGATGGCTCAGGGGTTAAGACTCTGCCTCGCAAGCAGAAGGTCCTGAGTTTGGATCCCAGATCCCACATAAAAACACCAGGGATTAATGGTAGCAGTCTGCATTTTCAGTCCTGGTGGGCAGAGCCTGGGAAATCTCAGAGCAAAGTAAAAGGGAGGTAGAAGCAAATCCAGGATGATTCCCGAAGTCATCCTTGGTCCTCCAGAAGGACATATGTACCCTCTGATACACACACACTAAATGAATGAATAAATAAATAAAATTAAAAAATGACTAAGTCATAGGTTGCGACTCTCTTGCTGAAAGTTAAAAGATCAGAATATGTTGTTAGAGACAGCAAAGCAGATAAATCCTTGACTTTATGGTCCAAGTACAGAAGCACTTCCCAGATGGCCTATGTTAATGGACATTATGTTTGTTAAAACACCAAATGTCTAAAAGCAAATTGGAGTCATTTGGGTCAGAACACCCTGCCTTAATTTTCCTTCCATTTGGCAGTAATTCCATTTGAATACTTTTTGTGCCACTATCTGTAATGAAGGAACTTGTATGCCTCTCAAAGGACATGTTCTTCACAGAGAATGCCAAAGATAGTTCATTTCAGACTCCAACACAATATAATAAGAAATTCTGGTTTTTGGTAGAATTCAATTTAATAATTTAATACCCAAGTCATGAATTTACCATAGAAGTACCTTTTGGTAAACTAAGTTAAAATATTTAACCACATTTTTTTAAGTTAGGACATATTGTCTTACAACAAATACCTCTTAGTTTAGATATGGTCATAAATACATATTTGATTTGATTTTAGCAATACCTGTTAATTACTTAATTAATTTTTGAATCCATTTTAAATTCAATGACTCGGCACATTACTCTGTGAACACAAGACTAATTTCTTCGGTGAATCTTTGTCTTTCAAGTTTTAATGACATGCAATGACAAGTAAGCAACATGCTTTCCATAATATGGGACTTCAGTGTAACCATTAAATGAGCAGACTATCCTTTTGGGATGGCCAAGGTTAAGAGAGACTGTCTTGATGTCATGAATGGGCCGGATGACAGCTAAGCATGGAGCAGGATAAACTAATGAAGCCCTAGGCACCCCTTACCTGGATACATTTCAAAAAGCACCAAGCACAGAGATGTCCTGTCCATCACTGAAGAAACTTGAAGTTGAGTTAATTTTCAAGGGAACTCACTCAACTCCCCAGACTGTATAATTTCAAGAAAGATAAAACAAAGTAAATGATCCATTAGTAAGAATAAAATATAGCTGGTAGGTATATAAATAGATGTCTCAGATGATTCAAATATCCAGTCCTTCTTTTTTGACACATAAGAAAGTCATGGACCATGGGCCATGGGAGTCTTAGTTTAGTCTTAAGGTGGGAACAGAAACTTAAGATCAGAGAAGATCATGCTACAGTAGAGAAAACAGGTCACCATCAAGTATTGCAAGTAAGTAGCGAGACATCTGGTTAAGCTCACTCTCATTTTCCTTCCTAGTCACTTGCAACTGAGGGGGTTTGATCTCACCAATCAGGGAGGGTATAGAGCCTGGCAGCTAGATGGTAACCATACTGCAAATGGGAGACTGACCTCCTTCCCCTCACTGTGGTCTCCTACTCCTATTCCATCTATCTTTGAATCTACTCTTATAGTAAGATTCCATTTAGATAGCCTTTTATCTTTGGCTAGGAGGTGACCTCCAATACCAATCAGGATGGAGCCAAGGATAAAATTGAAAACAACAACAAACTATAATTCAGAATATAGAGACCCTACATTAATCACCTGGAAGCAGACCAGACAAATCTCTATCCTAAAGCTTAGGGAAATTTGCAGAAGAGGGGGCGGTAAGATTATAAAAGCCCAAAGATGGGGAAGAGCAATGATATGCACTATACTCCACACAAGTTAGAGCCACAGTAGCCATATTTGGACTTGGCATGATCTGCACAATAACTGACATGTCAACAACCCCCCAAAGTCTAGCATGGATGACAGGCACTGGGATCCTAGAGGTAAAGGAGTAACGGTCATAACAGTATTCCCATACTAAAGAGGAGCCCAAAAAAAGGGCTCTGGGCAATGCCACTAAATCCTTATACCTCACTAGAGTGAAAGTTTGACATTCACGCAAAAAGATGCTCCAGGGAATGGGAGGGGAGGAAGGGGAGGACACTAAGAGAAAGAGAGGGAGGGGGTGAAAGGAAGGGGAAAAGGGGGGGAGAGTACGAGAGGGACTGAGGAGGGAGGAGGGGGAGGGGACAGGGGTACCTATTAATCTTGTATGATTGGGAAAAACTAAATAAATATGAAAAAAATTTAAAAAAAGGTCAGAGAAGACGGAGAGAGTGCCATGACAAGATGGCAGAAGGCAGAAAGAGGAAGAGAGTTCTTTCTTTCTTCAGCAACTTTGATGAAATATTCTACAACCTGTTGGTAAAAACACACAGTTCAGTAAAAGGAGTCAGTCAAGAGTGAGACAAAGCTGGAAAGAATGCATTGAAAATGCTTATCATGGAAACCATGAGGGCTAAACAAATGCAGATGTTCCTTGACACATGACGAGTTACAATTTGATAGACCTCAATTAAATTGAAAATAGGTAAATTGATAGTGCATTTAATATCCTGACCTACTGAAAACCATACCAACACCTCATGTGGTAGGCTAGGACCTATGGCTTCTTTTCATGACCACATGGCTGGCTGAGAATTGCTGCCTGTGCAGCTGCCCAGCACTAAAAGAACAAATAAGATAAAAAAAAAAAATGAGGGGCAGCATCTGGTAAGTGCTGTGACTTTTGCAATATGAAAAAAAAATTAAAAATCCCAAATCATTAGATATTCCATTCAGGCATTTTTTGATGAACTAAGTCAGTTGAAATGATAAAATTTTAAATGAAGAGAGAGAAAAAGAATACAGAACCAAGCATTCAGAAGTATGAGGCACGGCCAAACTATAAAACAACTGAATTGGCATCATAGAATAAGAATGGCACATTAGCACATGCACACTTGCTGGCTAAGAATTCTCCATAACGTCATTGAAGCTAAAAAGGCAGTTCACCAAGTCTCTAAACAATAGCAACAAATCCAATTAAGCTGATACACCCTTGTGTTCCAAAATAGAACTGCTTTAAAAAAACAAAAGTAAAACCATTGAAGCACATAGGAAAAACTAATGAGCCATAAGGACACTCGAAACTAGTAAGGACAGATTTTAATTAGAAAGTAAAAAGACTCAAGGCCAGGCAAGTAGGTAATTGAAGAGACTGGATGTTAGAGAGAGGAGACTACATTCCACAAAGGGACAGAAGAGTTTCAGAAATGAAAAAAGATAGTGATAATACCGTGCAAAATTATTGAGAAGTTAGGCCAGGAACATTGTAGAGATGTAAGCCAATCAGTACACAACACAGGCCTGGAGGCTCACTGGTCAGGGAGGGGGAGATAGAAGATTCAGCCTAAAGTAGAATTGTCTTTGTTCTTTTTCTATCCGTTCTCAGACATACTTCAGAAGGTGATGCATTTCTATTCCAGAACCTTTCCTAAACTTAACAGTACAGAAGAGAAACTTATCATTGTCACCATTATCATCATCAAATTTTTATTTCTTTGCATGAAAAAACCTTTTGTAATTTTATTTTGTTTTTTATTTTTAATAGTTTATTTTTATCTATTTACCATTTTTTCCAAGTCATCCATTCACCTAATTTTACTTACACATCTTTTGGGCAATCTTTCTTCTTTGTTTTCTTTGAGTTTTTCTTTTGTTCCTGTCCCTTCTATTTTTATTTACTGTAACTTTAATATTTTCTGACATCATCACTTGGTTTTTATATAATTTTTAAAATCTCTTATTCTTTGACACTTTCATATATGAATACAATGAATACTTTGTCTTTGATAAGAAATGTTTTTGCATTTGTTTTACTTTTATATAGTAACATTCTTCTCACTCTTCTACTTTTCCTGTATTTAACTTGGCTTCTATATTTTCCTCTTTACTCACTTCCACTTTCATTATTTTCACATTAACCTAAATGATTTTTGTTTCCTAGCATATTCTAAATTAGTTTTGTCATTTTCTATTCTATGGTCATAACTAATGTATTAGCAGCATTTATCAATTGCTGCAGTTAGCTTGCATGCTGATGATAAAATCATGACAAAACTGCTTAAGGGAACAAGGGGTTTATTTTCTCTTATGATTTCTGGTTACAAGGGCTAAGGGAACTAGCCATAAAATATTCACATAATGACTTAGATCCTTAATTGCTAGACCAGCATGTCTAGCAAAGAATTCATAAGAATGTCTACTTCTTTACCAGCTCTCTGCATTTTATGTTCCTGTCTGAAGCCTAGTTCCAACCACCTTGTGTGGGCCTTCCCCATCAATTAGACAATCTCTTGCAGGTTTGCTCTGGGCTTACCTCAACTACTAATCATCTACAAATGTGCCCACAGTTCAAACCCTTAACCATCAGGTTGACATCTGTATCTAACCATGACACTAATTTTAAGTGTATTTCTATATTTTGCAAGGTTTGATAATGATATTCTTATAATGTTCTCTCTCTCTCTCTTTCTCTCTCTCTCTCTCTCTCTCTCTCTCTCTCTCTCTCTCTCTCTTTCTTTCTCTCAATCTGAGTGGTACTGGGAACATATTCTTCAAATGTTGTCAAAACAAGATTTCTTAAATAAAACTGAAATAGATATCTGAACCAATAGATTTACAAATGACAGAATTATAAGAACTATGAAAAAGAGAGGTAATATGGCTCTACCAGAAGTTTGCAAGTCTTCAGTTACTAAATTCAACAATAATAGAATAAATGAAATAATAGAATAGGTGAAAAAATATGTTTAAAAAGTTTGTAAGGACAAGTTATCAATGACCACAAGCAGGATACAAGCAAGCAAATGAGTTCAATCTGACTCCTGAAAGAAACAAGTCAACAATACCAAGAAAAATGCCAGCAAAGTGCATGATAAAATTAGTGATATGGAGAGAAAATCAGTAGCATGGACAAAAAAAAATTCATCAAAGAAACTGAGATTGGGGGGGCTAAAAAAGAATAAAATATTGAAAAATGAAAACACAATAATCATGAGCATGGTGCCCAAAAATTCTGCAATGCAATAAAGAAATCAAACCTAAGAAGTCACAGAATGGAAGATGTTAAAACTCAAAGACATAGAAGATCCATTCAATGTAATTTATGTGGAAATTTTCCTAAATTTGGAGAAAGAATTGGACATCCAAACCCAAGAGGCATTCTAGAGCACCAAACAGAAAAGAGCTTAAAATAATCTTTGTAAGCCATATTTATGTCATACTAAGAGCTGTAAAATACACCAATTCATATACCTACCAAGGTAGATACAGCAGAATCATATGGTATCTTTTCTCAGCAATCCAAACAGCCAGTGGAGCACAGAGTGATGTATTTCAAATCAGGATTATTTTCTAGGATTCCACAAGTTTACTCCAAAATATATATGAAAGCATCAAGAATTTAGAACAGTCAATGATAGATGTAAAGAAATAGACTCTCAGCATTTAAACACTGGAGTCAGTTATTTATTAGCTTTCTCAGTCTACTATTACAAAAGATAACCTAGAATTAGCACAAGAAAAACCCAGCATTTAATAGGATAGCCCGAAGGGCAGAGATTGACTTGCATATGTTAATTGTCTTTAGATCAACTTAGAGTAATTAAATGGGAGAAAGAAGTCTGTTCCCAGAACCAACTCAATATGATTAGTCTGGTCCCTTATCTGATTTTGAGAACCAGGATTTCTATATTCTTTCACTCTCTGAGTAGATACTAGTTTGTTTGATTAACATTGTTTTTATGTTTCCTTGAGCCGAGCAATGTCATACCAGTTTCATGATGAAAAGCTTTGACATACATGGTAATTCCTTATGGTACAGAGTTCTGCAGCAGATGCGTGTGCCACACCTTCATGTGATTCACAAGTCTTCCCTTGCTTCTTTTTTTTTCCTTTGACATTTTCTTCTTTTCATTTAGCTTCTTCTCTCTTGCATTCATCAGTTTCTACTTCTTAAGCATAAATACAAGACGTAGAACATGAGAAAACATGAAAAGCGGAGAATAATAAAATATAAGATGAAGACATGCAAATAGAGTTCTGGAAACAATGATGAATCTTTCAGGGAAGAATGAAATCCAAACTAAGTTTTTCAAAACTCTCTCTGTGAGCACACACATTAGCCAGGGAGTGGGGTAAAGTTGGAAGTACTTGGATTTTTATACTCTTTCTATCCATAAAAAGACATGCAGAATGAATTAAAACAATTTATTAGACATTGCTAAATCTTTCTTAAGGTTATTTCCTATGAAAACATGTTCGTTTCCCTCTAAACAACTTTTTAGGTGATATTTCAGCCTGAAATCTAAAAAAGCTTGCATCCTCCAGATTTTCATGGAACTCCAGTCTTCTTTGGTTGTCCCCATTGGGGATGTTGCACATTTTTGGAACTGATTCAGAGAACAGTGATGTGCCATCTGTGTGCCACTTTCCGTAGGAATAGAATTTCTTTAAACTATTTATATTCTGAGGTTTTTAAAGAACCTATTGTTGCAAAAAGTAGGGTCAGTTTTAGTTTCAGAAAGCAACTTGGTCCTACTCAGTTTATATTTGAAGTAAGAATAACTGTGATGAAAACCACTATTAGGAAGAAACTGTAATATATATAAGTGGTTGTTATGGAAATTACTGCATAAAATTGCAGGTTAGTTGGTAAACTGTAAAACCCTAATCAACATACTAGAGTGATCATGAACCTGTTGGTGATCTATAGAAACTAATCCTTGAGCTTCTGCTATAGGACATGAGATATTTAAGTGTTTTTAAATGTTTATAAAGATTCATTAAGTGCCAAACATATTCACAGTCTGTTGAACTAAGAGCAATTAAAAAAAAACAATTATCTCATCTATAATATAAATAATTCAAGTTTCACGTGGTCTCAATTATGTTATGATAATTTTGAACACTTTATAGATTTATTTTTTAATTATACTTTAACAAAGAGGGTAGCATTTCTTCTAATGAAGAATTCTTAAAATATCATTTAATTAAAACATAAAGGCTGGTCAACTTTCAGCTAGTAATGGTACTTGCATGGAAAACTGGAGACATGCATTTAATTTGCAAAACCCACATAGTGGAAGGAGAGAACTGACTTCTGAAACTTGTCCTCTGATCTTCAGACATTCTCTGCAGCATTTTTATGCCAGTTCCCTAATAAAACATAAGGTGTCATTACTATGTGCAGAGAACTTAACTGATTAATTAAATATTGGTTATGACTTGATACATTTAATTATGTTTCTATCATTTTTGTGATAATTAAAATAAATAAAACTATGTACTCACATACAATCCCAAGTTATGATTTTTTTTGACAGAAATGCTGCCCTAGAACCCTTGAGTCAGTGTTGGAAGCACACTCTACCCTTAGGAGATGCCCAGGCATAGGTACTCCTGGCAACAAAACACTGACTGAAGTGGATATGAGACACATAGAGGTTTGGTTTCAGGGGTAGATCACACACATGTAAGAACAAGGAATCTGAATCCATATGAAAAAATCATCCTTGTACCTTTACCTACTTGACTTCATTTTTATTGCTTTGGAGTTGTCTATGATATGTCTGGTGTGTTATATAGTAAGCTCTTAGTGAGATGTCCTTAAATTTGAACCCTGGAAAACAAATCAGGCTACAAAGTCTTACATAAGATCGAATTTTATTTGGGGAAATATGACCTACTGTTTCATATAATACCTGGCCTAATTTTTGGTTGTTAGGTAATCGTTCATGAAATTGCAGTATATTTAATAAATTTAAAAACATTTAGCTACAAATTTCCTTTGTACTTGTCTGTTCATGATCTAGTACAAATGATAAGGTAGCTATTCTGGAGGGCATGATTCTGAATCTTACTGAACTTCAAAGCTACTTCTACCCCTGAGATTTCTTATGGTTTCACCATGTTCCACACAAGGCATGTGAACGAACTGGTACTGAACACTTAGAATCAGAATGGACTGCTCATAAACTTGTGGATTACATGTGTAAAATAATGACTACAGGCCTTTGCTTGTTAATGGACCCAGAATCACTAGTTATATTGAAGTGGCAAGAAGAGACAGCATTAAAAACAGGGAATGAAATCTTGTCATCTGGATGTCTGTCAGCACAAATGTTCATGAGAGGAAGCAAGGGTTAAGAAGAAGAAAGATAATTAAAAAGAGGTAGTAAGGAGAAGACTGAGGTCTTGAGCATCCCTTAGGTATCTTTAAATGTACCAAAAGAGGCTTATCTTAAATTCCTGGATTATTACATTTTTTTCTAGAGTAAGTAGAAATGCTTATCCGTTTCTCTGACACAACCCTATCTTACACTGCTATTTCCTACACTGATAAACTCTTCACTTATTCCTGATGAACATTTTCTTTTTTTATTTTAATACATTTTTATTATTATTTCAGCTCATACAAACTTAATAGGTACACCAGTTCCCTCCCTCCCTCCTCCTCCCCCCGTACCCCCTGCTCTCCCTCCCCTCACCCCTCCGCCCCATCCCCCCGTGCCTCCCGCCCCAATTCCCAGAGTCCTTTCTTGTGCATGTCTGACTCTCCTCTGGGCCCTCCTCTCCGATGACGTACAAGGACCCAGTAGCATTTCCCTGAACCCTTTCCTGTGTTCCCCTTAAGCATAGGAACACTACTGTGGCTGTCAATCCCTTGCCTCCAAGGATCTTGGTGCCTTTAGCAGATGCTAGACTTTGTGAGGTCAATAGTTAGTTGGACATTGCACCGGGCATGCAATGTCCAATTATGATTGCTTCGGCCCTAACTTGTGTGGAGTATCTTGCAAATCATTGCTCCTCCCATCCTTTTGCTCTTACACTCTTACCGCCCCCTCTTCTGCAAATGTCCCTGAGCTTCAGGATGGGGAGAGATTAGTCTGGCCTAGTTCTAGGTGGTTGATATAGAGTCTCTGAAGTTCTGGATAGTGGTTCGTTGATTTTCTTTTCCAGTTTTGTTGCTCCTGCAATGCCCTTCACTCCATCGTGATGGGTACTGTATGTCACCCCCTAGCCAGAGACAGAAAGCTGTTAAACTGGAGTCTTATTATAAGAGCACATTCAACGGTAGATGTAATACTTACACCCAAAAGTGGAATCGCAGGGTCATATGGCATTTGGCAATGGGAGGGGTCAATCACCCATTTGCAAAATGGTTACTTTTTAATCTGCCGGACTATATGCCCTCCCCTTCTGGTGAGTCCATACCCCCTTAGTTGTAAATGATCAGGAACGAATTGTGAACTTAACTAGGTGTCACATTACTTTCTTGCAGTCCTTGATGGAGGCCTATTTTCTCTACTGTAACATGGTCACTTCTCTCCTTGTTTCTGGTGTGGCCCTCCATCCCCATCCCTCCTGTTCATAATCCTTGCAATTACTGTAGGTAATACATAGATTTACCTATGAGCGTCTCAAGATGGGCTGGGTGGGTTTGGTATTAGGAGCCACCTATTAGGGAGTACATACGGCGCTTAATTTTCTGGGTCTGGGATACTTCACTTAATATAATTGTTTCTAATGACATCCATTTCCCGGCAAATTCCAGTAATTCATCATTTTTGATGGCTGAGTAGTACTCCATTGTATAGATGTACCACCGTTTTCTTATCCACTCGTCAACTGTTGGACATTTGGGTTGATTCCACGTCTTTTCTATTGTAAACAGTGCTGCTATGAACATGGTCGTGCTTGTGCTATAGAGGTGAACCTCTGCTGTATGGGGGGTTATACCCAAAAGTGGAATCGCAGGGTCATATGGCATTTCAATCTTTAATTTCTTTAAGAGTCTCCAGACGGCTCGCCAGAGTGGCTGTATGAGCCTGCACTCCCACCAGCAATGTAGGAGAGTTCCCCTCTCTCTACATCCTCTCCAGCATTTGTTGTTGTTTGTGTTGTGGATTTTTGCCATCCTGACCGGGGTGAGATGATATCTCAGGGAAGTTTTGATTTGCATTTCCCTGATGGCTAAAGAAGTGGAGCATTTTTTAAGATATTTGTTAGACATTTTAATTTCATCCCTGGTAAAGTTTCTTTTAAGTTCCAGGGCCCATTTTTTAATTGGGCCATTGTTTTCCTTGATGTTTAGTTTTCTAAGTTCTTTGTGCACTCTGGACAGTAGAGCTCTATCAGATATGTGGTTAGTGAAGATTTTCTCCCATTCTGTGGGTTGCCTTTGAGCTCGTGTTACAATCTCTTTATCTGAACAGAAGCTCTTTAATTTCACAAGATTCCAACTGTTGAGAGTTGGTAGCAGTGACTGTGCCATTGGATGTCTGTTTAGGAAATGTTGGCCTAGCCCAATCAGCTCGAGGGAGTTCCCTGTCCTTTCAACTATGGTTTTTATAGTCTCTGGCCTGATATCAAGGTCCTTGATCCATTTGGAATTAAGTCTTGTCCATGGTGACAAATATGGGTCCAGCTTTAATCTTCTGCATGTGGAGATCCAGTTTTGCCAGCACCATTTGTTGAAGATGCTGTTCTTTTTCCATGGGATTCTTTGGGCCCCTTTGTCAAAGACCAAATGGCTGTAATTTTGTGGGCTTATATCTGGGTCTTCAATCCTTATCCATTGATCTGTGTGTCTGATGAACATTTTCTAATGATCAAAATCTACAGATTTGCCCTCAATTTCCTTTAAACTTTTATGGCTTTCATGTATAATTACCATTATTTACAATCCTGATATTTACTAGTTATTATTGTATTGATATATTATATTGGTTAATTCAGAATTCATATTACTTACATTTCCATAATTCTCAGTGCTTAGCAATGCTAAGTATCAATAGATTTTGATGACTACATTGAGGAAGGAAGTTGGGCGATGAGTCAGGCAAGTCTAAAAATAAATTATATGTGATCACCTTGCATTTGTCTCAACAGTTGCATTCTAGGAGGAGAAAACAAAGAAGTCAGTATGTGAAATCAAAGAGGATGAATTTAAGAACAGAAACATATGCTCAAGGAAACTTCTGAAACAACACACATTTATCTTGTTTGTGTTATTATTTCCTGTACTCAGTATAGTAATTAGCATATAATTGGTAACTATCTGATGATTCACTGTAATGTGTTCTGAACCCTGACTATAACTCCAAATCTGTGTCAAGTGTTTCATACTCATTCTCTAATTTAGTCATTGTGCCCTAATATCAGGTTTTATGATTGTTTTTATTTTAAGGCTGAAAAGAATGAGGCTCAAAGATCCCAGAATTCTAATACCTGTGCTGAGTCTACATAGTAAATTGTGTAGACAAAAGATAGATCCAGAAGTCTTACCTGTGTTGAGGACCTAAAACTTCGATAGTTATATAACTTTTAATTTAACTTTGCAATTATGAGAAAACTCTATGAAATGATAGTTGGCTGCCACAAAGTCAGAATATCTTACCCAAACCTGAACTAGGCAACAGATGCTAAAACAAGCTTAAGTGTTTCAATGGAAGTGGGGGTCCATTTTTTAGAATAGAAATTTTTTTTTCCTAGCTGAAGTCATATTGGTCCGCACAACTGTATCAAGAGGAAAGGGTTTTATGAAACACCATAAGTTTTAGAAGACTTCAAAGAACTTCTAAACTTGGGGGGAAAAAACAGTTCTGTAACTGTTGTTGGAGCTGCCAGGGACTCCTGAGATCATTTCTCTGCATCTAAAATAAAAATATTTTGATATTGAGACTTACCTGTGACACCAAGAACACCAAAAAACCATACATTGGTAAATGGGATAGTGTGATAGTTAATCCAGGGTGTCAACTTGATCACACCTGGCATTAACTAAGATCAGCTGTCAGACTACCTGAAGAGATTTTCTAGATTAATACAGTTATAGTAAGAAGACCAGCCCTAGACCAGATAAAAGAAACATAGAACAGAAGACTTAGAAGATGAAGAGAGACTCCAGGATGTTTGCAGTGACTAAGACTGCCTCCAGCTTCAGCCTCTGCCATGAAAGACTGTTTCTCCCCTCTGCAACAGTAAGCTGAATACATCTCCCTTTCTCCCTTAAAGTGCTTGACTTTGAATGCTCTCTCACAGATAAAGTTAAGAGTAACTATTACTAGATAGCATGATGATAAACAAACTATGTGTTGGACTTCCAGGTAAAATGGCCTCATAGAAGCCAAATTGGAACTACATAAACCAAGGAAATAGAAATATCCTGTCTCACCTTTAACTATTTCCTTACTCTCTGGCATTCAAGTGAATGGCCAGCACTAGCAACAAACTCATTTGCAGTCCTCTCCTAATCATGTTACCACTGATCAGTGACTTTCTGCAGAAGAAGAGGTGCCAGCAAGAACTCTTTGCAACAGCAGCAGCAGGAGCAGCAATCTTCTGCTAACTGAAGTCTGCAAAGGAAAGTTCCAGAAAGAAGTCCAGAATGAAAGTGGCTGGGGTTGCCTCAGAGAGCACCACCACAAGCACTCCAGTACAATCCAGTAAACAGAGGGAATCAGCACAAACTCAGCCTCCATGCAGAGTGTCGCTGGAATCCCAGCTTCTAGTTTCCATCTTGCAAATGGACCACTTAGCCTTGAGGGAAAAACCCTGCTGGGGACACAGGCAACTAATGGGAACGGACTCATGGTTTTCCAGTGCCCACACATCACAATGCTCCAGAAAGGACCCAGATGCCACAGAAACCAAAGGGTGCTGCCTATTGAAAACTTCACATTTCAGCACGGGTAACTGAACCAGCAAGTCATATGAGTAACAAAATGTACATCAAGCCTTTTTTACAAATCTGGTATCAGATAAGAAAGTCTCCATAGAAAACATATAGAATTATTAAAATTCAAAATTAATATAAATGACCAAATTGTCAAACAGGCAAAGAATCTAAATAAATATTACCTTAAAGATGATACACATATGGCCAAAAGTATATCCAGAAAGACACACATTACTCATCAAGGAAACACATATGAAACATCTGTTTGAATGTCTATTTATAATAAAGGGAAACAAAACCAGTGCTATCAAAACTTTCCATAAATAAGTTAATTAATATGTAAAATGATGTAACTTTACAATAAATCTAGTATTTCCTAAAATACTTAAATGTATAGTTACCAAATTTTCTCTTTTAATTTGGACAGAAATAACTGGCACAGATTTAATAGATTTGGAAATCAGGATAAAAAATAGGTTTCTCAAACATACTGTTTGAAAATGTGATTAAGTGCTCTACGCATAGATTTTCTTTGTACTAAAAAGCTTCTACCAAGAAATATATGTTCACTATATGTTTTCAAATAATATCAGTAATAACTTTGCAGAAAGATTCATTATGATTTCAAAATAGGCAATAAAATCCTGACAAATGATGATGTAATATAAGTTTTCATCTGATAAAAAATTATTATATATGCAAAGAAGTGGAGTCATGAATCTATAGTTATAAGATGAGTGCATCAGCAGGAATAGACTCAGAAGTTGTAAAAATTGAGTCTTTTTCTGTACAGGGTCTGAAAAATATGTTTTAATCTTTCAAGGTGATATATGCTACTACATACTATTCTTTGTGTCTCACTATGTTGTACATTTACTTCTGTGTGTTTAATGATCCTTTAAAAACATATAAATCATTAGTTTTTCATACACTTTCTAAAAATATCCTGGTGTGAATAGCTTCCTAGTTATTATTTTAGTGATAAAATGAACAGAAAGGAAATTTAAAATTAATATGCTCAAGATTAAAAAAAAACATGAGTGTAAGTGTGCACAAAAGAGGATCCTTGAGTATGTGACTGTGGATGTCCAAGAATGTCTTTGGAATCACCCTGGATTGCTCTACCTCCTTTTTGCTTTGCTCTGGGGTTTCTCAGGCTCTGCCTTCCAGGGCTGGAAGTACAGGTTGCCAACATTTCTGCCCAGTATTTCTACGTGGGATCTGGGATCCAAACTCAGGTCCTTTTGTTGTATAAGCCCTAAGCCATATCTCCAGCCTAATACATCTTACTTTATAAATAATCAACTGTAGTTCTTGAGACAAAAATAGACTATCTGGGCCAAATAGTTATGAGATAAGTTTAACTGCATTCTGGATACCAAAAGACAGAACATTAAATGACAAAAAGGCAGAGCACTGGACCTATTAAAATTGGACCAGAGAGACAAAAAAAAAAAAAGAAAAAAAGAAAGAAAGAAAGAAAGAAAGAAAGAAAGGAAGGAAGGAAGAAAGAAAGAAAGAAAGAAAGAAAGAAAGAAAGAAAGAAAGAAAGAAAGAAAGAAAGAAAGAAAGAAAAAAGTTCCATGATGTCTGGACATTAATAAGGTCTCTAGAGTGCAATATGTGAGGATATATGATGGAGAGGAAGATTGTACATGAAATAATCATGGATAAGTAAAGTTTAATTTTTAAAAACTCACGTGCACATATATTAACAAAGCTCAAGTAAACTGAAGCTGGTCATATATGAATAAATTTTCATCTAGATTCATCATAAACAAAGGACTATCAGCAATGAAGAGAAACATTCAGAGGAAAAATCTACACAAAAGAGAACAAAGACATTTCAATGGCTTCCTAGTAAGTGCAACGCAAAGCTGAAGACAATGAAATGATAACTTTGAAGAATTGGGAGTAAAAATGTTAAACTGTAGTTCTACATCCAGCAGAATAACATTCAAAATAGAAAGTTAGGCTTTTTCTAAAAGACTTTGTTGCCTGCATTAAAATATATATTCAAGAAAGTTTAGAGAGAAACATATCTACACAAAGGAAGCAAAAAATGCCTGAAAAATAAATGTAAAAATAGATGGATAAAAGAAAATAGTAGTAGACTGCAATTGACCATGTATTTTATTAAAATACATTTTATAGATTAAATAAATGGTAAAATATGCATAAGCAGTTATATTATACATATTGACAAGGAATACACAAAGGATTTGAAGACAGAACTTGAATTATTTTATTTGTGACTTTCATACATTATACAACAGTCTGTTGGATGTGAAAGAAATGGTTCCAGAAAAGACAATCTAATTGGGAATACTAAAATAATGTTATTTTTGAGATTCTTCTATATGAAGGTTTTTATAGTTTTTCTGCCACCAGAAGTAGGTACTGTAAATAAAACCTGGACCATACGCCACTTACCATTTTCCAAAAAAATATTTAATTTGATTCTGAAATGTATGTGTAAAAAAGCAGAAGCATTATTCGTATTGTCATGGACAATAATATGCAGTCACATTGTGTTTGACTCAAACACACCTGGAGGAAGCTAATGTAAAATCTGGACATTTGACAAGCAGTAGTATACTGTTGAATCCTGAAAAGGAAATCAATTGTTTTTACCCCCATGCTTAGCATATGCAGGAGAATTCTGGCTCTGTGATGAATTATAGAAAGGTGTCAAGAAGAGTATGAAGATCGTCTCACCTGAATATTCAGAACAATTGTCCTAGGGTGAATTTCTTACAATAAAAATCCTAATATATTGCTCAATTTACTTTTTGGGAAGAGGGGGAAGTGAATTTGGTTCTAGTAGGAATCAACATGATTTCATGAGGAGATATCAGTGGATGGAGTGATAAAACTGGTCTTAAAAGAAGAATGTGTCAGTATTTTTAATTCAAGAACCATAACAATAGATGAAAACTTTGATCTGATAAATTTTAACATCCACACAAATAAATATTTCCTAAACTCATGAGAACAACATATTAATGTCACATGTATTATAAGCCTGCTTCATAGCTGTCGCTGCTGAATTGTGACTGGTTAATGAAGACCTCGGGTCTATTATAATAGCATTCAAGAGGAGGTATTAAGATACATAGATAATTGCAATCATAGATCAGACATTAACAAACTATTTAAGACTGAGAGACACTTTATGAGGAAAACTGTGCCAGAAAAAAAGGGTTTATAGTTTGAAGGAAAGAAAAATCAGGATTAGTAAATAGATGGCAAGACACTTTGCTGCTGTCTCTCTGTAGAAAGTTTGTTATAAAGCTTCTATATAACCATTTGTATTTTACACTGGTTTTTGAGAAATTGCAAGGGAATTGAGGAGCTCATGTCTCTTAAATAAAGTCAGACAAACTTTAAAATTGCATTTTTGAATGAAGCCAGTAAAGCACACATCTCATTATGAGGCGAAATAAATCCAGTGACTCTTAGTCTTTCTTTCTACATATGTATGTTGTGGTATACATGCATGATATTCATCTATGTGACTTCACATGTGTATGCAAGTAAGCATACATGTAGTTGTACAGATATGTAGAGGTCAAAAGTTGATATCAGGTATTTTCCTCACTGTTCCCTTTACATGCTTAGGAGCTGACTTTCATTTGATTACAACATCCAACAATAATTCAGAAATAATGACAAGAGACACTTTTGTCAAGACCTTAATATTACTATTTATTAATCCAGTTCTTTGAAGAATGAGAAAAGAGACAATGGGTTCAAATAAACTCATTCTACTAATAATTTTTAATATACTTTCAACTTTGGGGATCTTCATTTAAAATATTTGAGGTAAAACTGTGTTTTTAAAATATATGGACTCATATCAATGACTTGTAGTTTTTCCTTCCTTAAACTCTTGGAGGAAATATAACCTATACAGATCTACTCTAATAAGTTATGCTTTGTGTCCATTACTAAACAAATGCTAGCTTTTCAAATAGACATCAGCCCGAGGTACGTCAGTGTAACTAATGTATTTGAATTCTCACATGGCCATTATGACCTAGCCTTCTCATTGACAAGGAATCTATCTCAACTCACAATGGTTAAATTTCTGAATTACTGGTATAAAACTCACAAAACAAAATAAAAACTTTTGATAAGAAAATATATGCTTTAAACTTATACATTTTAGACTTAAAATTAAATTTATAAAAGAAAAACCAGGAAAGCAAGTTCACATAAAAGGCATCCTCACTAGATATAATATAAAGAAAAGAAGTGTGTCTCTGCAGTCTTCTTTCCTCATGAAGATGTACAGATAGGATCTAAGGTTGGAGTTGGGGCTGAGACTGACAGCATGCATGAGACTCAGACAGGGACAGTCCTTTTAAAACCTCAGGCAAAGTAAAATTACAGGCTACTGTTTTCCTAAGGCAAAGAAAAATTATAGGCTGGTGTGACTCTGGGTCCTACTAATGGATTCTCTACGGGGTCTTAGCAATGTGTGCATGGAAAGGCGGAGCATGGATTGGTTTCCCACAGTAATTTGATGCCACAAGCAATTCTCTTCTAATGGAGTTATAATAGACTCTTTACTTCAAACAAACATTGATGTTAGTGGACATTAATTTTCATGGTGTTTTCTCTGAGAAAGGAGGGATTTTGTTCAGGACAATAAGACACTGTTTCAATTCATGAGATGAAAGTTTTCAGAAGAGAAAAAAGAAGAGTCTGTGCTTTTATGCTTTATCTGGGAGTTGTCTCAACTCTTTTTTGTTTTGTCCTCTGGCCATAGCTATATTCACGAGTTACAGAGCAATAGATGGTTTTGCCAAATGGCTGTGCACTGTGGTCTTTACAATGCACTGTGGTCTTTACAACATTTGCAACTGCCACATTGATGGTCAATCTGACACAGTCAATAAAAGCTGTCTGAAGAAAAACAATACAAAAATGCATCATGTTCATTGGATTTGTGGTGAGCTGATTGATTTTTTTATTTGTTTTTGTAGAATAGGTATTATATTGGAATATTATATGAGAAATCTATGTATATCATGGGAGATTGATACTCTGAACTCATACACAAAGTTTAAGGTTGCCTGTCTGTTTATCCAAAGGATGAAATTTTATGATGGCACTACCCAATTCCAAGCCCTGATCTTAAGTTTAATTTCTGACTATGACTTTGACATTCACTCAAGATTCAGAGCAAAGTCCTTTGAGGAAATAGTACTTAAATCTACAATTGCTATTTTTCATCAATTTTTATTCATGATTAAATATGCCAAAAATCCTCTAGATTTTTTAAGTAGAACTAGGCTACAAATTTGAAAGCTTTTCATTATGAATCATGAAGTGTATGTCATTCACACTATTCAGCATAAATTCATCTAGTAAATCCTCTGAAACTCCATATCCCTCTAAATTACACTGCAATGTGCAAATCACTCAAAACTTGCCTGCTGCTTAAAAACATCTAGCGGCCTTCCATTACCAGCATGGAAAGATGCAAATTCCTTAACATGATTTATGAAGTTTTTATTGATCTGGCTTTTGTATCTTACATTTTGCCTGCATGTTTCACGTTTCTTACCTATGTGTTTGATTAATTCTGTTTTCTGTAGGTAAAATTACTTTCCTTTTTCTTTTGTTCCTAATGCATGTCTTATTCAAATGAATAATTTACACTCTCAAAAGAAAATTCAGTGGCTAATTTTCATTGTCAATTTTATTGGACTAAGACAACAACTAGATTAGTCTGGCACACTTTTGATTATGTTTATGAACATCTTTCCAGAGAGGATAGACTGAAAAAGAAAGTCTACAGTGAATGTGGATAGCCCCATTACATAGGCTGCGATTCTTAACTTATTATAAAGAGAATAAAGGATAAAGCCATGTAAGTGCCAATGTTCCCCAATCTCTGTATAGTGGCCTCTGAAATGCAAAGAATCCTAGCTATGTATTCCCACCACGATGTCTTACCCACCACTATGGAATGTATCATCTTAAGCCATGAGGTAAAACAAATCCTTCTTTCGGGTAAAGAATTTTGTCCTGGCAATGAGAAAAGCAATTATTACAGAAAACTAACACCATGAACTGGGATTATTACTATGATGAACCTGATCATATGATGCGTAGGCCTTTGGAACTAGTTTCCATAAGGAAAGTGCATGCACTTGTTGGCTAGACAAGCCCTAGAATGCTGCAAGCAGAGCTATATGGGACATTCTGATAGGAGATTGGGTGACCAGATTGAAAGGAGAAATGTGGGTCGTGATGACTGTGTTTATTCAGTTACAAAGGGAAACCAGGAGTCCATTGGAAGTTGAACCAGAGGTCACTTGTGTTACATTCTGCCAAAGTATCTGGAGTCATTCTGATTGTATTCTGAAATTCAGTGAGTTCAAAAGTAACAGACTATGTTGCTGATGGATGTAGGTTCAATACAACATCACATCTGGGTTCTGTGGCATGGTTTCTGCTTATTGATCTTAATAAAATTCAGAGCGGAGGAAAATATGTCAAATCATGAAGAAGAGAAGAGGTTGTAGTAAGTTCATCTTTCAAGCAAGTCTTGTTCTGACAAAACGGCTGATTGTTTAAGAGATAAATCACAAATAGAAGCTTGGGATTTGCATAGGGACAAGAGTGAAGGTGCATGCTGAGCAAGGCCTGTACCCATCTAGAGACCCAGAATGTAAATCTGCCAACATGAAAGGAGATTTAATAGTCTTCAGGTTTTTCTACTCCATCCTATTTTCTGAACCCTCTTTTTTTTTTAAAAAAGTTTTTTTTTAACTACAAATTCTTTTAATTTTTTATTATTATTACTTATTTAATTGTGCATGTATGGTGTGTGCTCATGTGTGCATGTATGTGTGTGTGTGTGTAGAACCACAGATGAATTCGGGAACCACCATGGACCGCCTCCACCTCCTCCTTGTTTACTCTGTACGGGATTCACAGGCTCCGCCCTACCAGGACCAGAAAAGCAGGCCACCCCCGCTTCCTCCTGGCGTCTATACGTGGGGTCTAGGATCCAAACTCAGGACCTTCCGCCTGCAAGGCAGAGGCTTAACCCCTGAGCCACCTCTCCAGCCCTCTGAACTTCTTTACTTTGGGTTATTCCAAGACAGAAAGGTGATAGAGCCCCAGCAGCTTGTTCTTGCCACCAGGTACCTCCTACTTGTTGCCATGTCTTCCCTGTCATGATGGTCTGTTTCTCTCAAATCATGAGCTAAACTACACCCTTATACCATTAAATTGTTTGTATTGGTCACAGCAATGAAGAAGATAAATGTAGAAGAAGAAATTCATGTTTTTTTCATGGTAAATAACATAGTGCTTTATCCAGATTAGGCCTGTGTAATTGCACAAAGGTAGAGTTCTGTCATTGTGCCTACCACATAAAATCATCCTTACCTCTGTTTACCATATGCTATCGTAAAAGCAGGAACTTTTAAAATTTATATTCTTTGTCAGTTTCATGGATGAATACAGTGAATTGAAGTTATTTCTAACTCACATTATGCAATTTCATCCTCCTTCCCTCTTGAAGCTTTACAACTAGTCTCCTTCCTACTTTCTTGTCTTCTTGTGTGTGTGGCTGGTTGATTCTCATTGTGTTGGCTGCACTGGCTTGTGTCCAGCATGTGCTGGACATGGATGACATGAAAATAGCTTCTCTTTCCTCAGACAGCAATGACCCATAATAGTCTCTCAATGAAGAGATTTTCCTTAGGAGATTTTTATCTCCTCCATGGTGAAGTAGTGACAGGACAAACACTGTGCAGATCTTGTGGAAGGAAACACAGGTACAGTGAGTTTGTGGATGCATTAGCACTATGATATCAAGAAGACACTATTTGGTTTCACCCCTCCCAGATATTCTGGTTCTTACTTTCTTGTCACTCCTCTTTGGTGATACAGCTAAGTTTTGAGAACCGAGTGATTTAGATGTCCTCTTTAGAGCTCAGCACTCCACAGTCACATATTCTGTGCATATGGATGAGCTGTGATTCTCTGAATTAAATGTCTCATATAACAAAAAGAAGCTTCTCAGTGAATGGCTGACATATGCACAAAAGCAGGAAATTTTAATCTTTAATTCCTTGTTACAAGCAGAGCTTAGCTAAAAAGATGACTAATAATTGAGTTTTAGTCATTCAAGTGAATGAATGAGCAAATGGTAAAGAAAAAGCGGCTATCAGACATTGCTAATTTTATATATTTATTTATTGATTGACCTTATTTCACCTGATCACTATTAAATATCTTGAAACAAATGCACTTTTCATTCTATTATGATGTAGTTTAGGGTATGGTTAATACTGATCAGAGGCCTCTGGACAGACTTCAGAAGGGCTGGCTTAAAGTCATTTGTTTGAAGAATTGTCTTGATTGCAATGTTATGGGCTGAGACCATTCGCTGAAGAAGGCATTCGGAACTATATAACGATGAAGACAACTGAACACTAGCAAACATCCATGCTTTGATTTATTATCCTGTTCTTCCTGTGCATGTGATGTGATCAGCTTCTTTAGATTTCTTCCATTTTGATTTCACAGCTGTGATGGACTGTAACCTAGAATTGTGAACCAATTGAACTCTTTCTCCTCTAACTTGTTTGGGTCAGGATTTTTTGTTCTTTTGCAGCAATATATAATGAGACTAGAGTGGGGAGGAATTTGATACATGCAACAACTGAAAGCATAAAGAAGCCCTGAGAGAAAGCATGCTTGTGCCAAAACAGAGTTGCAATCATTCCAAAGGAAGAGTCCCTGCTCATGATTTATTGCCTGAAACTTTTTTCAGCGTGAGTTAAATTAGTGTGTTCTTAGAATGGTTCCAAATGATGAAGGATTTAATTACATCAAGGAGCTCTACCTCCAGTGCTAGAGATATAGACATAAATTTGTGTTTCTATCTCACTCACTTGAAAGAGTTTTGATTTTAGCCACAAATTTGAATTTAAATGAATATAACTGGAAGCTATAGTTAAAGTCCATTATTCCTGAGAATCCAATGATTAGAGATAAAAATGTTTACATTTGTTTAATTCAAAGTAATACTGCAGTTTCCATACTAAATAGCAAAGCCCATATTTTCTTTCATTTCAGGCAGCAGCCCAAGAGGGATAATTTATAGAATATTACCATCCATTTCTTTCCTTTAATGAATGAAATGTTCTAGTTGCAAAATTAGAATTATGCCATTTGCTTTAGCAGTGAAAATTTATATGTTTGTTATAGTATAACATAATATAATTTTAGTCCTCATGAGAACATATATGCTTGATATTTTCTCATGGCAATAAAACAAAGAGAGATATAAAGTGGAAAAGCCCCAGTTTCTCCTTCAAGAGTGTCCTTTCAATAAACTAGCTATCTCCCAAAAGTTTCCACTAGCTTGCAATAACTTTCAATGCATACGCCCTTGAGGAAAATTTAAGACCCAAAAACTACATAAGTAGTGGTTCTTTGTGACTGGTTCTTTCATTTAGAACAGTTTCCAAAGTTCATCCACACGTCAGTTCTTTGTTGCTGCATGTCCACAGTACATTTCATTAAATGAATTTCCCATATTTTGTTTATGCATTTATCTTTCTGGAATATTTGGGTTGTTTCCACTTTTTTGGTTATTGTAAATACTTTTCACATAATGTATATTTGTATGTTATTATACGGACATGATTTTTATTTTTCGTTTCACTTTTTGATGAGTGGCTCAGTGTTTCTTCACACGACAGCAGTACTAACATTTTATGGGTGGTGGACATTGTCCAGTTTTATTTGTAACCTTGCCAACACTTATTTTCTTAATGGAAAAAATCTAATAATGAAAAAAATTCTAATAATATGAAGTAATATCTTGCAGTTTTGGTATACATTTTCTTGATTAAGTTCCTTATGGATGTTGATCAACTGTTTATGTGCTTAATGACTATTGAAATATATCCTTTTAAAAAATTTCTTTTCAATTTCTTTATTGATTTTTAAGCCATTTTTGTTGAGCTGTCAGCATTCTAAAAATATTTTATAGGATATAAAAGCCTGTAGTTTTTCCACATTGTAGAAAATAGTGATCATTACACATAAAAGCTTTTAAGTTAATGAAGTCTTAATTGTCTGTATCTATTGTCTATGTCTTCTTTTGCTTTTTATGATTCATAATTATGCTTAAGAAAGTACCACTTAACCATAGTGAACAAATATTTATATATTTTCTGTGAGTTTTATAAAGTTTTATGTCTTGGGGCTGATAGTTCAACCCATAAAATGCTTGTGATATAAATAAGCAGATCCAACTTCAATCTTCAACATATACTTAATATGATCCCCAACATAGGGTTGGTGAAGAAAAACAGATATGTCGGTCTTGCTGCTCTGTCAGTCTAGCTTAATTGTCAAGTCCCAAGTCCCAGGTCCCAGAAACTGGGATGGCTCATGAAGGAATACTTTACCTGAGAAATATCTGTGAACTCCATGTGTATCCAGGCATGTGCACCTGGATAAATATGAACCTGAACATCTGTTCACCCACATATATGTGCATCCACACATGCACACACATATTTATTTCATTGATTTATTCTGATTTCAGTGAAAGGTGCTCACATATCCTCACACAGGAATATTTGTGAAGAGTCTATTCTTTTATCAAAGTCTTGGCAATCTTTTCAGAGGCAAACGGATGCAGATAAGCATGTGTTTATTTATAAAGTTTTAACCCTATTTCACTGATCTCTCACTAAACTAGAAGTACATTATTTGATCATGATAACTTCATAATAAAGATAAAGTTTCTAAATTTGAGCATTTTTAATTTATTCTTTTTCAAAATCATTTAGCTCATTACAATCTTTATTAGAGCAAAGAAGCATCTAAAATTTCAGTTGGAATTGAAATAACCTATTTAGATTGCTTTAAGGACTATTAACATTTAAACATTAAACTTTCAAGCATAGGAACATAGGATGCCTTTTCATTCGTTTGTGTTTTGTTAATTTCTTTCAGTCACATTTCATAGTTTCAAAATTTCCTTCATTTGATAAGTTTCTTTTCTTGGTATTTTACTCTTTTCATGCCATTGCACATGGAAGTATTTTCTTAGCTTTACTTTTATGTTGTTAATTGTAAATAAAGCAAATATCTATATATTAATCTTATAGCTTTGTTCATCTTCTTTATTAGGTATATTAGCTTTTCTCAATTTTCTGGCGTTTTTCTATATGGATATTTTTTCTGTGAATATAAACAGTATTTTTTCACTTATAATCTAAATTCCTTTTATTTATTTTGCTTAACTAGCTGTTCTGGCTAATATAAAGTTGAAGAAAGTGGTATAAACTAATATTGAAACTACAGGGGCAAGAATTCTATATTTCACCAGTAAGTATGATTGGTGCAGGGCTTCGCATAGGATCTCTTTATCAGGATAAGGATGTAATTTTCTGTCTCTTTGTTAGTAGACAGGGTTTTGTTTAATCATAAAAGAATGTAAGATTTTTTTCAATGTATGTTTTATATCTATTGAAATTATTATAATTTTTGCTTTCATGCTCTGAAGATGGTTTATTCTATTTACTGACTTTCCTGCTTCCAATATGTATGTTTCCAATGAGTCTCAGTTACTGTGTATGAATACATATATTATTTTAACTATACATAGTTAAGGAGTACTACATTATACTTTTATACTTATAATGTATAATGCTTGATTCAGTTTAGTGATTATTTTTGTGTCTTCAAACATTTAAATTTTTTATTAACATACAATTAGAAAACATATTTATGAGTTATAATATTTCATGTACTATTCTTTTAGTATGCAACTGAATGAATTTGGCTAATTTCATTGAGAATATTGAAATATGTTTGTAGAAGATACGGATGTGCAGTTTTGTTATTTTTGTCTTTTTCCTCTTCCTTGTTTTTTCCCTTTGTCTTTTTTCTCCCTTATTTTGGTAGGGAGCATCTTTATTGCATAAAGGTAGCCTTTTAAAATATTTTATTTATTTTTGCACATGTGTGTGCATGCATACACATGTGTGTGTGTATTTGTGTATCAGAAGTGTAAGCCACGATCATTTCTGCCTGACATTTTTACATGGCATCTGAGATCCAAACTCAGATACTTCTGCTTGCAAGGCTGAGTCTTAACCCGTTAGTCATCTCTCCAGTCCAAGATTGTCTTTTATAGAATGAATTATAGTGTATTTTCTATTCTACTTATTGAAAGTGCAAGGAAAATGAGGGTTAATTCTCATTTTTTATAAAATTTACCAGTAAAGCTATTTATTTCTTAGTCTTTTTTTGGAAGTTTTTTGTTTGTTTGTTTTTGCTAATTCAGTCTCTTATGTTTCTTAAACTCATTTTGATAGGCTTTGTATGTCTAGGATTTTTTCCATTTATTGAGGTTATCTAATTATAAATGAATCATTATTAATGATATTTTAAGTGTTTTTAGTGATATTGGCAGTAATTTCCAATTTTCCCTACTATTAGTAATTTGATTCCTTTTCCTCTAGTTCAAGTCACCTAAAAGTTTGCCAATTGCATTGATCTTTTAAAACCACACATCTTTGTTGATTTTCCATTGTTTATCTCTGCTATCTCTTTTTGCATGTGACTTACAAAGTTCAACTGTAAGACTGTAGTCAAAGTAAAACAGTAAGAGCAAGTGATAGGAAAGGGAATGAAGGCAGATTGTGAAAAGCATTTTAGAAAGCTTTCAATTTTGACAGTTGCCCTCAAAATATTCACTCCGTGTTTTTCTTTCTCAGTACTCATATTAATGTGAATGAATTTCGGAATTCAGACTGGTTTGGCTAATACTTTTTGGTCCTGTTTCCCATGAGTTCCTGGATCCCAAATGGAATCTTTCCCTGAAACAAAGTGCTTTATATATGTACCAGTATTAGTAATATTAGTAACTCCCAAAACAACCTTTCCATTGCAGTATGTTAGTATTTTTGCTTACATAAGTTAAATAAATTTCTGTGACTCATCCTAATAATTTTTATATATGTCTGCATATTAAAGGATGTACAAAATTCTTCATATGAGGAATAATAATTTGTATTACAGGTTGCAAATGAACTTTCAGATTCAAGTTTATTATTGATGACAGAGCCCCCATGTTGTCTTTCTCTTGTTTTTCTCTTTTTACTTGATATACTCTTGTGGCTCTTATTTCTTTTTCCTAGATCATATTTTTTAACTGAAAGCTTTTTTCCACAATTTGAAGAGCCTAATGTAAGGCACACTTACATTAGGCACACTGACTTTAATATGATCCATGTGAAATATAGTGGAAAAATTATATTGGCATAAAGAAGAGAATTGGACTACATACAAATGACTAAATAAACACAAATATTTGTTTATCTCAGTTTACATGAACAAATAGATTATTGAACACATACAAGCAATCATGTTCACATTTATTTCACTTGTTCAAAAGACTTATAATTGAAGAATGTGCTATTGCAGTCCATGTGTGTAATTGTTAGATCCATTACTTTTATTTGGAAGTTAGAAAGAAAAGTTCTCTATGCAAATGAGGTATGGCATTTCCTCTACTCTTTCCTTATTGAAAGACAAAGAATCTTTGGTTTTAAAAATCAGAAACAAGCTACCATGAAACAATTGGGAACAAAATCCTATCATCAGCACTTCCCATGCTGAAAGCTCTGCTTAATGTGTCAAGTAAGAATATGATGTAGGATCATTCTGATAGGCACTATCACATTTTGTTCACACAGCGCCACATGTTCACACTGACTTATCTAAAATCCATGCACTTTAACGCTTTGGCCGGCTCTCTCTGAAGATCACACATGCTTCATTCATAGACTGAGTGCTCCATATGTGTCTTCTGGGAGTCCAATGCAGGAACTAGCTAAACTGTCGCCGTGCACTGAAAGCTCTGTCACTCCATATCATCATTGGTCCTGTCTTGGCACAGCCTAGACACTTTGTTTTCTGCTGCTGGAGGAGGATACTGAGAAAACTATTGAATGACAGCAGGGTATCAGCAATAACGCTTGGCATCCGTAATTCATCCAAATCACATTGCAGTCTTGAATTTTAAATGTTGGTTTCCTATAGTATTTTTTTTTCTTCTTCTTCCTGGCATAAAGTTCTTTGAATGGCAAATAGTAGACCTAAAATGAGGAAATTATCCAGAAGTTACAATGTATCTAGTAATGTAGCTACGAGCTTGTAAAATATGGTAGAAAAATTAATGACTGTTTCTATGGTCTGATGTCTCAAGAACTGGGGAAATACCACATATCTTCCTCAGAATCAAAGCTGTCCTTTGACCATTATCTGTGTGTTTAGTAATGAATTTCAAGGCAGCAGACTAAGATCCAGTAATGGAAATAATGTCTGCTTGTTGTTTGGCTCTGATAAGTGCATTTTTTTCCTTTGTTTTCAACACGAATTGAATATAGATGACAATATCTTCATGACTACAGAACTATAAAGAGCAGAAAACTGGAAAAGAGACAAAAATGTATCATGTTGCAAATTTATAAGCATATGCCAAGATAATGAGTTATTATCAGTAGCAATTTCTCATCATTACCAATAGCATACATTTACAACATGGGCCCATTCATTTCTTCATCTGAATTTGAGAGATATAAAAATATATTTCTACAGGAAATATCCCGGGATTTCTGATGCAAGTTGGTGGAAACTTCTCATGCTAAATAGCAGCTGAAACAATTCCAGAAAAAATGATTTGGATATAAATTTATGTACTTTTTAATAAAGTTGAGACCTAATTTGATAAGCTCCATCCCTTTTCCTCCTGTCTACAGGGATCACTGTCAAATGCTAATAGGATTGACAAACTGAGGGTTCTACTCCAGAGGCAACAGGGCAGGCTGTCTTGGGCCATTCATGTTCTTACCTCAGGGACCTGAGGAGAGGAGAATCAGCCATGTTTTCTACCTGATTGTTCTAAGAAGGCAAGGTAGTTTTCTTCAGTTGCATGAGCTTAAGGACAACTCTGCAGTTGAAGAGATAGTCTCCTCATTGTAGTCATGAAGAATAGTAGATAGAATTGCTGGTTTTGCATGAAAGAAAAAGAAACTTCCTTGGTCTAGCCACACCAATGAGATGCATTTGCTGGTCCATTAACCCACATGGCACTTTGCATGCCTCCCATGATACTCATCACAATCTCAGGCCTTTAATTTGCTGAGCTTTCCCAATCCTTTCACAACGTGCATTTTGAGGGCAGAAAAATGTCCAGCTCTTCTGATGCTGACTGAGCAGATTCAATACACCAACTAACAAAGGGTGATGTCTAATAAAAAAGAAAGGAATGAATGAAGGATGTAACATTATTAGTATACATTATTTTCTTATGGAATTGTGCTTCCTGATAATAAACAGAGGTCATGTACATTGATGATTTAAAATTTGAAAATGGGTTTCTATTTTTAATTGACACCAGCCTGTTGATTGTCTTGAAAATTATTTCCTTTCCACTGACAAAATACTGACAGACTTGATTCCAAACATAAATAAGTCTAAATATGAAGTCATATATAAATAATCCTAAAACTTACTATTTTTTTTAAAGAAAAGCATATTTTAAAGGAATAAACTCTGAACATTTCATGTCAAAATAAAAAATGATCCGGATTTTCTGACACATGGAAGAACAACTTACTTTAAAGCTTTTCTTTCAAGCACATGATACGAATGTAATGATCTTTTTTTTTTCCATGCATCTTCCTGCAGAGGAAAGGACTGAGGCTTAGGTAAAGAGAAGAAGAAAATGTCTTTGAGCAAAAATACGATGTTTCCACTTGAGGAAGACAATCTGTAGTGAAACCATTAGTCTTCAGATGAAATTTCTATGAGAAAGCTATTTTGCAGAAATGGAGAGGCCTCACACTGTGTTTAGCACAATGGTGGTACTAGTTGGGGTGCCTGCGGATGAATGTGAAACACACAGTAGCCTGCTGTGTAATTAAAGAGGGATGTTAGAGAGATTGAGAAACCCCATACTGTGTCCACAGAGAACACAAATACTTTTAGGGAGATGTGATGGAGTTATACAACTAGTCACCAGGTTTTCAAAATAAATTAAAGGGTACCTGTTAATCTTTAGAGATAGATGACACTTATTTTTTTCTTTTTAGACTAAAAGTGCTCATCCATTATTGATTGCTGCATATCTGTCTTTGATACAACCTTTTTTATTTTTTTCTATTCAAAAGCCACTTATTTTGGGAAGTTCAGTGATTATTGAAGGTAAAGCTATGGTTATGGTTTTATAGAATAAAGTATTGTTAAAACAATTTAATCAGAAGCATGCTATTAAAACTTGAAAACCCTTGAGCTAAATAATTCAACAGGATCTTAGAAATATACAGTAGAAGGAAACTTTAATAACTCCATGGCCACCTTGAAAATTCAGCGAGTCCTTTTTCTGAGAGTTTCTTTGTCTCTTATCTCTATTACAATCAACGGAATTCATTTTGTGTGTTTTCAAAGTTTGTAGCCTTTGAAGAGAAGTTATAAGCATATTGGGCTTTCTGATATATCTTAAAAACTGCTAAAGATGAGGTTCTTTCTACTTTCAAACATTCTTTTAGAATTTTGCATAATTTATCTTACAAACTTAAAAAAAAAGATTGCTTATTATCTAAGACATCCTCCTGTCCTGATTTCCTGGTTCACCAGCTCTTGTGGGCAGCTAACAATCCTAGGTTTCATACCATTCCCCAGCTTTTGTGAGTATTTAGCCTAAGCCTAGCAGTTTAGTTAACTAATTTCATACATTTGTTATGTATAGAAAATGCTGTTTTCACTGCTCAGATTTGTCCAAATTTCTATTTCCTAATGCAGAAAATTAGTGCTCTCTGATTCCACCAGTCAACTAGAATTGTTGGAGAAATTCATCTCTAAATATCAAAACCCTATCAAGACATCTAAGAATAAGAGGAGTCAGGGAGAAGCTTAATAAAATTAAATTGTTTTAACAATACTTTATTCTATAAAACCATAACCATAGCTTTACCTTCAATAATCACTGAACTTCCCAAAATAAGTGGCTTTTGAATAGAAAAAAATAAAAAAGGTTGTATCAAAGACAGATATGCAGCAATCAATAATGGATGAGCACTTTTAGTCTAAAAAGAAAAAAATAAGTGTCATCTATCTCTAAAGATTAACAGGTACCCTTTAATTTATTTTGAAAACCTGGTGACTAGTTGTATAACTTCTAGTTGTAACTAGAAGATTATTGCTCCTTTGCTCTTAGCTTAGATATAGTGTGGTCGGTTCCTTAGGTTCCTGTTGGTACCTCTCTTGTCATGAAGAACTGTGATCAAAGGAACTAAAGGAAGCTGATAGTCAATGACAAGGATAAGGTAGAATAGAACAGAGTCAAGTCCTGCAGACAAAACTGTTATCTGGATACAAGGCCCCTAGTGAAGTGGAGATGTATAGTTAAGTGGAGATGTATAGAACATCTGAAGGGGCACTAAAGAAGAAATCCTGAGAAATTTCTTAAATGGCCTGTACTGTCCGTGATCCCTCTAATTGACTCATGGGTAGAGAAGGGTGATATCATTCATTTTCTTAATTTTGCTTTTTGCTTGAATCTTTACTGCTTATGCTTATCCCAGACTGACCTTGCAATAAATGTTTTTTTAATAAATCACCATGATGAATAGTAATTTTCAATGGGTAGAAAATTAATTACATTTTATATTATTCTTTAAAAAATTCGGTCCATGACTTTTTATATGCTCTGAAAACACCTGTGAGCACGTCTATAAGAGATGGTCTTAACTGCTTTAACTGAAGTGGGAAGGCTGGCCCATTGTGAATGGGACTATAGCTTGGGCAGGTGGATAAAGATAGAGAAAGCTGGCTGGCATTGCACAAGCTGGCAAATCTGAAAGCAAGTATGCAACATTGGTCCTGTGCTCTCAACTTCGATACAGTGTGGCTAGTTCCCTTGATATCTGTTGGTAACTCTCCTAACATGATGAACTCTAACCTGGAATTGTAAGTCAGAAATAATCCCTTGTTTCTCTAAAGTGTTAATGTATTTATTATTATAACAACAAAGTTATGAAACTAACAATTTGCCTCCAGTTTTCTTAAAATGTTCAGCTTGATTTCTGGTATTGACAAGACCTAACCAGGCATTGTGAATGTGGTGGCTCTTAGTTGTCTATAAAATTCATAAGTAGGTATTAGTGCTTGAAACCAGCTTTCATCTGTTTTAAACTGGTTATCTTGCATCTAGAAACAAAGATATTTAAATGAGATCAAACAAACTATAGAAATCATGCACTTTGCTAGGACTCCGTTTCTTAATTTACAAAGATATGACTCAGACAGATTAGGGAACAAAGGATTTTCATTCATAAAAGAAATATTTCAGGTTAGAGTTGATGATAAAGGGTTATACCAGTATCAGGATCCAAGGGAACTGTCTAGATCATATCTATTGTAAGAACAGAGATGGCAAGAACCAGTGAATATCAATCAGCTTGTTGCCAGCTTTGATGAAAATATTCATCGGTTCTTTCCATCTTAACCAACTTCCCAGGGAATAGTCCCACCCACCATGCTTGGGTCTTCCCACATCAATCATGCAATTAAAATAATCTTCTACACATTTGCTCAGAGCTTGCCCTAACTAATCAATTCTATGTAGATGTGCCCAGAAGCCAACATCTCAAGTGTCAATTTGACAGCTGAAATATGTCATATTAGGTGAATGTAATGTGTAGTCAGGAGATGAGATGCTTTTAAAATGTACCAAGCATTTTTTGTCATTTGCCTTTATTATACTGAAGCTCAAGCTGTGTCACTCTAAAAAGTATTTCAGTTTTAATTTCTAGGAAATTGGGTGGTTGATAGAAAATAGTGTGATAATTTGTGAGCAATAGCAGCTACAGTCTAAGTTGGTAAGAGATGCTAGAATTATCAAGATTTGCCTGAAGACAGGTGTAAACTTACTAAACATTTTCTCTAGCTCCACCTTATCAAATAAAAGCCTTTGACTCATTGACAACAAAATGATTCCTGGATGAAAAGGGGGGAGCACTGGAGCTCCTATGTCTTCTGGTGTTGGAACTCAGTAATATTAAAATTTAATTTGCAACATCCTGTAGAATTTTTTAACCTAAACTTTACATTAGAAACTCCTGTTTTTTAAATTAGGAATCTGTAGTTCCAACTCCCACCAATTCTGATTGTACATCCATAGCTAATAATAGTCCTTCTCTCACCTTTGCATATCTTTAAAACCTTAGAGCACAGAGAAGGGAGAAGTAAAGCAATGGAATAAGGAAACAACATTTAATGGTATACAATCATTATATACAAAGTTCTATATAAAGTCTTAAAGTTCAATCAAGAGCTGAGCTTATTGGTGAACATTAATAAAGTATAAAAGTAAAATAAAAATACGCTCAAAAGCAGATACCCATATTTAGCTTCCTTTTTCTTTTGTTTCTGGTTAGGGTCTCATTTCATGGGTCAAACCAGTCAGGAACTCACTTCTGTGCCCAGACTATCCTCACACCTTGACAGCCCTCCTGCTTCAGTCTCCTGAATACTAAGATTATAGACATGAGTCAACCCAACTGGCTTACATTTAGCTTTTTGAAACATACATACTTTTTTCTGAAGTCTAAAAGGTCTTCAAGAAATGAATAACTAATGTGAATATTTACCTCTGAGAGCAGAAGGCACATGTGTAAGTAGAACTGACACTTGGCTCAGAGAGTTTCGAAAAGATGAAATTCTCACAGAATCAGTATTCTGATAACCTTACTATAATAAGACCAAAATGACCTTTTTTTCTCTGTTCTTCTTTTCCTGAAATACTTGCTATAACTACTAAGGTGTTTCTATACAAACTGCTATGTTAGGCTGTGCAAAATGTACAGTGTTTTGTCTAATATACCATATTGAGCAAATGCCCATGGTAGGGGTATTTAATGAATTACAAGATTTGTTGTCTACTTCCCACATGTCTTCAGCTTCCTCACCACTTATGGTACATACAACCAGTCTACAGTTCCATTCCTCTACAGAACATAGACTTCATAATATTCTGTATGAACTTGTGTGGAAGATTGTCATTGTTTCATGAGCCTTTACCACTTGATTAATTTCTTCAAAAAAAAAAAAAGAAACATATAGCATGTAGTTTGATGCATGTGTCCAGTTATTTAGAAAAATCATGGAGAGAGTGGAGTGAATAAAAGCTTACATCTCAAATTTAGGTGCAAATCCAGGTATGTTTAAGTAGGACTTAGTACACATAGAAGCAATCCCAGAGAGCTTATCAAGATTCATGTATAAGATAAAATTTTTTTTTCTAAAAAGAGTGCTAGTGTTATAGCAAGTCATCCCTTTCCCTCTGACCCAGCCTCAAGCAGGGGCAGAAAGATGGTTCATAAAAACTTCAATGCATGAGAGTTCAAGAGGATGAAAGGAATTCATCCTCAGGAAGGCTCGTTTCTCAGTCTTTTCTGAGTGCTGGTAGATACATGGATAATATTTTGCTATAGAAGCCTAGATTCTACCTCTTCACATTGTTAACATAATAGAGGAAAGAATTGAATTCCATGAACTGAATACATGTCTAAGATCATTTTTTCGCACAATAACATTTGGGTAAATCACAAAAAATCTCTTTCAAATAATTCTTGACCTTTCTTTAAGTAAGACTGGTAACTCACTGTCACTAATTTAGAAACGATTTAAGATAAGGTAAATGGTACTTCAATACATATGTCTAGTTTATAGGATGCCAACTATGTTGCTTCTAATCATAACAAATTACAGCAGTATTGCATGCATTTAACCAAGCATAAATGAAAATAATTTCCCCATAGTGCCCAAGATCAAATATCCACCTAATCCTTTGTAATTACAGTTTTGAATACCAAAATTTGTTATTTAATTCTCCATTTATGAAAGGTTTGTTTTACCCTATTTTCAGTGCAGCATGATTGCTACATACCAAAACATAATGAAGAGTTGAAAATAGACTCTTGCGACTTTCAGTCTCTAGTCAATATTTATTTTAATGGAGCAATCCACTGTGGATTCTATTGGTGTTTCTTAGTTGTTATAAAAATTTAAAGCTCACCTATAAAAGGCTATTTATGAAAAGAGAGTGGCATCAAAACTTCATTCTCTAGTCATCTACTTCATCTCAAGTCTTTTTGTGTATTTCTTGCTTTCCCTTCACACCACATGCTAGGCTTATGTCCATACAAGCGACCAGACCCATCTGTGTGCAAGATCAGTGTTGTTTGACTTGTGTCAGTATCACACACCCCAGTGCAGTGCCTGAAATATAGCAATGATTCACTGAATGTATATGGGTCAAAGAATTTAAAAATGTCCAAAATCTACATATGTTTCATAGGAAATTCTTAATTTCATCTAATCATATTCAGATGTGATTACAAAATTAAATCAGACTGTGCTCCATGATACCTTATTCTGATTGAGATGTTTAGACAAATTTGAAGAAAAGTTATATAATATGAATGTGTTGAGCAAAAAATCAATAATCACATGCTATCTTCATGCCAGTTGTGCTGATGAGTGCATTTTGTTTCACAACATTACTCAGAAGGAGATAGTTCTTTCATAGATAAAAAAAATGATGCAAGACAGAAAATTAAAATGTCTATTATTTCCTAACTGGCATAGATAGGTTATACATGATGTTATTGTCTGTTTATTGTTTGCTATTTGATTGGTTTGAGAGAAGGCATCTAAGGTGTTACCCATGTAAAATTCAATGTATTTCAGGACCAAGGGTGTTTCTCAGCTGGAAAGTATTCCTATAGCACTCATTAGTTTCAGATACAATAAATGTTTGAGCCTAAGAAACAATAAACCAATAAAAACTGTTTCACAAACTCATTGCATAACCTGTAGTTTATATATCCTTATCACCTTATTTTTGCCATTTAATATATTGTGACTGTAGAAATGTTCTATGTAAATGTAGCTAAGATATCTAATGATGTCCATGGTTGGATCTTGAAGCTATGTCTTCTGCTGAGATGGGCCAGTGATATTATATTACATATATTTGTGAATAAGAGACACACCCTTACCATTCCCAAGACCCACATTTATTAGCTAAAATAAAGTTGCAAGTAAATTTAAATTAAATGTCTAATTAAATCACATCTTCCTTGGTCCATAGTTAGAGAGCATAGAAACCAGAATATCTAAAATGATTTGTTAAGCAACTTGTAGGCAACCAATTATTATTATAAAGGGTCTCTTAAGACAGTATGGAGGAAACACTGCAGTGCCCTTCTTGTGATAGGTGAGTGATAGACTGAGGATTTGTATCAAAGCACTCAAACTTCATAGCTGCTGTTCTGAGTAGGCAAAACAAGAACATAAAGTTTAACTCAGTCTGATTCAAGGATGCTCTTATTCCTTCCTTAGGTCTAGAATCAGAGGGAGGCCATTGTAACTTCTATAATACTAAAGAGATTAAAACTTCACTATGTTACAAGGCAAGTCTTGCTTCTTTGAGGACTGTCTGTCATAATAGAATAAGACCTTTCCTCATTGCCATGGGAATAATTTGGAAACTCTTCAGGACTCCTTAGGTGTGCTAGGGGTTTGGTTACACATGGAGATTGGCTTTGGCTTTCAAAGTTAAAGAACTTAAAAAGAATAAAAGGAAAATATGTTCCTTCAGTCTTGCTGTGAATACAGCTCCAGCCCTACCCCTGGGCATATTTTTCAGGCAGGATCTTCAGTTATATGTGTACCTGCCCTGCTCTGCTGTGAAAGCTTTAATGACTTAAGAGCAAATATGCACCGGATGCTGACAATAGAATCTGACCTATATTATTTACTAATACAGGTAACTAAAGGCACTCAATATTTTTAATACTCACTTATGGATGGAGAATTTGAACTTTAAATTACACAGCTGAAGCTGAAGCAAAAGGTAGTATATAGCACAGTTGGGAACTAATTCTAACACTGTAGCCACAAAGAAACTATTATTTTCATTTTGCTTTTGCATTTGACCCATCTTGAAGTTCATTTTGTAATTAGTCTGTGGTTTCCAACTTTCCTTGTTAAGACAACAGAATTTGCTGCAATGATACCTCTATTCTACAAGATGATGAAAACATTTTCATAAGGTTAATGATCTTTGAAAGACACAGGCAGAATGAATTAGGATGAATTGGCGTGAGATTAAAAACATTTCAAATTGTTTTGGAGACATCATGGAATAGAAGGAGCAGAAAAATCTTGGGGAAAATGTTATCGTCAAATTCTCTGGTTGGTGAGTATTTCATTTTAAATATTAGTGCTGAAGCATAAAATGAGTAGCATGATGACCACCTGGAGCTTCCCTGAAAAGTGCAAAATGGTCACTCCATTTGGCCATGGTTCTATAGCCACCCATTCAGAGCATGTGACATGCCACACAAGTGGCTGGCTGACTGGAAGAACTGCTTACTGAAAAACCCACATCAATCAAATCAGGCTCCCAGAGCTCAGAAAGCCGGAGCTATCGCAATCATTAAACAGTAATGCAAATATAAAAGCAATATCTCACCTCATTAGTACTAAATATGTTGTTTATTCTTTCCTCAAGTAAAATGTTTAGAAGCCTGCATAATGAGGGTCTCGATGACAGAGGTGTGGAATTATGAAGCTGCTAAACCCAGTGCGAAGACAGAGTGATAAAATAGATTGGATTGTGCAAGAGCTATGCTTAGAGCGAATTTGGGTGGCTGGATTCCACATGAGCACATTGTTTTGACATTCATGTGCTCTGCGATTCTATTTCATGGTGATGGGGGAGGGTGTGACATGTGGATGGGGAAACAGAATGTGCAGCCTGAAGTCAAAAACTACAGGATAAGAGCAGAGGCAAGGACTGTATTTTTTCAGTCCTTAAAGTGACACCCTATTTTCTAATAAGGATATTTGCATGAAAAATTCACCTTAGCTGGTTCAGATGGTAGGCGGCGAGTGAAGGGACAAAATTCAGCTTCTGAATCTTAACCTGTCTGAAGTAGTCTTTGTACAACTGTGCAACAAAGTCTATTCATAGAACTCCATCTTTCAGTATCCACCAGTACCTGCAGGCTTCAGATGTTGGTAGGAAAGGTTATGCTGGCTACCAGTGTGTGGTTCTAAAGAACTTCCATGTGCTTGGGCTAGGAAATTTAACTTTGTATGAGTTCACATAAATTTTTTCTTACCCAGAAGGCCCAGGCTGCCTTTCTTTCACAGGATTAGCCTTGTAAATTTGGAATGTTCATTCTACATGGCAAAACCCAACCCAAGCATTGAAATATAGAGAAGAGAAGAGAGAGAGGCTGCAATTAGCTAGCTGTGTGAATGCAGAAGTCTCTCACTGTATCCCCTGGCTTAGTAAGGCACAAATCAAGAGTGGATAATTCCGAGTACTTCTCCACCTGTGTGACCTCTCTTAGGATATTCATTGACAAGTCTAGGCATTGTTAGGCAGATTCCCAAAGGGGTATATGGGAAAGCAAGGTTGGGATGTTTTCATTATGCTCATCCGGATTTCATCTCATGCTTCTAACTCCAGATTCTAATACAGTTTGAATAGTGGTTATTGATTCATGAAAAATGGAATGGTAGCTTCAGTTCCACATGGACCATCTAGGTTCCAAGTGATCATTTGCAGTTTTATTTGTATTTTTTTATTTTACTGTATTTGACTGATGAGAACTTCTTCCACACTGCTGTTCTTTGAGAATTAATAGGAAAATGTTGGAGGAAGAATATCTCTGAACTACTGAATCTTGAAAGTTCTTCTAGTAGAAAATTACTTTCATCTGGATGTTGAATTTCTAGTCCCCGGAGAAACAGCTTCTTCATTTGTTCCGGGGTCTTTGAAGTGTACTAGAGGGCCAAAAAAACATTCAGATAAGTGCAACAGTGAAGATCTCATTAATGTAAAAGATAAATTTGGGAAAAAAGGGAGAAGATATGATTTTTTTTAAAAGCTAAAGTTGCTCTTCATTGAAGGCTATAGCAACTGCTATATTGGAGAGGAGAACTTGGAAAAAGCTAATAGCAACCTAAATCAATACTACTTACTTGTGCAAAAGGTTAAATGCAAGGGACGTCAGTTTCTGCCCCTGCAAAATGGTGATCTTAAAACTAATCAGAAGGTGTAGGAATTTAGTAATCATCTTCTTTAGCATATTAACAGCTATTGTTGGAAATGAGGTCATTGCTAACATAACCTATGAAAACATTTATTTATTTTATTCAAGCATTCTTGTGCCTGTGGCTGTGTTTCTAATGTGAGAACAAGTGTGAATGGCATGGGGTGCATATGAGATCACAGTGCAACTTTTTGGAGTCATGTCTCTTTTTCCATCTTCATATGAGTTTCAGAGATGAAACTCAGATTGTCTGGTTTGCTTTCATCTAACAAATCATCACGCAGGGTTATAACTTCTTTGTTAAAATATCTAATATTCTTGATTGTCTTCTGACTTAAAGTAGACTAGCTTCAAGCTCATAGCCAAGGATGATCTTACACTTCTAATCATCTTGCTTTTACCTTTAAAGTGCTAGGATTATGACATTGTGCCACCACAAATATTCTGAGAATGGTACCCAGGACTTTGCCCAAGGAGTTACCTACCCAACTCCTTTTATTGCAGCTTTAAAACTAAATATTCAAAGTCCTTTGGTATGAATACTTGGATGCCTCATTTACTGCTTTTCTATATTTAAGTTTTCTATATTTTGTTTTCCAAGGCTTGAAAAAGTATATCTAAATCAAGTACCATTCTATAAATAGAGAAACCAAATTTTATATTTTAATATATTAGTAACCCGTATGTTTTGTGACTAATGCATTATATGCTTGGGGGTTGTGTGAGAGAAAGATAGAAAAGAGAGAACTATCAACACACACGTGCATATGGAATGAAAGAAAGAGAAATAAACAGAGAGAAAGAATGAGCACATATGTATTATATCTATCCATTGAGTCTAGGTGTCTGTGTGTCATGGTTTGAAATGTGTCCCCCCCAGTCTCATGTGTTTGGCAAGGTCATAGCATATTGAGAGGTGGAGCCTTGCTAGAAGAAGGTAATCACAAGGGGTGGGCCTTGAGATGGAATTAGACTTCTCTCTAGGAGAAGTCTGCCTTTTCAGCAAGCAGTCTTGCAACTCTCAGCCTCCAAATGTCGGCAGTGACGTAGCCTCCTCCAGCTTTGGCTGGCCAGCACCGCTTCCATCATGAGAAACTTTATCTCCCCTCTGGAACTGTAAGCTGAATAAATCTCCCTTTCTTTCTTAAGTTGTTTGACTTTGAATGCTCCCTCACAGCAATAGTTAAGAGTAACGGCTAAACTGGGTGATGAATGCATGAATACATGCAGGAATGTGTTTGTGTGTGTGTGTGTGTGTGTGTGTGTGTGTGTGTGTGTATAAATGACATGAATCTTGTTTGTCATATTACAAATGAATTTCTTATTCCCAGTAATTCTTTGCCTGACAGCTCTTCCTTACTGATATGAATTTCTTCTCACTTCTTTTTCCTTCTGGGTAAAGGAGGATATCCTGAAGCAAGTGTTTCACCTTTCTGTCTTAGTTCAACATCTAAGAAATGTAGAGAATGTATAAAGCAGTCCCTTCTAGTTCCACAAGAATGAGTTTTGTTTCATTTCATGAGTTTGGCAATGTTAAAAATTCTGTTAATCATACAGACATTTCAACAGCCCCTATGAGTGATATTAAAGTAACTTCCTACCCCCAAAGTGAAAAGGCTGAAAAAGATCCTAATTAGTATAATCTCTTCCCTCTCAAATCTCCCTCCAAGTTCAATTTTTAATCATGAGACTGTATCACATTCCTAACATCTTTTCTGAGATACTGTCCTTTTCTTATTAGTTGTTCATCACACCTTTGCCGCAGTTCATTTGACAGTAAGTTTGGTGGTCCATATTAGGTGGCAGTGGTTCCACTGATGATCACATCTATTTTCAGATTAGTATTGTAACTTTTTAACATAGGTGAACTCTAGTGATGGTATACACCCAATTGTTCCTTTTTGCCTAAGATCATAAAGACTACTCAGGCTTTTTATGATTCTACATGAATTTTCAGAATGGTTTTTATGCTTTGGAGAAAATACAACATTGGAATTTTAATATGGATCACCTGGATTTTTAAGTTGTGTATTAATTTGTTAGCATGGACATTTTAATAACATTAAATCTTCTAATCCATGAAAATGTAATAGCTTTTCCACTTATTTGCATGTCACTTAATTTTTTATTGGTGTACAGTTCTTTCATCGTTGTTACTTTTACCAAGTAAAGGGATAACCAAATGTCTTGGAAAAATCATGTGCACACCAAGCATTTACTAAGGTACTGATATCCTAACTAGGCAAGGAACTAAAATAACTCAATGGAAAGTAAATAAATATCATGATTAAAAACTGGGCAAATGATTCATATAAGAAAAAATAAGTGATCCATAAGGCAAAGCAAATAGACTACAGGAACATGAAAAATAATGTTCAAAACCACAAATCATTAGAGAAACATAACTTGGACAATCATGAGCATTTTGTCTATGTTTCAGCTTTTTTAGTAGTTATTTTTTTAAAAGCGTTCTGCTAGTGATGTCCTGTAAGTCCTTTACCCTTTCTCTATTCTCTCTCATTCTTTCTCTTTTTCTTCCTCTGACTTGATAATTTTATTTTATTTTTTAAAATTTTATTATTATTTATTCAATTGTGCGTGTATGCACATGTGTGTTATGTATGTGTGTATATGTATGTGTGCATATGTGTGTATATGTAGAACCACGGACGAATTCGGGAACCACCATGGACCGCCTCCACCTCCTCTTGGTTTGCTCTGCCCCGGGATTCACAGGCTCCGCCCTACCAGGACCAGAAACGCAGGCCACCCCCCGCTTCCTCCTGGCGTCTATACGTGGGGTCTAGGATCCAAACTCAGGACCTTCCGGCTGCAAGGCAGAGGCTTAACCCCTGAGCCACCTCTCCAGCCCCCTCTGACTTGATAATTTTAAAGGTTCTCTCTGAGCTCATTAATTCTTCTACTTGCTTAAATCTGCTCATGAAGATTTCGATTGAATTTTTCAACTCAATGTATTCTTTATCTCTAGGATTTGTTTTTATCTCGCTTCTATTTTGGGGGTTGTTTTGGGTGGCTATTTCTTTACTTTCCTCGTACTGTTTTTTCCATTTATCACTTTATCATTATATTCTTGCACTTCATATAATGTCTTTAGAGTTATCTTGCATTGAGGTTGAATTTCAAACAAAGAGATGTATAAAATGTCACTGAAAAGTCCAAACAGTCAAGGTTATAAATGAGACCAAATGACTTAGAGAAAATGAGCATGCCTACTGTATTTCAGGACTGTGGGGTCAGGTTAGTCCATGCAAAGTGTGCCAGGGGGAAGTGAGTGAGAGACCAGCTCAAACAAAAAATATTCAACAGAGCAAATAATGTCAGCTATTGCTAAGATCGTCTTCCTGAGGCTTGTGAACTCAGTTCATGTGAATCTGGCTTAGAAGATGTCTTCTCTCAAAGTACAGTCAAAATAAGACTATGAAGATGTCAAGGGCTGCTATAGGTTTGACATTATGGTTATGTTGCACAAGGTGTTATGTCGCACCTGCCAGCCTGCAAGGTGTCCTGAGAACCTCCGGCTGTGTTGTCAGGGTGCTCCTTGCCTGGGTTCTGCTCTTCCTGCTGAATGCCTTGCTGCCAGCTCAGGCCGAGGAGGACTACGCTCTCAGTGGCTAGCCAGTCCCTTCTCTTCACTAGCAGTACAGGGTGGGAAACAAAAGAAAAAAGAAAAAAAAAAGTGTGACTTTTACACATCTCCACACAAACATGCCACAGGACATTCTCCCTGCTCCCACAAAGACCATTGGATAGATTGTTCTCTGTTATCTTTAGGTAAATAACTTTCATGATTCACTTATGCTATTTTTATCTTCTCCAGTATTTCCTATGATGCTAACTCAATGGCCAGAAAATGGCCTAAGAATGCTATTATGGGTCCCAGAACTGAAGTTTGATCCATTAACTCATGAAAGTCCAGGAGCCATGTTTTCTTTGCTCCCAGCAGCCTTTTGCTTTTGCTTTTTCTACAGATTGTTTTCTTATCCATAAAGAACAACTCCAGATCATCACCCAAAATAGAAACCAAGTCCCACAGTAACACGCAGATGTTCATCTAGCCTTCTAGTAAGACACTGGCCATCATCTATTATTTGTTTAGTTTCTTTCCCTGTCACTGTGATACAATATCCTGAGAAAGGCAACTTATGAGACAAAATGCTCATTTGGGCTTAAAAATTCCATCATGATGAGGAAATCAAAGTGGCAAGAGTTTGAAGTTGCTTTTCTCATTGTATCCACACACAGGAAACAGAGAATGATGAATGAATGTTATGCTCAGCTCCCTTTCTTCATTTATACAGTACATTTACCCCAGCCAGGAATGGTGCCACCCATAATAGATGGGTCATCTCATCTCAAATAACATAATCAAGATACAGTCATATCCAGAGGCCCACTTCTCAGGTGATTCTAATTTTACCAAGTTGACAATTCATTCAAATCATCACACTTACTTGCATTGTTTTTCTCATTTTTGTAGCAGAAATGTTTCCACTTAAACATATGATTATATGAAGTTTGAGCTGGAATTTTCCTTCCTGCTAGCTTCAGAATACTGAAAGATGCTGTGCAGGCAGCTGCAGGGGTGGGGGGAGGAAATCATCAATGACATTTCCAGCCTTGGGCCTTGTATACTAGAACAACTTGCCAGGCACGGTATTTCAACTGGTGCTCTAGAGGGGTAACCAAATGATTTCGGATTAGCTTTGAGATCAACTCCGCAACAGGAAATTCTTGTCTGACACTTCCAATCTGATCAAAGAGCCAAGGTTGGGGAGGACATAGTAACTAGGTGTAACCAACTACTTTTGTTTGGCATGCTATCAAATCACCTCCTAAATATTTGTGTTAATACCCACAAACTAGTGTTATCCTCAACCTTGATCAAGGACGTTTCTACTTACAGTGAATGGCAGGTAATGCAGAGGCTCGTGTGGTCAAGTTGCTCAAAACACTTGACTGTTGAGTGCTGAGACTTCAACTGGGAACCCATATCATTTCCTCTATGGTTCAGGAAACATTGCAGAAGAGAAGGCGGAAACAATGCAACAGATGGACAGTGGGAAGTTGAGCTGTGAAAACAGGTCTTGTTAGCCTGATATAATTGTAACACCAATGAATTCATAGAAGCTATGGTTGCCTGCATAAGATCTGCTCAAGACCAGGCCAGAAAACATTCAGTCACAGATGGGAGATCTCATGGGGCTTCAAGTCATCCAGGAGAGCTAAGGGCCAGGGATTCTTGGGGAAAGGAAGTCATTGTCTTTAATGATGTAACCACTTCTGAGGTATTCATGTTCCTGTTCATAGTACATACCCTTGGGGAAAGGAAGTCATTGTCTTTAGTGATGTAACCACTTCTGAGGTATTCATGTTCCTGTTCATAGTACATACCCATTATGTCTTGATTGTACTAAATACAGATGTGTGAAATTGGAAAAAAATACTTATAAAACAGAGACCTGAAAACAGGCATCCCTGGTCAAGTGCAGTGGGTCAGAAAGCCAAATAAAACCTAAACAAAACAAACTGGAATGTGGGATAGGATTCGGACAAGGACTCATGGAGGTAAGAAGAGAAAAAAGAGGGAATGAAGAGATGAATGGGAACAGGGTGCATTATAAAGGTACACAAAGTCATAATAGAGAATAAATTAATAGAAAGTTTTTTAATATTCAAAATATGGTCACAGTTGATGCATTCCATCTGTAATCTAATTCATTTCTATTTATAATTTCAGCATCTGTGGAATAACTTAATATCATAGCTCAGTCCTCTCTCTTTGTATATCTGATTGATATACTTGCTTATCTCTTACTTTCTTTATCAATTATATTGAATTAAAAAACCTACATGATTAAGCATATCTACTTTTAGCCTCAAAAACCTCCAAATAAAAGAATGGCAATGAATTTAATTGAAAAACAGTTGCTTTCTTTTTTAATGAAATCTTTCCAAACGATGCTTCCCAAGCAATCACAAGAAGTGGAAAGACTACATATAACCTAGCTTATAAAGGAAATACCTGAAGCTGAAGCTTTCTGTTCTCTGTTCATAAAATATTAAATATTGGCTAATATGGTCAATTTGCTATTAATTCAACAAGGAGCTGAGATAATCAATTTATTTATTTTTTTTTTGGCTAACTCTTTTTTTTTTTTATTAAAAAATTTAATTATACATTTTAAAATTTTTTACCAGTTCCCTCCCTCCCCCCTCCTCCCCCTCCCCTTCCCCCAGTGCCTCCCCCCCAATTCCCAGAGAGTCCTTTATTGTATACGCCTAACTCTTCATTGGGTCTTCCTCTCCGATGACATATAAGGACCCAGTGGCATTTCCATAAGCCCTTTCTCTTGTTCCCCTTAAGCATAGATCACTACTATGCTGTCAATCCCTTGCCTCCAGGGGTCTCGGTGCCCTTAACAGATGCTAGACTTTATGAGGTCAACAGTGCGCGCTGGACATTGCGCAGGGCATGCAAAGTCCCATTACGATTGCTTTGGCCCCAACTATTGTTGAGAATCTTGCAGATCGTTGCTCCTCCCATCCTTTTGCTCTTACAATCTTACCGCCCCCTCTTCCGCAAATGTCCCTGAGCTCCAGGATGGGGAGAGATTAGGCTGGCCTAGTTCCTATGTGATTGACATAGTCTCTGAAGTTCTGGATTGTGGTTTGTGATTTTCTCTTGCAGTTTTGCTACTCCTGCAATTCCCTTCACTCCATTCTGCTGGGCACTGTATGTCACCCCCCTGGCCAGAGACAAAAAGCTGTTAAACTGGAGTCTTGTTGTAATAGCACATTCAAGGGTAGATGTAATAAGAGTAGGAAACCTCCCTGAGGGAGGGGTCCATCACCCATTTGCAAAATGATTACTTTTTATCTGCTAGGCATATAGTCTAGACTATATGCCCTCCCCTTCTGGTGAGATCAGGAAAGAACGTCTGTGAACTTAACCAGGTTTCTCATTACTTACTTGCAGACCTTGATGGAGGCCTATTTTCTCTGCTGTAACATGGTGAGATAATCAATTTATAAAGAGAAGATCAGGAGTTGGTGGTATACCTTGATAGATGAACACTTGTCCCATGTGCACAAAGCCCTAGGTTACATAATCATGTCTGCAAGAAAAAATTTATTTTGGCTAAATTTAAGAGCCCATAGTTCTAGGTGACATGTTGAAGCCAAACCACTTATCTCATGCCACTCAAAGGCCAGATGAGAATCACCATGGTTTCCTCCTTCAACAGTGCTTGAAGGGAACCCAGCTCTGGTCCCCAGAACCCCAGTTGGTCCTGCAGATTCACAGCCTTCTTCCATCTTCTCCTTGTATCATCCCAAGGCCGGGACCCAAGACTCTGAGGCTGCCATCAACAGCCAGATCAACCTGGAGCTCAACACCTCCTATGTCTATCTGTACATGTCTTGCTGCTTCGACCACAATGATGTGGCTCTGAAGAATTTTGCCAAGTACTTTCTTCTCATGAGGAGACGGAGCATGTGGAGAAACTGATGAAGCTGCAGAACCAGTGTTACAGTGGGATCTTTCTGCAGGATATCAAGAGACCAGGAGAAGGGGTGAATATGATGGAGTGTGCATTGCACTTGGGTAAAAGCAGGAATCAGTCACTACTGGAACTGCACAAACTGGCCACTGACAAAAATGACCTCCACTTGTATGACTTCATTGAGACCCATTACCTGAATGAACAGGTGAAATCCATCAAAGAACATAACCAACCTACACAAGATGGGAGTCCCTGGAATCTGGCATCGCCAAGTATCTCTTTGATAAACATACTCTGGAACACAGTGACTGGAATTAAGCTGGCATCTCCAAAGCCACAAAGTGATTTTGCTGGCCACCAAGGGAATGTGCATGCATGCATGCTGAGGCTACCGTTACCTTTTCTATAAGTCGTACCAAAATATTCGCCTAAGTTTTCAGTTTGTACCATTCATTCAAATAAAAAGATTTGGTTATCCCCTAAAAAAAGAGAATGAAAAAGGAAAGGAAAAAGAATTTGTCACCTTCAGGTGCATATTCCCAGTGACCCAAGACTTCTCACTGTACTTGACTTTTAGAGGTTATATCACATTGCAATATTGGCCCCTCAGGACATGGCTTTGCTAATAGGAACCTTTGCAGATATTTAGGATTCAAACCATGGCGAGTTGCTTTGAATATTTGTTGAGCGTAAAGCACAGACCTGAAGACAGGAAAAAGGAGAATTAAATCTTGGTTTTTCTATTTCAGAGAATTACAAATTCTGCACAAAAATATTGTATGACATTTCTAAAATGGGCATAATGCAATCTTGAGTGCTGGGGGGTGTTCAGCTAGCACTATCCCACTGAATCACACCTTCAGCCCATCACAGCATGTTTGTGATTTTAAAACAAAATCTGAACACAAATTGTATTTTCTCTTTGAGCTCTAATTTTCTAATATAGAATAGTCTGTGTATCTTATCAATGTTAATGCAAGTTCTTTATATTTTTATGAAAGTTGTATACATTGGAATGAGTTCCTACACTTCTATTTACTGTCTAGGTTAATCTAATGCCTAAGGAATCAATCCTTTGTGCAAATGTGCCAAATCAACTTGGAGCTGCCTGATAGGTTCTCACACCTTTAATGGTCATAAGACAACATTTTATGTTGCCAGATGCAATCCAGATGGCACATATTAATTTATATATGGATATGGGAAAATATATAGTTTCCATCTGAGGTCTTTTAAGTGTGATTTTTAAGTTGATGTGAACATTGCTTTTTTTTCTACTTTGAATCATAATGTGAGTCAAAATATGGCTCCCAGGTGAATGAACACGTTCCTGCTGCGCTTGGCATCGGTCTGTGTTTCTGAGCTGCGACTTCTGAATGAATTTCTATCTCTGCAGACTTACTTTCAACTGGCTGGAAAAACAATGTGATAGTGTCAAGTAACTCTCATCATCTTGAAAGACAGTGCTGATAAGATAAATTTAGAACATCTTTCATCTCATTTTCAGTATTAACAACTGTGCTAGCATGTTGCCAGCAGACGTACATGTGTGATAAAGTGTAGACATTTTCATGCTTTAATCTCTCCTGTTCTGATAAATATTAGACAGAAGGTGATATTGAAACACCGTTCCAAATCTCTAGATTTTTCAGAGAAAAGAACCTACCTTAAGGTCATTATAAAATTATTTACAAAGGAAACTGGTAGGCCAATTCAGTAGAAAAAAGCTAGGATTGTGGTCTCTTCTCCATTTCAGGATGACTTTGAGGTGCACTGTTTAAAGAAAACCAAATGAGTGAGCATTTTATACCAGTATTTGGAGTGTATTTTTCAGAAGACGTGATAAGGTTTATTAAACACACTTATTTCATATTTCTCTCCACCTTTTCCTTTCCTGTTGCTATATTCTATGTTTTAGCCTATCATTATTTGATGGACATCAGTACTTACATTTTTTTGCATATTTAGTATGAGTGTAGATAGATAGACACACATCAGTGGCCAGAAAATTCTGCCCCAAATTTAAAGTTGCTATACTGATACCTACTTATATATTCTGAGTAATGAATTTCAAATTATGTGAGAATATCACAAGCAGAGTTCCAGACATATCTTTGGGCATGGTCTGATTAATAACCCTCCCTATATCCCCTCCCACGAGTCTTCTGCTGTGAAACTTGGAGAATTAACTTATATTTGGCTTTCCTTATTATTTTTGCATATAAATTAGAATGCTTAAAGCCTCCAGCAATCTTGTTCACTAAGTCAAAGGAATAAAAGAAAGTGACAAAACAGAGGAATTTCTAAGCAGAGCATATACATTCCTTAAAATAAAAAGCTATTTAACTGCACATCCAGCGTGCACAAAGGTACTCAGATTCCTATAGTGCTTAACATTCTCATTCACAGTAGCACAAAGCCACCTACTCCCCTCACCTTCTTCCCTCTGTTATTTCCCCCTCAGTAAAGCTTGCATGCACACAGAGCACAATCTCCCAACACCCCCATAGGTTACTATTGAAACAGCAATGCCAGTTCTTGCACTTCTTCTGTGAGGACAACGTGATGGATGTTATTTTGCATATAGGTAGGATGTACATACACTTTGTTTTCTCCCACTACCCCCTGCTATCTTATGTAATAACATAAGAGAGAAAGCCACATCTTTGAGGGTTAACTAATATTTCCATATAAAATCCAACTTCAGCCTGCTGAAGCCCTTACCACAGAAAATGAACACAGATCTAGAAACTAAGTCAAAAGACATTGCTCCAATCTAAGTCCCTTTGCCCACAACTACTCTGAGGCAAACAGATTGCTAAGATGGCTCTCAAAATCTCTACCCCTGATGCTTACTTCTGTGTGTAATATTTTTTCTTGGACAAGGACTAGACAAAATGAATGAATTCTGAATACTAGAATAGCACAACAATGAGATATTAACTCATTAACATATCATGGGTTCCATCTTGCTAGCTTATTTTATTTTCTTGGTTAGCATACTTTGGTTTTTCTTTACTCATTCTCATGTGTGTATGTGTGAGGGGATGCATGAATGTATATATGTGTATTTGTATTTGTGTGGCTGCAAACTGTGAGAAAGTTCATGTGCACGTATGGACGCACGATTGGAGGGTTGAGACAGTATCACCCTTAGTCTCTCCTTCACCCTATTCCTTTCAGTCCTAGTCATTATCAAGCCCAGAACTCACTTCAATGGGGCTGCTCTGCTGAGCTTCTATGCTCTGGAGACTTCTAGCATCTGTCTTCCAGAGCTGGAATTACAGGTAGGCCTCCCTATCCACTTGGAAATTTCCCTGGAGAGAACAAGGACCAAAACTAAAGAATCTCTGAGAAGTATAGCATCTGAACTCCTATGTAATGCTATTATTCAGTGACTTGATGTGTTCAAATTGGTATCTACACCAATTTCAATTCTCTTGCTTGTGGAGGAAACTCCTTGATGGCTCCTTGCCAGCACTTGGTTATGTCCCTAAATGAAGCAACTTGTCATGTGAAAAGACCAGCATTACATGAAACTGGACTAGCCCCTGTTTAGTAAGAAGCTAAGGCTGTCAAAACTGAAGGCACTAGAAAACGGATCTTTCCTTCTCTTGAACCTTCAGAAGAAACCCCAGCCTTGCATGATCTTGCTGATACAAGCTTTGGGTGACATCATGAAGCAGAGGGCTCAGGAAGCATCATCACCTACATTTCAGACCCAGAGAAAACAAAAGTGGAAAAAGTGTTACAACACCTTAAGCTTTTAACATTGTGATGATTTCTTCTATAATAATAGATATTTAGCATCCTCATAAAAGAATACTTTTGGACCCCCTGATGTGCATGTGAATCAAAGGTTTGTAGCTAGACTCACCAGTTTGGGTTTCAACTGATACTTTATAATATCCATCCATCAGCTTCTTCCTGGGAGGCGCAACTATAAAAGGAACCTCTTAAAAGTCATTGGGTACCAAGGCTTCGTACAGTCTTAATTTGTACCTGGGTGTAGACACCAATTTGAACACATCAAGTCACTGAATAATAGCACTACATAGGAGTTCAGATGCTATACTTCTCAGAGATTCTTTAGTTTGGTCCTTGTTCTCTCCTATATGAGGACTTATCATTTAAGTGACATCTTTAATCTGGTAATCTAAAATATTTATAAAGATTAATTAATTTAATTGCCTTGCCATCATTGGTTAAATATAGTGGTTATGCTTAAACTAGTAAGATGTGCTCTGCAATTTAAACTAGATAACATACATATAACATAATAACTAACAGTTGTTTTAACCCCCTTTTGTAGTTTGCATGCATTTTTCAAAATCAAAGTTGTTTTCCAGAATCCAGTATAGATTTCTGGAGCTAGTTCTGTTTGCAGTGATGTAAAACTCACCACTGACTTCAGTTTTGCATAAATAGCTGAAAAAAAAAGGAGAGATTTAAACATTGTTGGGAAGTATTTGCTTTTCAGTGGAGATCTGCGTCACCATATTCCTCCACTATGTCCTCGGTCCTGATAACGTGGCTCAGCATGAACAAAAGCAGAACTTTAATGGAGCACTCTGTCTACTATATCGTTATCTTTTTCCCTTTCCCACAAATTAGAAAATATGGCTGGCAGTTTTACTGACAGTTCAGTAATGCATTTCATTTTGCTAGTGTTTTCAATGACTTTCGCAGTTTCTTGTTTAATAAATTGATGCCAAAATAAAACTTGGAGGTAAACAGATTTTAATTGAGTCTTTGTGATGTTAAGTATCAGTGAATTTGGAAATTGTGGAGTTGTAAATAATTTTGATGGTTTATTTTGTTTGAATATTTGGCATTGAGTATTATAACAGCTTTTTGATAGGAAGACAAACATCTAAGAAGTTCTCTTTGTAGGCGCTCTACAACATTTGGAGAAACAGTTGGAGACATTTGGTGAAAGTTTCTGCCAGAGCTTTGTAATTTTCCCACTGGTCTTATATGTGACTCTCTTCATTGCAATTAAGGCTTTTTGGGTTGAAAATTAATGCTGAATTAGTGATTTTCCAATTCATAAATTTGAGTCTTTTGATAATTGCATGAGGATTTGGTTATTTGTCAATAAAAACATGTTGTCTTTTCCACCAATGGTTAGAAGCCTTTACATGAATTGTCATGTGAAATACTCATTGTAATAGCTTCCCAGGGGGACAGCACCCCTAACTTTTGATTAATGAAAGAAAAGAGTGCCAGAAGGAGAGATGAGAAACAAATGGATTAAGCATAAGATACTTTGCGAGTATCAGTCCACTGGTAGGTCTGCTATAAGCAGAAATTTCTTAATAAAATTCACAATGGCATATTCTGTTTCACAGAAAGAGTTATCTTTCATGGTTGCCAAATTATGTCCTTTTTGCAGATATGGCTATTAAAAATAAGAATTGTCCCTGGGTAGATGCTCAATGCTCACAATTTTCTTCTCGAAAACACCTCTAAATCTTTCCTTGTTATTACTGGGAAGTTTGCAAATTAATGTGTATTAATTTTATGGATTTTTAGAATCAAGAAAATATTTTAATGAGGGCGGAGCCTGTGAATCCCGGGGCAGAAGGAGGTGGAGGCGTCCATGGTGGTTCGCGAATTCGTCCGTGGTTCTACACATACACAGACACACATACACACAGACACACACGCGCGCGCACATACACACACACATGCGCACTGTTGAATAAATAAAAAAAAAAGAGTCAAACTTTATAAAAAAAAAAAAATATTTTCAGATTTCTATGGTGATGAGGGAACTACTGTTTTCAAGCTTTAAATCATTCATAAATTTGGTTTGGATGTTTTACCTTTGTTCTCTGGAATGCTAGCTTGGGTTTGAGCAGTATTCATTTCAAAACTAAATACTGAACTCCTACCTTATTAATTTGTTGCTATTAAAAAGAAGTGGTAGAGGTGGAGATAACAAAGGAATAAATAGTGTCTGTATTACATTTCTTAATACAATGGATAGTATCTGTATTACTTTTCTTACATTTGTGTTTAAATATCTGACCATAAAACCTACATATGATATGTGGACGTTTCATATCTCTAGGGGGAGGTATTTGGGATGTATATAGATGTGTGTGTGTCAACTTGACAATTGCAGGCTGAGCTTTGGGTACACCTGTGAATAATTGATAGTTAAAGAAAATCCCAAGTAAACCTCTGAGAGACTGTCTAATTGGTGAAGGAAAATCTAGTACCCTGGTAGGTAGAACATTTCCCTGGACAAGTGGATAATATGAAAAAAGCTGGTTCAACAAGTTGATATTCTTCAACATCCTCAGACAAACTTACAGCTGGCAAGTGAAGTTTACTCCTCTCTCAGCAATAGATAGCCTGTGGCCAGATCCCTTGTTTCCTGGTATTGACATGTAGTCTCCTACCAAGCTAGACTAACAGCTGCAATTAAACAATCATAAGCCAGGATAAAATTCATTTTTTTCTTAAGCTATTTGATTATAAATTTATCAGCAACATGCAGACAAACGGCAAGAGGGCAGGAGGATTTATCTATATCTACATTTTGAGAAGATACAGTTCATCATGGATCAGGAGACACAGCAGCAGGCAGTTGTATGGCAACAGAAATATGCAATTAGAACTCTTCACTTCCTACATATTGGTAAAACTGGACATACAGAGGACATAGAAATGGGTCTGTGCTATAAAATCTTACGCCTGTCCTGTTTCCCTATTTCCTATAGTGGCTCCACCCACTTCCTAAAGGTACTGTGGCTTTAGGCAACAGTGCCAGCCACTTGGGGCCATGTGTTAGAAGCATGAATTTTTCATAGTCATAGCACTGCAGTCTCTTAAGGTACACTGATTTCACTTACATTTGTTTTCTCATTTGTTGTTCAGATCACTGAACGTTTATAAGTGTGCCTTGCTTGTTCAAAAAAATCATCTCAGGTGCTATCACAGACAAGGGGGTGCCTCAGAAGTGTTTCTCACAGGGCTTACAGGAAGCCAGAAGTGTAAAAGTCATCCTAAAACTTACAAAGACAAGAATTCCATTTCTTTACCACCTCTCCCTACTAGGCCAAGGTACTCACAGAAATTAAACCTCAAAGGTAATTTCTTCATAATTCAAATTTTTACAAGTCTTCTGTTTTATATATTGAGTGGTAATTATGTAACACTCATTTGATATGTGGAATTGTAGTAAAAACAAGCATATGATCAAAAGCTCCCAAGGGATTATAAATGAGCATATGACAGATATTCTTCAGTTTCCATACAAGTATAACTGCAAGATTGATTTTCTAAAGGTTGCTGTCATACCTCTGTTAAAGCAGCAAGGATTCCTTCCTATTGCCCTAAATCATTCACTTAAGTCTTAAACAATTCACTTAGAAAGACTGTTTAGAAATTTTGAGACATCTTAGCATTATAGTGTCAACATGCTTTAAATGTAACCAATGATTTCAAGACTGAGTAATTTGGCTACAACAAACACATTTTTTTCATTTGAAACACCTTCTATGAATATGAGTTTGACCTGGACACATAAGGCATGTTTTTTTTATTTTAATACATTTTTTATTATTATTTCAGCTCATACAAACTTAATAGGTTCACCAGTTCCATCCCTCCTCCTCCTCCCCCTGAACCCCCTGCTCTCCTCTCCTCCCTCACCCTCCCTCCTCCTCCCCGGAACCCCCTGCTCTCCTCTCCCCCTCACCCCTCCCGCCCCATCCCCCCTCCCCGTGCCTCCGCCCCAATTCCCAGAGTCCTTTCTTTGTGCATGACAAGCAATGTTTAAGGAAGAAAGGGAAAAAGAGCAGAGTTCTCTAAATAGGCATCCACTATGTTTAACGTGTTTGGTGTATTTCATTTAACTCACACAAAAACCCAATGATATCTGTTTTGGCTGGACATTTGCAATGAAGCAAAGTGAAGTCTCAAGTTTGATACTCAACCACATCTACTACCTACATTTTTATAGCGGTGAGTTTCAAAAGTCTGCACTCTAATTCCAAGTTACTGCCTCCAAGACTGTTGTTCTCCAAAAGAACATATATGCAGGTCCAGGACAAATTTGGAGGAATTTTCCATCTGAAAAATCAGACTAAAGGTAGCCTTCCTACCCTGTCACCATATGACCAGTTGCACAGCCCATCCTTAGTGTGGGTTAGCTTCTCAGTCTCTACAATAGAGATGATTCCTGTCATTAATTTAAGAGATTATGTAGAGCCTTACAGAGTGCTGTGTCTATTATAGCTGATATTAGTTCACAATATGAGAGTTTTGACTTTGCAGTCTGTTGCTAATAACTCGTGGGAGGTGACAATGAAGGGACAGAGTTATTTATATTTTAGTCACCATGGCACTGTGGAAGTTTTTCTAAAATGACACTATCTTTTCAATTGTCCTTGGCGCTTTAGCTTCTCAGTCAAGACACATGACAAATACAAGCCAATTCATCTAACTTGCCTCCCTTCTCTCCTCTTTACTTATCCTTGTCAGGCTGCTTTTAATAATTTAATCAATTATGCCTGATCAGGACAGCCTAGCTGGTGCAGCTCTGCTATAACGAACAGGAACAGATGTCAAAACTGCATTTGTTTCTTTTTCTTTGCCAATGCCAGGCAAAGAATGCATCATTCTGCCTGCTTGCCCCTTTTACTAGTGGGTAGTGCAAAATGGTTCACACAACATCTGCTTTCGGGAAGACCTGCTAACACTGCCCACGTAGTCCAGATGTTACTGCACACCAAGCACAAATATCTGTAGGACTGAAAGTGAACAAACTCTGTTGGGATGCCACATCAAGTGCTGTTTCCTTCTGTAGTTGGGAAAATGCAGGGGATGCATAGACCTAAAACAAAGACTAATTTCGTTTACAAAGATATTTTCCCAGTAGAGTGATTGCTCTCTTAATAATACAGTATCAAAGTAGAGAAATGAACAAAATGCAGTTAACTCAGATCTTATGATCAAGATAGGAAGGATGGGCAACTGGACTAACCTATCATATTTTTTGTGGAAACAAGCCTATACAGTCCTACAGACACTAGAGCAAGACTTTGATTTTCTCCTAAGGAATTTAGGGATCCTTACTAAGTTAGCTTGCAGTTTTAAAAATGTGCTTCCTATGGTTTTGATCTTTTTCTTCTTCCATCACCAATCTCTAAAACTCCAGAATGCAATGCCTTCCCTCAGTCCTTTGCTGAATCCTAGTTTCACTGCTAACAGTGCTTATTGGAACTCAGTGTGTGTGTGGTATGGAGCTCAAATCAGATCTTACACAAATGAGAAAAGGAAGAAGAAAATTATTGTTACTGGTCCAAAGTCATCAGGGAACACATGCAAAAACAAAGGTTTCCCTCACTTATAAAGTGATCTCAAATGTAATGATTGGAGTTAAATATTCACATCTCTTCAGAAGAGTTCTAGTTTAATCTGACCTTCACATTTAAAAAAGGTACATCTTGGAATTCCAAAGTTTGATGATAAGTTTTACCATCTTTATATGGAAATAGAACTGATGATTTGAAGTTCTATATTTAGCTAGCCTCCTCTTCCTCTTGGAATCTCTAGACTAGTGGGTGCACTAGCAGAAGTATACATTTAAAGATTAGTGGTAACATTCAGTGGTGTTTGTATGACAGTCATAAACATGTTTTATATACAAAGGGCCCCAATTAAATATTTTTATCTCTGTAGGACATATGATTTCTGTCACTACTATTAAATCTACCTTTGAAGCATGAAAATAGCTTTCAAGAGTGCATAGATAAATGAACATGACTGTGTACCAATTAAGCTTTATTATAAAATGGATGTAGCCCATAGTTCATACTTGCCAACTACCAGTAAAAAAGTAAAGAAGTTCCAACACACATATCTATCTATAAATCTCTTTATATATATATATATATATATATATATATCTGTGTATATACATATATTCTTGAATCCAAGAATATAGTTATATGTATATAGTTCCTCAGTTTAAGTACTTGTGACACAAGAACATGAACTGGAATTTGATACCCAGATTCCATTTAAAATGCTAGGTAGGTATGGCAGTCTGTCTATAATCTCAACTTTGGAAAGAAGAGACTAGGAATCCCCAAAGCAACCTTGCTAGATAGATTACCCCACTAGCAAACTGTGTTTGATTAGAGATCCTATCCCTAAAAGAAATAAGATTGAAAGAATGATCAAGAATGATTCTCGATACCAACATTGGACATATACACATAAGCACACATATATACATACATACACATACATTTTCATGGAAACAGACTATAATAGACATGTAGCAGACATACATACATGTACATATCCATATATACACAAAAATAGAAAAGAGCACAGCAGAAAGTAAATATATATTCTTATCAGCTATCAACTTGACCCTTGAGATGGAAGCCTATGATGAATTATTTGGTTAATGCAGGCCTTTGATCAAGTCTGTAGAAGGCTGTCTTAACTACATTATTGATATGATGGGAAGATCCAGCTCAAAGTGAATGGGACCATTCCCTGAGTAAGTAGCTAAGACAGAGAAAGGTAGTTAAGATTTTTGGGCAAGCTGGCTGTGGTGGTTTGAAATATGAGCTGTCCCCAAAGGTTCATGTGTTTGACAACTTACTTGTTTGGGGATATCATTGCACCTTTCAGAGGTGGAGCTCTGCTACACATAGGCAGTCACAGGAGGTGGGCCTTGAGGTAGGCTAGCCCCACCTAGCTTCAGTTAGTCACTGTCGGAGTGAGCAGCTTGGGAGATCTTAGCCTCCATGATGGATGCCACTTAGGCTGCCTCCAGTTTTTGCTGCCACCCATGCCTTTTCTGCCATAGAATTCTCTATCTTCCCTCCGGAGCCATAAGTAGAATAAGTCTCCCTTCCTCCCTTAAGTTGTTTGAGTCTCAATGATGTGTCACAGTAGCAAAAAGAGTAACCAATACACTGGCAACCTAGAAAGCCTGTTTTTAGCATTGGACTTATTATCCCTGATCTCTTGCATGTGGATGTGATATGTCCAGTTCCCTCTCTCCTCCTGTCATGACTTCACCTGACATGATAAACTGTAACCTGGAATCATGAGCAAATAAATTCCTTGTTTCCCTAAATTGTTTGGGTCAGGAATTTACTACAGCAATAAAGCCAAAAGTAAAGACAGTTTGATACCAGAGAAGTGGGGTATTGCTGTAAAACCAAGACGCTATCTTACTTGGGACAATGAGGAATTTTTTTGTCTGCTTTGGTGTTGTGTTGGGTGTGTGTGTGGATTAAATGACATGAATCTGTTTGTCATATTACAAATAATTCTTATTCACAGTAATATCTTGCCTGACAGCTTTCCTTTACTGATATGAAAAGTTTCTTCTCACTTCTTTTTCCTGTTCTGGGTAAAGGAGGATATCCTGAAGCAAGGTTTTCATCAACTTTCCTGTCTGTAGTTCAAACATCTAGAGAAATGTAGAGAATGGGTATAAAGCAGTCCTTCTAGTTCCACAAGAAGAGTTTTGTTTCATTCATGAGTTTGGCAATTGTTAAAAATTCTGGTTTAAATCATACGACATTTCAACAGCCCCTATGAGTGATAGTAAAGTAACTTCCTACCCCCCAAAAGTGAAAAGGCTGCTGAAAAAGATCCTAATTTAAGATATAATCTCTTCCCCTCAATCTCCCCTCCAAGTTCCAATTTTTAAGCATGAGACTGTATCACATTCCTAACATTTTTCTGAGGAATACTGGTCCGTTTTCTTATTAGTTGTTCATCACACCCTTTGCCGCAGTTCATTGAACAGTAAGTTTGTGGTCCATATTAGGGTGGCAGTTGGTTCTCCATGATGACAATGCTATTTTCAGATTAGAGTATTGTAACTTTTTAACATAGGGAACTCTAGTGATGGATTATACACCCATTGTTCCTTTTTTGCTAGAAATAATAAAGACTACTCATGGCTTTTTCGTTTATGAGTCACAATGAATTTTCAGAATGGTTTTTATGCTTTGGAGAAAAAAGTAAATAAACGATTGGATTTTAATATGGATCACTGGTTTTATTAAGTTGTGTATATTTGTAGCATGGACATTTTAATAACATTAAACTCTGAATCCATGAAAATGTAATAGCTTTTCTCATTATTTGCAGTCACTTAATTTTTATTGGTGTACACAGTTTTTCATCGTGTTACTACTCTTGACCAAGTAAAGGGATAACCAAATGTCTTGGAAAAATCATGTGCACACCAAGCTTTACATAAGGTATAAGGATATCCTAACTGAGGCAAGAACTAAAATAACTCAATGTGAAAGTAAAATAAATATCATGATTAAAAACTTGGGAAATGATTCATATAAGAAAAAAAAGTGATCCATAGGCAAAGCAAATAGAACTACAGGAACATGAAAATATAATGTTCAAAACCACAACCATTAGAGAAACAAACTGGACAATCGATGAGCAGTTTTGTCTAGTGTTTAAGCTTTTTTAGTAGTTATTTTTTAAAAGCTAGTTCTGCTAGTGAGTTCCTGTAAGTCCTTTAACCTTTTCTATGTCTCTCTCATTCTTGTCTCTTTTTCCTCTTGACTTGAATAATTTTATTTATTTGTTTAAAATTTTATTATGATGTATTTCAATCTGTGCGTGTATGCACATGGTGTGTATGTATGTGTGTATATGTATGTGTGCATTATGTGTGTATGTAGAACCACGGAGCGGAATTCGGAACCACCATGGACCCGCTCACCTCCTCTTTCTCTGCCCCGGATTTACAGGCTCCGCCCATACCAGGACCAGAAACGCAGGCCACCCCCCTGCTTCCCTCCTGGCGCTATACGATGGGGTCTAGGATCCAAACTCAGGACCTTCCGCATGCAAGGCAGAGGTTAACCCCTGAGCCACCTCTCCAGCCCCCTCTGACTTGAATAATTTTAAAGGTTCCTCTGAGCTCATTAATTCTTCTACTTTGCTTAAATCGGCTCATGGAGATTCGATTGAATTTTTTTCAACTGCATGTATTCTTTTATCTCTAGGATTGTTTTTTATCTCGCTTTCTATTTGGGGGTTGTTTTTGGGTGGCTATTTCTTTACTTTCCTCGTACTGTTTTTTTTCCATTATCACTTTATCATTATATTCTTGCACTCATATAAGTGTTTAGAGTATCTTGCATTGAGGTTTGAATTTCAAAACAAAGAGATGTATAAAATTGTCACTGAAAAGTCCAAACAGGTCAAGGTTATAAATGAGACCAAATGACTTAGAGAAAATGAGCATGCCTACTGTATTTCAGGACTGTGGGGTCAGGTTAGTCCATGCAAAGTGTGCCAGGGGAAATGAGTGAGAGACCACTCAAACAAAAAATGTCAACAGAGCAAATAAGTTCAGCTATTGCTAAGATCGTCTTCCTGAAGGCTGTGTAACGTCAGTTCATGTGAATCTGGCTTAGAAATGTCTCTCTCAAAGTACAGTCAAAATAAGACATAAAGATGTCAAGGGTCGGCTATAGGTTGACATTATGGTTATGTTGCACAAGGTGTATGTCGCACCTGCCAGCCTGCAAGGTGTCCTGAGAACCTCCGGCTGTGTTGTCAGGGTGCTCCTTGCCTGGGGGGTTTTTCGCTCTTCCTGCTGAATGCCTTGCTGCCAGCTCAGGCCGAGGAGGATACGCTCTCAGTGGCTAGCCAGTCCTTCTCTTCACTATCAGTACAGGGGGGAAACAAAAGAAAAAGAAAAAAAAAAAGTGGTGACTTTACACATCTCCACAACAACATGCCACAGGACATGCTCCCCTGCTCCACAAAGACCATTGGATGAATTGTTCTCTGTATCTTTAGGTAATAACTTTTCATGATTCACTATGCTATTTTATCTTCTCCAGATTTCCTATGATGCTAACTAGATGGCCAGAAAATGGCCTAAGAATGCTATATGGGTCCCAAGAACTGAAGTTTGATCCATAACTCATGAAAGGTCCAGGAGCCATGTTTCTTTGCTCCCAGCAGGCCTTTTGCTTTGCTTTTTTCTACAGATTGTTTCTTATCCATAAAGAACAACTCCAGTCATCACCCAAAATAGAAACAAAGTCCCACAGTAACACGCAGATGTTCATCTAGCTTCTAGTGAAGACACTGGCCATCACTATTATTTGTTTAGTTTTCTTTTCCCTGTCACTAGTGATACAATATCCTTAGAAAGGCAACTTATGAGAAAAATGCTCATTTGGGCTTAAAATTCCATCAGGATGAGGAAATCAAAGTGGCAAGAGTTGAAGTTGCTTCTCATTGTATCCACACACAGAAACAGAGAATGATGAATGAAATGTATGCTCAGCTCCCTTTCTTCATTTATACAGTACATTTACCCCACCAGGAATGGTGCCACCCATAAGAGATGGGTCATCTCAATCTCAAATAACATAATCAAGATACAGTCATATCCAGAGAGCCCACTTCTCAGGTGATTTCTAATTTTACCATTGACATTCATTCAAATCATCACACTTACTTGCATTGTTTTTCCTCATTTTTGTAGCAGAAATGTTTTTCCACTTAAACATATGATATATAGAAGTTTGAGCTGGAATTTTTCCTTCCTGCTAGCTCAGAATACTGAAAGATGCTGTGCAGGCAGCTGCAGGGGTGGGGGGAGGAAACACAATGACATTCCAGCCTTGGCCTTGGTAACTAGAACAACTTGCCAGGCACGGTATTTTCAACTGGTGCTCTAGAGGGGTAACCAAAGGATTTCGGATTAGCTTGAGATCAACTCCGCAACAGGAAATTCTGGTCTGAACACTTCCAACTGATCAAAGAGCCAAGGTTGGGAGGACATAGTAACTAGGTGTAACCACTACTTTTGTTTGGCATGCTATCAAATCACCTCCTAAATATGTGTGTTAATACCACAAAAATAGTGTTATCCTCAACTTGACAAGGACGTTTCTACTTACAGAGTGAATGCAGGTAATGGAGGCTCGTGTGGTCAAGTTGCTGACAAACACTTGAACTGTTGAGTGCTGAGACTTCAACTGGGAACCCATATCAGTCCTCTATGGTTCAGAAACATTGCAGAGAGAGGCGGAAACAATGCAACAGATGGAAGTGGGAAGTTGAGCTGTGAAAACAGGTCTTGTTAGCCTGATATAAGTGTAACACCAATGAATTCAGAGAGCTATGGTTGCCGCATAAATCTGCTCAAGAACCAGGCCAGAAAAACATTCAGTCACAGATGGGAGATCTCATGGGGCTCAAGTCACCAGGAGAGCTAGGGCCAAGGGATTTGGGCTTGGGAAAGGAAGTCATTGTCTTTAATGATTAACCACTTCTGAGGTACATGTTCCTGTTCAAGTACATACACCGTTGGGGAAAGGAAGTCATGGTCTTTTAGTGATGTAACCATTCTGAGGTAATCAGGTTCCTGTTCATAGTAACATACCCATAGTCTTGATTTGTACAAAACGATGTGTGAAAATTGGAAAAAAAAACTTATAAAACAGAGACCTGAAAACAGGCATCCTGTCAAGTGCAGTGGGTCAGAAAGCCAACATAAAACCTAAACAAACAAACTGGAATGTGGGATAGGATCGGACAGGACTCATGGAGGTAAGAAGAGAAAAAAGAGGGAAGGAAGAGATGAATGGGAACAGGGGGCATTATAAAGGGATACAAAGTCATAATAGAGATAATAATAGAAAGTTTTTAATATTGCAAAATATGGTCACAGTTGATGCATTCCATCTGTAATCTAATTCATTTCTATTTATAATTTCAGCATCTGTGAATAACTTAATATCATAGCTCAGTCCTCTCTCTTTGTATACCTGATGATATACTTGCTTATCTTACTTTCTTTATCAATATATTGAATTAAAAAACTACATGATTAAGCATATCTACTTTTAGCCTCAAAAACCTCCAAATAAAAGAATGGCAATGAATTTAATTGAAAAACAGTTGCTTTCTTTTTTAATGAAACTTTCCAAACGATGCCTCCCAAGCAATCACAAAGAAGTGGAAAGACTACATTAACCTAGCTTATAAAGGAAATACCTGAAGCTGAAGCTTTCTGTTCTCTGTTCATAAAATATTAAATAGTGGCTATATGGTCAATTTGCTATTAATAACAAGGAGCGAGATAATAAATTTATTATTTTTTTTTTGGCTAACTCTTTTTTTTTTTTATTAAAAAATTTAATTATAATTTTAAAATTTGTTGTACCAGTGTCCCTCCCTCCCCCTCCCTCCCCCTCCCCTTCCCCCAGTGCCTCCCCCCCAATTCCCAGAGAGGTCCTTTATTGTATCGCCTAACTCTCATTGGGGTCTTCCTTCTCCGATTGACATATAGACCCAGTGGCATTCCAAATAGCCTTTCTCTGTTCCCCTTAAGCAAGAGCACTACTATGGCTGTCAATCCCTTGCTCCAGGGGGGAGGCTCGGTTTGGCCCTTAACAAGATGCTAGACTTTATGAGGTCAAACAGTGCGCGCTGGGACATTGCGCAGGGCATGCAAAGTCCCATTACGATTGCGTTTGGCCGCCAACTATTGTTGAGAATCTTTGCAGATCGTTGCTCTCCCATCCTTTTGCTCTTACAATCTTACCGCCCCCTCTTCCGCAATTGTCCCTGAGCTCCCGGATGTGGGAAATTAGGCTGGCCTAGTTCTATTGATTGCCATTAGTCGCTGAAGTTCTGGTTGTGGTTTGTTGATTTCTCTTGCAGTTTTGCTACTGCCCTGCAATTCCCTTTCACTCCATTACTGCTGGGCACTGTATGTCACCCCCACCACCCCCCCCTGGCCAGAGAACAAAAAGCTGTTAAACTGGAGAGTCTTGTTGTAATAGCACATTCAAGGGTAGATGTAATAAGAGAGGAAACCTCCCTGAGGGAGGGGGTCCAATCACCCATTTGTCAATGACTTACTTTTTATCTGCTAGGCATATAGTTAGACTATATGCCTCCCCTTCTGGTGAGATCAGATGAAGAACGTCTGTGAACTTAAACCAGGTTGTTTCTCATTGACTTACTTGCAGGACCGTGATGGCAGGCCTATTTTCTTCTGAACTGCTAACATCGGTGAGATAATTCATTTATAAAGAGAAGATCAGGAGTTGGTGGTTTTTTGTGTGTATTACCTTGATAGATGAACACTTGTCCTCATGTGCACAAAGCCCTAGGTTACATAATCATGTTCTGCAAGAAAAAATTTATTTTGGCCTAAATTTAAGAGCCCATAGTTCTAGGTGACATGTGAAGCCAAACCACTTTCTCATGCCACTCAAAGGCCAGATGAGAATCACCATGGTTTCCTCCTTCAACAGTGCTTGAAGGGAACCAGCTCTGGTCCACAGAACCCCAGTTGGTCCTGCAGATTCACGCCTTCTTCCATCTTCTCCTTGTATCATCCCAAGGCCGGGGACCCAAGCTCTGAGGCTGCCATCAACAGCCAGACAACCTGGAGCTCAACACCTCCATGTCTATCTGTACAGTCTGCTGCTGCTTCGAACACAATGATGTGGCCGAAGAATTTTGCCAAGTACTTTCTTCTCATGAGGAGACGGAGCATGTGGAGAAACTGATGAAGCTGCAGAACCAGTGTGCAGTGGGATCTTTTCGGCAGGATATCAAGAGACCAGGAGAAGGGGAATATGATGGAGTGTGCATTGCACTTGGGTAAAGCAGGAATCAGTCACTACTGGAACGCACAAACTGGCCACTGACAAAAAGACCTCCACTTGTATGACTTCATTGAGACCATCTTACCTGAGAACAGGTGAAATCCATCAAAGAACAAACCAACCTACACAAGATGGGAGTCCCGGAATCTGGCATCGCCAAGTATCTCTTTGATAAACAACTCTGAACACAGTGACTGGAATTAAGCTGGCATCTCCAAGCCACAAAGTAGTTTTGCTGGCCACCAAGGGAATGCATGCATGCATGCTGAGGCTACGTTACCTTTGTCTATAAGTCTACCAAAATATTCGCCTAAGTTTTCAGTTTGTACCATTCATCAAATAAAAAGATTTGGTTATCCCCTAAAAAAGAGAATGAAAAAGGAAAGGAAAAAGAATTTGTCACCTCAGGTGCATATTCCCAGTGACCAAGACTTCCACTGTACTTGACTTTTAGAGGTTATATCACATTGCAATATGGCCCCTCAGGACATGGCTTTGCTAAGGAACCTTTGCAGATATTTAGGATTCAAACCATGGCGAGTTGCTTTTGAATATTGTTGAGCGTAAAGCACAGACCTGAAGACAGGAAAAAGGAGAATTAAATCTTGGTTTTCTATTTCAGAGAATTACAAATTCTGCACAAAAATATTGTATGACATTTCAAAATGGGACATAATGCAATCTTGAGTGCTGGGGGGTGTTCAGCTAGCACTATCCCACTGAATCACACCTTCAGCCATCACAGCATGTTGTGATTTTAAAACAAATCTGAACACAAATTGTATTTTCTCTTTGAGCCTAATTTTCTAATAATTAGAATGTCTGTGTATCTTATCAATGTTAATGCAAGTTCTTTATATTTTTTATGAAAGTTGTTACATTGGAAGGAGTTCCACACTTCTATTTTTACTGTCTAGGTTAATCTAATGCCGTAAGGAATCAATCCTTTGTGCAAATGTGCCAATCAACTTGAGCTTGCCTGATAGTGTTCTCACACCTTTAAGTGTCATAATACACATTTTTATGTTGCCAGATGCAATCCAGATGGCACATATTAATTTATATATGGATATGGGAAAATATATAGTTTCCATCTGAGGTCTTTTAGTGTGATTTTTAAGTTGATGTGAACATTGCTTTTTTTTCTACTTTGAATCATAATGTGAGTCAAATATGGCTCCCAGGTGAATGAACACGTTCCTGCTGCGCTTGGCATCGGTCTGTGTTTCTGAGCTGGCGACTTCTGAATGAATTTCTACCTGCAGACTTCTTTCAACTGGCTGGAAAAACAATGTGATAGTGTAAGATAACTCTCATCATCTTGAAAGACAGTGTGATAAGATAAATTTAGAACATCTTTCATCTCATTTTCAGTATTAACAACTGTGGCAGCATGTGTGCAGCAGGACGACATGTGTGATAAGTGTAAGACATTTTCATGCTTTAAATCTCTCCTGTTCTGATAAATATTAGACAGAAGGTGATATTGAAACACCGTTCCAAATCTCTAGATTTTTCAGAGAAAAGAACCTACCTTAAGGCATTATAAAATTATTTACAAAGGAAACTGGAGGCCAATTCGTAGAAAAAAGCTAGGATTGTGGTCCTTCTCATTTCAGGATGACTTTGAGGTGCACTGTTAAAAGAAAACCAATGAGTGAGCATTTATACCAGTATTTGGAGTGTATTTTTCAGAAGACGTGATAAGGTTTATTAAACACACTTATTCATATTTCTCTCCACCTTTTCCTTTCCTGTTGCTATATCTATGTTTTAGCCTATCATATTTGAGTGGACATCAGTACTACATTTTTTTGCATATGTAGTATGAGTGTAGAGAGATAGACACACATCAGTGGCCAGAAAATTCTGCCCCAAATTAAAGTTGCATAACGGATACCTACTTATATATTCTGAGTAATGAATTTCAAATTATGTGAGAATATCAAAGCAGAGTTCCAGACATATCTTTGGGCAGGGTCTGATTATAACCCTCCCTATACCCCTCCCACGAGTCTTCTGCTGTGAAACTTGGAGAATTAACTATATTTGGCTTCCTTATTATTTTGCATATAAATTAGAATGCTTAAAGCCCCAGCAATCTTGTTCACTAAGTCAAAGGAATAAAAGAAAGTGACAAAACAGAGGAATTTCTAAGCAGAGCATATACATTCCTTAAAATAAAAAGCTATTTAACTGCACATCCAGCGTGCACAAAGGTACTCAGATTCCAAGTGCTTAACATTCTCATTCACAGTAGCACAAACCCACCTACTCCCCTCACCTTCTTCCCTCTGTTATTCCCCCCAGTAAAGCTTGCATGCACACAGAGCACAATCTCCCAACACCCCATAGGTTTACTATTGAAACAGCAATGCCAGTTCTTGCACTTCTTCTGTGAGGACAACGTGAGGATGTTATTTTGCATATAGGTAGGATGTACATACACTTTGTTTTCTCCCACTAACCCCTGCTGATCTTATGTAATAACATAAGAGAGAAAGCCACACCTTTGAGGGTTAACAAATATTCTATATAAAATCCAACTTCAGCCTGCTGAAGCCCTTACCACAGAAAAGAACACAGATCTAGAAACTAAGTCAAAAGACATGCTGCTCCAACTAAGTCCCTTTGCCCACAACTACTCTGAGGCAAACAGATTGCTAAGATGGCTCTCAAAATCTCTACCCTGATGCTTACTTCGTGTGTAAAATATTTTTTCTTGGACAAGGACTAGACAAAATGAATGAATTCTGAAGACTAGATACACAACAATGAGATATAATCATTAACATATCATGGGTCCATCTTGCTAGCTTATTTTATTTTCTTGGTTAGCATACTTTGGTTTTTCTTTACTCATTCTCATGTGTGTATGTGTGAGGGGATGCATGAATGTATATATGTGTATTGTATTTGGTGTGGCTGCAACTGTGAGAAAGTTCAGGTGCAGTATGGACGCACGATTGGAGGTTGAGACAGTATCACCCTTAGTCTCTCCTTCACCATATCCTTTCAGTCCTAGTCATTATCAAGCCAGAACTCACTTCAATGGGGCGGCTCTGCTGAGCTTCTATGCTCTGGAGACTTCTAGCATCTGTCTTCCAGAGCGGGAATTACAGGTAGGCCTCCCTATCCACTTGGAATTTCCTGGAGAGAACAAGGACCAAAACTAAAAGAATCTCTGAGAAGTATAGCATCTGAACTCCTATGTAATGCTATTATTCAGTGACTTGATGTGTTCAAATTGGTATCTACACCATTCAATTCTCTTGCTTGTGGAGGAAACTCCTTGATGGCTCCTTGCCAGCACTTGGTTATGCCCTAAATGAAGCAACTGTGTCATGGTGAAAAGACCAGCATTACATGAAACGGGACTAGCCCCTGTTTAGTAAGAAGCTAAGGCTGTCAAAACTGAAGGCACTAGAAAACGATCTTTCCTTCTCTTGAACCTTCAGAAGAAACCCCCACCTGCATGATCTTGCTGATACAAGCTTTGGGTGACATCAGAAGCAGAGGGCTCAGGAAGCATCACACCTACATTTCAGACCCAGAGAAAACAAAAGTGGAAAAAGTGTTACAACACCTTAAGCTTTAACTTGTGATGATTTCTTCTATAATAATGATTTTAGCATCCTCATAAAAGATCTTTTGGACCCCCTGATGGTGCATGTGAATCAAAGGTTTGTAGCTAGACTCACCAGTTTGGGTTCAACTGATACTTTAAATATCCATCCATCAGCTTCTTCCTGGGAGGCGCAACTATAAAAGGAACCCTTAAAAGTCATTGGGTACCAAGGCTTCGTACAGTCTTAATTTGTACCTGGGTGTAGACACCAATTTGAAACACATCAAGTCACTGAAATAGCACTACATAGGAGTTCAGATGCTATACTTCTCAGAGATTCTTTAGTTGGGTCCTTGTTCCTCCATATGAGGAGCTTATCATTTAAGTGACATCTTTAATCTGGTAATCTAAAATATTATAAAGATTAATAATTAATTGCCTGCCATCATTGGTTAAATATAGTGGTTATGCTTAAACTAGTAAGATGTGCTCTGCAATTTAAACTAGATAACATACATATAACATAATAACTAACAGTTGTTTTAACCCCTTTGGTAGTTGCATGCATTTTTCAAAATCAAAGTTGTTTTCCAGAATCAGTATAGATTTCTGGAGCTAGTTGTTGCAGTGATGTAAAACTCACCACTGACTTCAGTTTTGCATAAATAGCTGAAAAAAAAAGGAGAGATTTAAACATTGTTGGGAAAGTATTTGCTTTTCAGTGGAGATCTGCGTCACCATATCCCCACTATGTCCTCGGTCCTGATAACGTGGCTCAGCATGAACAAAGCAGAACTTTAATGGAGCACTCTGTCTACTATATCGTTATCTTTTTCCCTCCCACAAATTAGAAAATATGGCTGGCAGTTTTACTGACAGTTCAGTAATGCATTTCATTTTGCTAGTGTTTTCAATGACTTTCGCAGTTTCTGTGTTTAATAAATGATGCCAAAATAAACTTGGAGGTAAACAGATTTTAATTGAGTCTTTGTGATGTTAAGTATCAGTGAATTTGGAAATTGTGGAGTTGTAAAATAATTTGATGGTTTATTTGGTTGGAATATTGGCATTGAGTATATAACAGCTTTTTGATAGGAAGACAAACATCTAAGAAGTTCTCTTTGTAGGCGCTCTACAACATTTGGAGAAACAGTTGGAGACATTTGGTGAAAGTTTCTGCCAGAGCTTTGTAATTTTCCCAACTGGTCTTATATGTGACTCTCTTCATTGCAATTAAGGCTTTTGGGTTGAAAATAATGCTGAATTAGTGATTTTCCAATTCATAAATTTGAGTCTTTGATAATTGCATGAGGATTGTGGTTATTTGTCAATAAAAACATGTTGTCTTTTCCACCAATGGTTAGAAGCCTTTACATGAATTGTCATGTGAAATACTCATTGTAATAGCTTCCCAGGGGGACAGCACCCCTAACTTTGATTAATGAAAGAAAAGAGTGCCAGAAGGAGAGATGAGAAACAAATGGATTTAAGCATAAGATATTTTGCGAGTATCAGTCACTGGTAGGTCGGCTATAAGCAGAAATTTCTTAAAAAATTCACAACTGGCATATCTGTTTCACAGAAAGAGTTATCTTTCATGGTTGCCAATATGTCCTTTTGCAGATATGGCTATTAAAAAATAGGATTGTCCCTGGGTTAGATGCTCAATGCTCACAATTTCTTCTCGAAACACCTCTAAATCTTTCATTGTTATTACTGGGAAGTTGCAAATTAATGTGTATTAATTTTATGGATTTTTAGAATCAAGAAAAATTTCAGGGCTGGGAGGTGGCTCAGGGTTAAGCCTCCGCCTTGCAGGGGAAGGTCCTGAGTTCGGATCCAGATCCCACATAGACGCAGGCGGAAGCGGGGCAGCCTGCGTTTCCGTCCTGGTAGGGGCGAGCCTGTGAATCCCGGGGGCAGAAGGAGGTGGAGGCGTCCATGGTGGTTCGCAGAATTCGTCGTGGTTCTACACATACACAGACACACATACACACAGAACACACGCGCGCGCACTACACACCACATGCGCACTGTGAATAAATAAAAAAAAAAGAGTCAACTTTAAAAAAAAAAAAAATATTTTCAGATTCTATGGTGATGAGGGAACTACTGTTTTCAAGCTTTAAATCATTCATAATTTGGTTTGGATGTTTTACCTTTGTTCTCTGGAATGCTAGCTTGGGTTTGAGCAGTATTCATTTCAAAACTAAATACTGAACTCCTACCTTATTAATTTGTGCTATTAAAAAGAAGTGGTAGAGGTGGAGATAACAAAGGAATAAATAGTGTCTGTATTACATTTCTTAATACAATGGATAGTATCTGTATACTTTTCTTACATTTGTTGTTAAATATCTGACCATAAAACCTACATATGATATGTGGACGTTTCATATCTCTAGGGGGAGGTATTTGGGAGTATATAGATGTGTTGTGTCAACTTGACAATTGCAGGCTGAGCTTTGGGTACACCTGTGAATAATTGATATTAAAGAAAATCCAAGTAAACCTCTGAGAGACTGTCTAATTGGGTGAAGGAAAATCTAGTACCTGGTAGGTAGAACATTCCCTGGACAAGTGGATAATATGAAAAAAGCTGGTCAACAAGTTGATATTCTTCAACATCCTCAGACAAACTTACAGCTGGCAAGTGAAGTTTACTCCTCTCTCAGCAATAGATAGCCTGTGGCCAGATCCTTGTTTCCTGGTATTGACATGTAGTCTCCTACCAAGCTAGACTAACAGCTAATTAAACAATCATAAGCCAGGATAAAATTCATTTTTTCTTAAGCATTGATTATAAATTTATCAGCAACAGCAGACAAACGGCAAGAGGGGCAGGAGGATTTATCTAATCTACATTTTGAGAAGATACAGTTCATCATGGATCAGGAGACACAGCAGCAGGCAGTTGTATGGCAACAGAAATATGCAATTAGAACTCTTCACTTCCTACATATTGGTAAAACTGGACATACAGAGGACATAGAAATGGGTCTGTGCATAAAATCTACGGCCTGTCCTGTTTCCCTATTTCCTATAGTGAGCTCCACCCACTTCCTAAAGGTACTGTGGCTTTAGGCAACAGTGCCAGCCACTTGGGCCATGTGTTAGAAGCATGAATTTTCATAGTCATAGCACTGCAGTCTCTTAAGGTACATGATTTCACTTACATTTGTTTCTCATTTGTTGTTCAGATCAATGAACGTTTATAAGTGTGCCTTGCTTGTTCAAAAAAATCATCTCAGGTGCTACACAGACAAGGGGGTGCTCAGAGGTTTTCTCACAGGGCTTACAGGAAGCCAGAAGTGTAAAAGTCATCCTAAAAAACTTACAAAGACAAGAATTCCATTTCTTTACCACCTCTCCCTACTAGGCCAAGGTACTCACAGAAATTAAACCTCAAGGTAATTTCTTAAATATCAATTTTACAAGTCTTCTTGTTTATATATTGAGTGGTAATTATGTAACACTCATTTGATATGTGGAATTGTAGTAAAAACAAGCATATGATCAAAAGCTCCCAAGGGATTATAAATGAGCATATGACAGATATTTTCAGTTTCCATACAAGTATAACTGCAAGATTGATTTTCTAAAGGTTGCTGTCATACCTCTGTTAAAGCAGCAAGGATTCCTCCTATTGCCCTAAATCATTCACTTAAGTCTTAAACAATTCACTTAGAAAGACTGTTTAGAAATTTTGAGACATCTTAGCATTTAGTGTCAACATGCTTTAAATGTAACCAATGATTTCAAGACTGAGTAATTTGGCTACAACAAACACATTTTTTTCATTGAAACACCTTCTATGAATATGAGTTTGACCTGGACACATAAGACATGTTTTTTTTTATTTTAATACATTTTTATTAGTATTTCAGCTCATACAAACTTAATAGGTTCACCAGTTCCTTCCCTCCCTCCTCCTCCCCTGAACCCCCTGCTCTCTCCCCTCACCCCTCCCCTCCCTCCCCTCCCCTGAACCCTGCTTCTCTCCCCTCACCCCTCCCGCCCCATCCCCCCTCCCCGTGCCTCCCGCCCCAATTCCCAGAGTCCTTCTCTTGTGCATGACAAGGCATGTTTTAAGAGGAGAAAGGGAAAAAAGAGCAGAGTTCTCTTAAATAGGCATCCACTATGTTTAACGTGTTTGGTGTATATTTCATTTAACTCACACAAAAACCCAATGATATCTGTTTTGCTGGACATTTGCAATGAAGCAAAGTGAAGTCTCAAGTTTGATACTCAACCACATCTACTACCTACATTTTTATAGCGGTGAGTTTCAAAAGTCTGCAACTCTAAGTCCAAGTTACTGCCTCCAAGACTGTTGTTCTCCAAAAGAACATATATGCAGGTCCAGGACAAATTTGGAGGAATTTTCCATCTGAAAAATCAGACTAAAGGATGCCTTCCTACCCTGTCACCATATGACCAGTTGCACAGCCCATCCTTAGTGTGGGTTAGCTTCTCAGTCTCTACAATAGAGATGATTCCTGTCATTAATTTAGAGATTATGTAGAGCCTTACAGTGCTGTGTCTATTATAGCTGATATTAGTTCACAATATGAGAGTTTTGACTTTGCAGTCTGTTGCTAATAACTCGTGGGAGGTGCAATGAGGGACAGAGTTATTTATATTTTAGTCACCATGGCACTGTGGAAGTTTTTCTAAAAGACACTATCTTTTTCAATTGTCTTGGCGCTTTAGCTTCTCAGTCAAGACACATGACAAATACAAGCCAATTCACTTCTCCCTTCTCTCCTCTTTACTTATCCTTGTCAGGCTGCTTTTAATAATTTATCAATTATGCCTGATCAGGACAGCCTAGCTGGTGCAGCTCTGCTATAACGAACAGGAACAGATGTCAAAACTGCATTTGTTTTCTTTTTCTTGCCAAAGCCAGGCAAAGAATGGCATCATTCTGCCTGCTGCCCTTTATTATAGTGGGTAGTGCAAAATGGTTCACACAACATCTGCTTTCGGGAAGACCTGCTAACACTGCCCACGTAGTCCAGAATTGGTTTACGGGACCTTAGCTGGTTCAGATGGTAGGCGGCGAGTGAAGGGACAAAATTCAGCTTCTGAATCTTAACCTGTCTGAAGTAGTCTTTGTACAACTGTGCAACAAAGTCTATTCATAGAACTCCATCTTTCAGTATCCACCAGTACCTGCAGGCTTCAGATGTTGGTAGGAAGGTTATGCTGGCTACCAGTGTGTGGTTCTAAAGAACTTCCATGTGCTTGGGCTAGGAAATTTAACTTGTATGAGTTCACATAAATTTTTTCTTACCCAGAAGGCCCAGGCTGCCTTTCTTTCACAGGATTAGCCTTGTAAATTTGGAATGTTCATTCTACATGGCAAAACCCAACCCAAGCATTGAAATATAGAGAAGAGAAGAGAGAGAGCTGCAATTAGCTAGCTGTGTGAATGCAGAAGTCTCTCACTGTATCCCCTGGCTTAGTAAGGCACAAATCAAGAGTGGATAATTCCGAGTACTTCTCCACCTGTGTGACCTCTCTTAGGATATTCATTGACAAGTCTAGGCATTGTTAGGCAGATTCCCAAAGGGGTATATGGGAAAGCAAGGTTGGGATGTTTTCATTATGCTCATCCGGATTTCATCTCATGCTTCTAACTCCAGATTCTAATACAGTTTGAATAGTGGTTATTGATTCATGAAAAATGGAATGGTAGCTTCAGTTCCACATGGACCATCTAGGTTCCAAGTGATCATTTGCAGTTTTATTTGTATTTTTTTATTTTACTGTATTTGACTGATGAGAACTTCTTCCACACTGCTGTTCTTTGAGAATTAATAGGAAAATGTTGGAGGAAGAATATCTCTCTGAACTACTGAATCTTGAAAGTTCTTCTAGTAGAAAATTACTTTCATCTGGATGTTGAATTTCTAGTCCCCAGAGAAACAGCTTCTTCATTTGTTCCGGGGTCTTTGAAGTGTACTAGAGGGCCAAAAAAACATTCAGATAAGTGCAACAGTGAAGATCTCATTAATGTAAAAGATAAATTTGGGAAAAAAGGGAGAAGATATGATTTTTTTTTAAAAGCTAAAGTTGCTCTTCATTGAAGGCTATAGCAACTGCTATATTGGAGAGGAGAACTTGGAAAAAGCTGATAGCAACCTAAATCAATACTACTTACTTGTGCAAAAGGTTAAATGCAAGGGACGTCAGTTTCTGCCCCTGCAAAATGGTGATCTTAAAACTAATCAGAAGGTGTAGGAATTTAGTAATCATCTTCTTTAGCATATTAACAGCTATTGTTGGAAATGAGGTCATTGTTAACATAACCTATGAAAACATTTATTTATTTTATTCAAGCATTCTTGTGCCTGTGGCTGTGTTTCTAATGTGAGAACAAGTGTGAATGGCATGGGGTGCATATGAGATCACAGTGCAACTTTTTGGAGTCATGTCTCTTTTTCCATCTTCATATGAGTTTCAGAGATGAAACTCAGATTGTCTGGTTTGCTTTCATCTAACAAATCATCACGCAGGGTTATAACTTCTTTTTTAAACAAAATATCTAATATTCTTGATTGTCTTCTGACTTAAAGTAGACTAGCTTCAAGCTCATAGCCAAGGATGATCTTACACTTCTAATCATCTTGCTTTTACCTTCAAAGTGCTAGGATTATGACATTGTGCCACCACAAATATTCTGAGAATGGTACCCAGGACTTTGCCCAAGGAGCTACCTAACCAACTCCTTTTATTGCAGCTTTAAAACTAAATATTCAAAGTCCTTTGGTATGAATATTTGGATGCCTCATTTACTGCTTTTCTATATTTAAGCTTTCTATATTTTGTTTTCCAAGGCTTGAAAAAGTATATCTAAATCAAGTACCATTCTATAAATAGAGAAACCAAATTTTATATTTTAATATATTAGTAACCCGTATGTTTTGTGACTAATGCATTATATACTTGGGGGTTGTATGAGAGAAAGATAGAAAAGAGAGAACTATCAACACACACGTGCATATGGAATGAAAGAAAGAGAAATAAACAGAGAGAAAGAATGAGCACATATGTATTATATCTATCCATTGAGTCTAGGTGTCTGTGTGTCATGGTTTGAAATGTGTCCCCCCCAGTCTCATGTGTTTGGCAAGGTCATAGCATATTGAGAGGTGGAGCCTTGCTAGAAGAAGGTAATCACAAGGGGTGGGCCTTGAGATGGAATTAGACTTCTCTCTAGGAGAAGTCTGCCTTTTCAGCAAGCAGTCTTGCAACTCTCAGCCTCCAAATGTCGGCAGTGACGTAGCCTCCTCCAGCTTTGGCTGGCCAGCACTGCTTCCATCATGAGAAACTTTATCTCCCCTCTGGAACTGTAAGCTGAATAAATCTCCCTTTCTCTCTTAAGTTGTTTGACTTTGAATACTCTCTCACAGCAATAGTTAAGAGTAACGGCTAAACTGGGTGATGAATGCATGAATACATGCAGGAATGTGTGTGTGTGTGTGTGTGTGTGTGTGTGTGTGTGTGTGTGTATAAATGACATGAATCTTGTTTGTCATATTACAAATGAATTTCTTATTCCCAGTAATTCTTTGCCTGACAGCTCTTCCTTACTGATATGAATTTCTTCTCACTTCTTTTTCCTTCTGGGTAAAGAGGATATCCTGAAGCAAGTGTTTCACCTTTCTGTCTTAGTTCAACATCTAAGAAATGTAGAGAATGTATAAAGCAGTCCCTTCTAGTTCCACAAGAATGAGTTTTGTTTCATTTCATGAGTTTGGCAATGTTAAAAATTCTGTTAATCATACAGACATTCAACAGCCCCTATGAGTGATATTAAAGTAACTTCCTACCCCCAAAGTGAAAAGGCTGAAAAAGATCCTAATTAGTATAATCTCTTCCCTCTCAAATCTCCCTCCAAGTTCAATTTTTAATCATGAGACTGTATCACATTCCTAACATCTTTCTGAGATACTGTCCTTTTCTTATTAGTTGTTCATCACACCTTTGCCGCAGTTCATTTGACAGTAAGTTTGGTGGTCCATATTAGGTGGCAGTGGTTCCACTGATGATCACATCTATTTTCAGATTAGTATTGTAACTTTTTAACATAGGTGAACTCTAGTGATGGTATACACCCAATTGTTCCTTTTTGCCTAAGATCATAAAGACTACTCAGGCTTTTTATGATTCTACATGAATTTTCAGAATGGTTTTTATGCTTTGGAGAAAATACAACATTGGAATTTTAATATGGATCACTGGATTTTTAAGTTGTGTATTAATTTGTTAGCATGGACATTTTAATAACATTAAATCTTCTAATCCATGAAAATGTAATAGCTTTTCCACTTATTTGCATGTCACTTAATTTTTTATTGGTGTACAGTTCTTCATCGTTGTTACTTTTGACCAAGTAAAGGGATAACCAAATGTCTTGGAAAAATCATGTGCACACCAAGCATTTACTAAGGTACTGATATCCTAACTAGGCAAGGAACTAAAATAACTCAATGGAAAGTAAATAAATATCATGATTAAAAACTGGACAAATGATTCATATAAGAAAAAAAGTGATCCATAAGGCAAAGCAAATAGACTACAGGAACATGAAAAATAATGTTCAAAACCACAAAGCATTAGAGAAACATAACTTGGACAATCATGAGCATTTTGTCTATGTTTCAGCTTTTTTAGTAGTTATTTTTTAAAAGCGTTCTGCTAGTGATGTCCTGTAAGTCTTTTACCCTTTCTCTATTCTCTCTCATTCTTTCTCTTTTTCTTCCTCTGACTTGATAATTTTATTTTATTTTTTAAAATTTTATTATTATTTATTCAATTGTGCGTGTATGCACATGTGTGTTATGTATGTGTGTATATGTATGTGTGCATATGTGTGTATGTAGAACCACGGACGAATTCGGGAACCACCATGGACCGCCTCCACCTCCTCTTGGTTTGCTCTGCCCCGGGATTCACAGGCTCCGCCCTACCAGGACCAGAAACGCAGGCCACCCCCCCGCTTCCTCCTGGCGTCTATACGTGGGGTCTAGGATCCAAACTCAGGACCTTCCGGCTGCAAGGCAGAGGCTTAACCCCTGAGCCACCTCTCCAGCCCCCTCTGACTTGATAATTTTAAAGGTTCTCTCTGAGCTCATTAATTCTTCTACTTGCTTAAATCTGCTCATGAAGATTTCGATTGAATTTTTCAACTCAATGTATTCTTTATCTCTAGGATTTGTTTTTATCTCGCTTCTATTTTGGGGGTTGTTTTGGGTGGCTATTTCTTTACTTTCCTCGTACTGTTTTTTCCATTTATCACTTTATCATTATATTCTTGCACTTCATATAATGTGTTTAGAGTTATCTTGCATTGAGGTTGAATTTCAAACAAAGAGATGTATAAAATGTCACTGAAAAGTCCAAACAGTCAAGGTTATAAATGAGACCAAATGACTTAGAGAAAATGAGCATGCCTACTGTATTTCAGGACTGTGGGGTCAGGTTAGTCCATGCAAAGTGTGCCAGGGGAAGTGAGTGAGAGACCAGCTCAAACAAAAAATATTCAACAGAGCAAATAATGTCAGCTATTGCTAAGATCGTCTTCCTGAGGCTTGTGAACTCAGTTCATGTGAATCTGGCTTAGAAGATGTCTTCTCTCAAAGTACAGTCAAAATAAGACTATGAAGATGTCAAGGGCTGCTATAGGTTTGACATTATGGTTATGTTGCACAAGGTGTTATGTCGCACCTGCCAGCCTGCAAGGTGTCCTGAGAACCTCCGGCTGTGTTGTCAGGGTGCTCCTTGCCTGGGTTCTGCTCTTCCTGCTGAATGCCTTGCTGCCAGCTCAGGCCGAGGAGGACACGCTCTCAGTGGCTAGCCAGTCCCTTCTCTTCACTAGCAGTACAGGGTGGGAAACAAAAGAAAAAAGAAAAAAAAAAGTGTGACTTTTACACATCTCCACACAAACATGCCACAGGACATTTCCCCTGCTCCCACAAAGACCATTGGATAGATTGTTCTCTGTTATCTTTAGGTAAATAACTTTCGTGATTCACTTATGCTATTTTTATCTTCTCCAGTATTTCTATGATGCTAACTCAATGGCCAGAAAATGGCCTAAGAATGCTATTATGGGTCCCAGAACTGAAGTTTGATCCATTAACTCATGAAAGTCCAGGAGCCATGTTTTCTTTGCTCCCAGCAGCCTTTTGCTTTTGCTTTTTCTACAGATTGTTTTCTTATCCATAAAGAACAACTCCAGATCATCACCCAAAATAGAAACCAAGTCCCACAGTAACACGCAGATGTTCATCTAGCCTTTTAGTAAGACACTGGCCATCATCTATTATTTGTTTAGTTTCTTTCCCTGTCACTGTGATACACTATCCTGAGAAAGGCAACTTATGAGACGAAATGCTCATTTGGGCTTAAAAATTCCATCATGATGAGGAAATCAAAGTGGCAAGAGTTTGAAGTTGCTTTTCTCATTGTATCCACACACAGGAAACAGAGAATGATGAATGAATGTTATGCTCAGCTCCCTTTCTTCATTTATACAGTACATTTACCCCAGCCAGGAATGGTGCCACCCATAATAGATGGGTCATCTCATCTCAAATAACATAATCAAGATACAGTCATATCCAGAGGCCCACTTCTCAGGTGATTCTAATTTTTACCAAGTTGACAATTCATTCAAATCATCACACTTACTTGCATTGTTTTTCTCATTTTTGTAGCAGAAATGTTTCCACTTAAACATATGATTATATGAAGTTTGAGCTGGAATTTTCCTTCCTGCTAGCTTCAGAATACTGAAAGATGCTGTGCAGGCAGCTGCAGGGGTGGGGGGAGGAAATCATCAATGACATTTCCAGCCTTGGGCCTTGTATACTAGAACAACTTGCCAGGCACGGTATTCAACTGGTGCTCTAGAGGGGTAACCAAATGATTTCGGATTAGCTTTGAGATCAACTCCGCAACAGGAAATTCTTGTCTGACACTTCCAATCTGATCAAAGAGCCAAGGTTGGGGAGGACATAGTAACTAGGTGTAACCAACTACTTTTGTTTGGCATGCTATCAAATCACCTCCTAAATATTTGTGTTAATACCACAAACTAGTGTTATCCTCAACCTTGATCAAGGACGTTTCTACTTACAGTGAATGGCAGGTAATGCAGAGGCTCGTGTGGTCAAGTTGCTCAAAACACTTGACTGTTGAGTGCTGAGACTTCAACTGGGAACCCATATCATTTCCTCTATGGTTCAGGAAACATTGCAGAAGAGAAGCGGAAACAATGCAACAGATGGACAGTGGGAAGTTGAGCTGTGAAAACAGGTCTTGTTAGCCTGATATAATTGTAACACCAATGAATTCATAGAAGCTATGGTTGCCTGCATAAGATCTGCCAAGACCAGGCCAGAAAACATTCAGTCACAGATGGGAGATCTCATGGGGCTTCAAGTCATCCAGGAGAGCTAAGGGCCAGGGATTCTTGGGGAAAGGAAGTCATTGTCTTTAATGATGTAACCACTTCTGAGGTATTCATGTTCCTGTTCATAGTACATACCCTTGGGGAAAGGAAGTCATTGTCTTTAATGATGTAACCACTTCTGAGGTATTCATGTTCCTGTTCATAGTACATACCCATTATGTCTTGATTGTACTAAATACAGATGTGTGAAATTGGAAAAAAATACTTATAAAACAGAGACCTGAAAACAGGCATCCCTGGTCAAGTGCAGTGGGTCAGAAAGCCAAATAAAACCTAAACAAAACAAACTGGAATGTGGGATAGGATTCGGACAAGGACTCATGGAGGTAAGAAGAGAAAAAAGAGGGAATGAAGAGATGAATGGGAACAGGGTGCATTATAAAGGTGCACAAAGTCATAATAGAGAATAAATTAATAGAAAGTTTTTTAATATTCAAAATATGGTCACAGTTGATGCATTCCATCTGTAATCTAATTCATTTCTATTTATAATTTCAGCATCTGTGGAATAACTTAATATCATAGCTCAGTCCTCTCTCTTTGTATATCTGATTGATATACTTGCTTATCTCTTACTTTCTTTATCAATTATATTGAATTAAAAAACCTACATGATTAAGCATATCTACTTTTAGCCTCAAAAACCTCCAAATAAAAGAATGGCAATGAATTTAATTGAAAAACAGTTGCTTTCTTTTTTAATGAAATCTTTCCAAACGATGCTTCCCAAGCAATCACAAGAAGTGGAAAGACTACATATAACCTAGCTTATAAAAAATACCTGAAGCTGAAGCTTTCTGTTCTCTGTTCATAAAATATTAAATATTGGCTAATATGGTCAATTTGCTATTAATTCAACAAGGAGCTGAGATAATCAATTTATTTATTTTTTTTTGGCTAACTCTTTTTTTTTTTTTATTAAAAAATTTAATTATACATTTAAAATTTTTACCAGTTCCCTCCCTCCCCCCTCCTCCCCCTCCCCTTCCCCCAGTGCCTCCCCCCCAATTCCCAGAGAGTCCTTTATTGTATACGCCTAACTCTTCATTGGGTCTTCCTCTCCGATGACATATAAGGACCCAGTGGCATTTCCATAAGCCCTTTCTCTTGTTCCCCTTAAGCATAAGATCACTACTATGGCTGTCAATCCCTTGCCTCCAGGGGTCTCGGTGCCCTTAACAGATGCTAGACTTTAGAGGTCAACAGTGCGCGCTGGACATTGCGCAGGGCATGCAAAGTCCCATTACGATTGCTTTGGCCCAACTATTGTTGAGAATCTTGCAGATCGTTGCTCCTCCCATCCTTTTGCTCTTACAATCTTACCGCCCCCTCTTCCGCAAATGTCCCTGAGCTCCAGGATGGGGAGAGATTAGGCTGGCCTAGTTCTATGTGATGACATAGTCTCTGAAGTTCTGGATTGTGGTTTGTGATTTTCTCTTGCAGTTTTGCTACTCCTGCAATTCCCTTCACTCCATTCTGCTGGGCACTGTATGTCACCCCCCTGGCCAGAGACAAAAAGCTGTTAAACTGGAGTCTTGTTGTAATAGCACATTCAAGGGTAGATGTAATAAGAGTAGGAAACCTCCCTGAGGGAGGGGTCCATCACCCATTTGCAAAATGATTACTTTTTATCTGCTAGGCATATAGTCTAGACTATATGCCCTCCCCTTCTGGTGAGATCAGGAAAGAACGTCTGTGAACTTAACCAGGTTTCTCATTACTTACTTGCAGACCTTGATGGAGGCCTATTTTCTCTGCTGTAACATGGTGAGATAATCAATTTATAAAGAGAAGATCAGGAGTTGGTGGTATACCTTGATAGATGAACACTTGTCCCATGTGCACAAAGCCCTAGGTTACATAATCATGTCTGCAAGAAAAAATTTATTTTGGCTAAATTTAAGAGCCCATAGTTCTAGGTGACATGTTGAAGCCAAACCACTTATCTCATGCCACTCAAAGGCCAGATGAGAATCACCATGGTTTCCTCCTTCAACAGTGCTTGAAGGGAACCCAGCTCTGGTCCCCAGAACCCCAGTTGGTCCTGCAGATTCACAGCCTTCTTCCATCTTCTCCTTGTATCATCCCAAGGCCGGGACCCAAGACTCTGAGGCTGCCATCAACAGCCAGATCAACCTGGAGCTCAACACCTCCTATGTCTATCTGTACATGTCTTGCTGCTTCGACCACAATGAGTGGCTCTGAAGAATTTTGCCAAGTACTTTCTTCTCATGAGGACGGAGCATGTGGAGAAACTGATGAAGCTGCAGAACCATGTTACAGTGGGATCTTTCTGCAGGATATCAAGAGACCAGGAGAAGGGGTGAATATGATGGAGTGTGCATTGCACTTGGGTAAAAGCAGGAATCAGTCACTACTGGAACTGCACAAACTGGCCACTGACAAAAATGACCTCCACTTGTATGACTTCATTGAGACCCATTACCTGAATGAACAGGTGAAATCCATCAAAGAACATAACCAACCTACACAAGATGGGAGTCCCTGGAATCTGGCATCGCCAAGTATCTCTTTGATAACATACTCTGGAACACAGTGACTGGAATTAAGCTGGCATCTCCAAAGCCACAAAGTGATTTTGCTGGCCACCAAGGGAATGTGCATGCATGCATGCTGAGGCTACCGTTACCTTTTCTATAAGTCGTACCAAAATATTCGCCTAAGTTTTCAGTTTGTACCATTCATTCAAATAAAAAGATTTGGTTATCCCCTAAAAAAAGAGAATGAAAAAGGAAAGGAAAAAGAATTTGTCACCTTCAGGTGCATATTCCCAGTGACCCAAGACTCTCACTGTACTTGACTTTTAGAGGTTATATCACATTGCAATATTGGCCCCTCAGGACATGGCTTTGCTAATAGGAACCTTTGCAGATATTTAGGATTCAAACCATGGCGAGTTGCTTTGAATATTTGTTGAGCGTAAAGCACAGACCTGAAGACAGGAAAAAGGAGAATTAAATCTTGGTTTTTCTATTTCAGAGAATTACAAATTCTGCACAAAAATATTGTATGACATTTCTAAAATGAACATAATGCAATCTTGAGTGCTGGGGGGTGTTCAGCTAGCACTATCCCACTGAATCACACCTTCAGCCTATCACAGCATGTTTGTGATTTTAAAACAAAATCTGAACACAAATTGTATTTTCTCTTTGAGCTCTAATTTTCTAATATAGAATAGTCTGTGTATCTTATCAATGTTAATGCAAGTTCTTTATATTTTTATGAAAGTTGTATACATTGGAATGAGTTCCTACACTTCTATTTACTGTCTAGGTTAAATCTAATGCCTAAGGAATCAAATCCTTTGTGCAAATGTGCCAAATCAACTTGGAGCTGCCTGATAGTTCTCACACCTTTAATGTTCATAAGACAACATTTTTATGTTGCCAGATGCAATCCAGATGGCACATATTAATTTATATATGGATATGGGAAAATATATAGTTTCCATCTGAGGTCTTTTAAGTGTGATTTTTAAGTTGATGTGAACATTGCTTTTTTTTCTACTTTGAATCATAATGTGAGTCAAAATATGGCTCCCAGGTGAATGAACACGTTCCTGCTGCGCTTGGCATCGGTCTGTGTTTCTGAGCTGCGACTTCTGAATGAATTTCTATCTCTGCAGACTTACTTTCAACTGGCTGGAAAAACAATGTGATAGTGTCAAGTAACTCTCATCATCTTGAAAGACAGTGCTGATAAATAAATTTAGAACATCTTTCATCTCATTTTCAGTATTAACAACTGTGCTAGCATGTTGCCAGCAGACGTACATGTGTGATAAAGTGTAGACATTTTCATGCTTTAATCTCTCCTGTTCTGATAAATATTAGACAGAAGGTGATATTGAAACACCGTTCCAAATCTCTAGATTTTTCAGAGAAAAGAACCTACCTTAAGGTCATTATAAAATTATTTACAAAGGAAACTGGTAGGCCAATTCAGTAGAAAAAAGCTAGGATTGTGGTCTCTTCTCCATTTCAGGATGACTTTGAGGTGCACTGTTTAAAGAAAACCAATGAGTGAGCATTTTATACCAGTATTTGGAGTGTATTTTTCAGAAGACGTGATAAGGTTTATTAAACACACTTATTTCATATTCTCTCCACCTTTTCCTTTCCTGTTGCATATTCTATGTTTTAGCCTATCATTATTTGATGGACATCAGTACTTACATTTTTTTGCATATTTAGTATGAGTGTAGATAGATAGACACACATCAGTGGCCAGAAAATTCTGCCCCAAATTTAAAGTTGCTATACTGATACCTACTTATATATTCTGAGTAATGAATTTCAAATTATGTGAGAATATCACAAGCAGAGTTCCAGACATATCTTTGGGCATGGTCTGATTAATAACCCTCCCTATATCCCCTCCCACGAGTCTTCTGCTGTGAAACTTGGAGAATTAACTTATATTTGGCTTTCCTTATTATTTTTGCATATAAATTAGAATGCTTAAAGCCTCCAGCAATCTTGTTCACTAAGTCAAAGGAATAAAAGAAAGTGACAAAACAGAGGAATTTCTAAGCAGAGCATATACATTCCTTAAATAAAAAGCTATTTAACTGCACATCCAGCGTGCACAAAGGTACTCAGATTCCTATAGTGCTTAACATTCTCATTCACAGTAGCACAAAGCCACCTACTCCCCTCACCTTCTTCCCTCTGTTATTTCCCCCTCAGTAAAGCTTGCATGCACACAGAGCACAATCTCCCAACACCCCCATAGGTTACTATTGAAACAGCAATGCCAGTTCTTGCACTTCTTCTGTGAGGACAACGTGATGGATGTTATTTTGCATATAGGTAGGATGTACATACACTTTGTTTTCTCCCACTACCCCCTGCTATCTTATGTAATAACATAAGAGAGAAAGCCACATCTTTGAGGGTTAACTAATATTTCTATATAAAATCCAACTTCAGCCTGCTGAAGCCCTTACCACAGAAAATGAACACAGATCTAGAAACTAAGTCAAAAGACATTGCTCCAATCTAAGTCCCTTTGCCCACAACTACTCTGAGGCAAACAGATGCTAAGATGGCTCTCAAAATCTCTACCCCTGATGCTTACTTCTGTGTGTAATATTTTTTCTTGGACAAGGACTAGACAAAATGAATGAATTCTGAATACTAGAATAGCACAACAATGAGATATTAACTCATTAACATATCATGGGTTCCATCTTGCTAGCTTATTTTATTTTCTTGGTTAGCATACTTTGGTTTTTCTTTACTCATTCTCATGTGTGTATGTGTGAGGGGATGCATGAATGTATATATGTGTATTTGTATTTGTGTGGCTGCAACTGTGAGAAAGTTCATGTGCACGTATGGACGCACGATTGGAGGGTTGAGACAGTATCACCCTTAGTCTCTCCTTCACCCTATTCCTTTCAGTCCTAGTCATTATCAAGCCCAGAACTCACTTCAATGGGGCTGCTCTGCTGAGCTTCTATGCTCTGGAGACTTCTAGCATCTGTCTTCCAGAGCTGGAATTACAGGTAGGCCTCCCTATCCACTTGGCAATTTCCCTGGAGAGAACAAGGACCAAAACTAAAGAATCTCTGAGAAGTATAGCATCTGAACTCCTATGTAATGCTATTATTCAGTGACTTGATGTGTTCAAATTGGTATCTACACCAATTTCAATTCTCTTGCTTGTGGAGGAAACTCCTTGATGGCTCCTTGCCAGCACTTGGTTATGTCCCTAAATGAAGCAACTTGTCATGTGAAAAGACCAGCATTACATGAAACTGGACTAGCCCCTGTTTAGTAAGAAGCTAAGGCTGTCAAAACTGAAGGCACTAGAAAACGGATCTTTCCTTCTCTTGAACCTTCAGAAGAAACCCCAGCCTTGCATGATCTTGCTGATACAAGCTTTGGGTGACATCATGAAGCAGAGGGCTCAGGAAGCATCATCACCTACATTTCAGACCCAGAGAAAACAAAAGTGGAAAAAGTGTTACAACACCTTAAGCTTTTAACATTGTGATGATTTCTTCTATAATAATAGATATTTAGCATCCTCATAAAAGAATACTTTTGGACCCCCTGATGTGCATGTGAATCAAAGGTTTGTAGCTAGACTCACCAGTTTGGGTTTCAACTGATACTTTATAATATCCATCCATCAGCTTCTTCCTGGGAGGCGCAACTATAAAAGGAACCTCTTAAAAGTCATTGGGTACCAAGGCTTCGTACAGTCTTAATTTGTACCTGGGTGTAGACACCAATTTGAACACATCAAGTCACTGAATAATAGCACTACATAGGAGTTCAGATGCTATACTTCTCAGAGATTCTTTAGTTTTGGTCCTTGTTCTCTCCATATGAGGAGCTTATCATTTAAGTGACATCTTTAATCTGGTAATCTAAAATATTTATAAAGATTAATTAATTTAATTGCCTTGCCATCATTGGTTAAATATAGTGGTTATGCTTAAACTAGTAAGATGTGCTCTGCAATTTAAACTAGATAACATACATATAACATAATAACTAACAGTTGTTTTAACCCCCTTTTGTAGTTTGCATGCATTTTTCAAAATCAAAGTTGTTTTCCAGAATCCAGTATAGATTTCTGGAGCTAGTTCTGTTTGCAGTGATGTAAAACTCACCACTGACTTCAGTTTTGCATAAATAGCTGAAAAAAAAAGGAGAGATTTAAACATTGTTGGGAAGTATTTGCTTTTCAGTGGAGATCTGCGTCACCATATTCCTCCACTATGTCCTCGGTCCTGATAACGTGGCTCAGCATGAACAAAAGCAGAACTTTAATGGAGCACTCTGTCTACTATATCGTTATCTTTTTCCCTTTCCCACAATTAGAAAATATGGCTGGCAGTTTTACTGACAGTTCAGTAATGCATTTCATTTTGCTAGTGTTTTCAATGACTTTCGCAGTTTCTTGTTTAATAAATTGATGCCAAAATAAAACTTGGAGGTAAACAGATTTTAATTGAGTCTTTGTGATGTTAAGTATCAGTGAATTTGGAAATTGTGGAGTTGTAAATAATTTTGATGGTTTATTTTGTTTGAATATTTGGCATTGAGTATTATAACAGCTTTTTGATAGGAAGACAAACATCTAAGAAGTTCTCTTTGTAGGCGCTCTACAACATTTGGAGAAACAGTTGGAGACATTTGGTGAAAGTTTCTGCCAGAGCTTTGTAATTTTCCCAACTGGTCTTATATGTGACTCTCTTCATTGCAATTAAGGCTTTTTGGGTTGAAAATTAATGCTGAATTAGTGATTTTCCAATTCATAAATTTGAGTCTTTTGATAATTGCATGAGGATTTGGTTATTTGTCAATAAAAACATGTTGTCTTTTCCACCAATGGTTAGAAGCCTTTACATGAATTGTCATGTGAAATACTCATTGTAATAGCTTCCCAGGGGGACAGCACCCCTAACTTTTGATTAATGAAAGAAAAGAGTGCCAGAAGGAGAGATGAGAAACAAATGGATTTAAGCATAAGATATTTTGCGAGTATCAGTCACTGGTAGGTCTGCTATAAGCAGAAATTTCTTAATAAAATTCACAACTGGCATATTCTGTTTCACAGAAAGAGTTATCTTTCATGGTTGCCAATTATGTCCTTTTTGCAGATATGGCTATTAAAAAATAAGAATTGTCCCTGGTTAGATGCTCAATGCTCACAATTTCTTCTCGAAAACACCTCTAAATCTTTCATTGTTATTACTGGGAAGTTGCAAATTAATGTGTATTAATTTTATGGATTTTAGAATCAAGAAAATATTTTCAGATTTCTATGGTGATGAGGGAACTACCGTTTTCAAGCTTTAAATCATTCATAAATTTGGTTTGGATGTTTTACCTTTGTTCTCTGGAATGCTAGCTTGGGTTTGAGCAGTATTCATTTCAAAACTAAATACTGAACTCCTACCTTATTAATTTGTTGCTATTAAAAAGAAATGGTAGAGGTGGAGATAACAAAGGAATAAATAGTGTCTGTATTACATTTCTTAATACAATGGATAGTATCTGTATTACTTTTCTTACATTTGTGTTTAAATATCTGACCATAAAACCTACATATGATATGTGGACGTTTCATATCTCTAGGGGGAGGTATTTGGGATGTATATAGATGTGTGTGTGTCAACTTGACAATTGCAGGCTGAGCTTTGGGTACACCTGTGAATAATTGATAGTTAAAGAAAATCCCAAGTAAACCTCTGAGAGACTGTCTAATTGGTGAAGGAAAATCTAGTACCTGGTAGGTAGAACATTTCCCTGGACAAGTGGATAATATGAAAAAAGCTGGTTCAACAAGTTGATATTCTTCAACATCCTCAGACAAACTTACAGCTGGCAAGTGAAGTTTACTCCTCTCTCAGCAATAGATAGCCTGTGGCCAGATCCTTTGTTTCCTGGTATTGACATGTAGTCTCCTACCAAGCTAGACTAACAGCTGCAATTAAACAATCATAAGCCAGGATAAAATTCATTTTTTTCTTAAGCTATTTGATTATAAATTTATCAGCAACATGCAGACAAACGGCAAGAGGGCAGGAGGATTTATCTATATCTACATTTTGAGAAGATACAGTTCATCATGGATCAGGAGACACAGCAGCAGGCAGTTGTATGGCAACAGAAATATGCAATTAGAACTCTTCACTTCCTACATATTGGTAAAACTGGACATACAGAGGACATAAGAAATGGGTCTGTGCTATAAAATCTTACGGCCTGTCCTGTTTCCCTATTTCCTATAGTGAGCTCCACCCACTTCCTAAAGGTACTGTGGCTTTAGGCAACAGTGCCAGCCACTTGGGGCCATGTGTTAGAAGCATGAATTTTTCATAGTCATAGCACTGCAGTCTCTTAAGGTACACTGATTTCACTTACATTTGTTTTCTCATTTGTTGTTCAGATCACTGAACGTTTATAAGTGTGCCTTGCTTGTTCAAAAAAATCATCTCAGGTGCTATCACAGACAAGGGGGTGCCTCAGAGGTGTTTCTCACAGGGCTTACAGGAAGCCAGAAGTGTAAAAGTCATCCTAAAACTTACAAAGACAAGAATTCCATTTCTTTACCACCTCTCCCTACTAGGCCAAGGTACTCACAGAAATTAAACCTCAAAGGTAATTTCTTAATAATTCAATTTTTACAAGTCTTCTGTTTTATATATTGAGTGGTAATTATGTAACACTCATTTGATATGTGGAATTGTAGTAAAAACAAGCATATGATCAAAAGCTCCCAAGGGATTATAAATGAGCATATGACAGATATTCTTCAGTTTCCATACAAGTATAACTGCAAGATTGATTTTCTAAAGGTTGCTGTCATACCTCTGTTAAAGCAAGGATTCCTTCCTATGCCCTAAATCATTCACTTAAAGTCTTAAACAATTCACTTAGAAAGACTGTTTAGAAATTTTGAGACATCTTAGCATTATAGTGTCAACATGCTTTAAATGTAACCAATGATTTCAAGACTGAGTAATTTGGCTACAACAAACACATTTTTTTCATTTGAAACACCTTCTATGAATATGAGTTTGACCTGGACACATAAGACATGTTTTTTTTTATTTTAATACATTTTTTATTATTATTTCAGCTCATACAAACTTAATAGGTTCACCAGTTCCCTCCCCCCCTCCTCCCCCTGAACCCCCTGCTCTCTCTCCTCCCTCACCCCCCTCCCCTCCCCCTGAACCCCCTGCTCTCTCTCCCCTCACCCCTCCCCCCCATCCCCCCCCGTGCCTCCCGCCCCAATTCCCAGAGTCCTTTCTTGTGCATGACAAGGCATGTTTTAAGGAAGAAAGGGAAAAAGAGCAGAGTTCTCTTAAATAGGCATCCACTATGTTTAACGTGTTTGGTGTATATTTCATTTAACTCACACAAAAACTCAATGATATCTGTTTTGCTGGACATTTGCAATGAAGCAAAGTGAAGTCTCAAGTTTGATACTCAACCACATCTACTACCTACATTTTTATAGCGGTGAGTTTCAAAAGTCTGCAGCTCTAAGTCCAAGTTACTGCCTCCAAGACTGTTGTTCTCCAAAAGAACATATATGCAGGTCCAGGACAAATTTGGAGGAATTTTCCATCTGAAAAATCAGACTAAAGGATGCCTTCCTACCCTGTCACCATATGACCAGTTGCACAGCCCATCCTTAGTGTGGGTTAGCTTCTCAGTCTCTACAATAGAGATGATTCCTGTCATTAATTTAGAGATTATGTAGAGCCTTACAGAGTGCTGTGTCTATTATAGCTGATATTAGTTCACAATATGAGAGTTTTGACTTTGCAGTCTGTTGCTAATAACTCGTGGGAGGTGACAATGAGGGACAGAGTTATTTATATTTTAGTCACCATGGCACTGTGGAAGTTTTTCTAAAATGACACTATCTTTTTCAATTGTCTTGGCGCTTTAGCTTCTCAGTCAAGACACATGACAAATACAAGCCAATTCACTTCTCCCTTCTCTCCTCTTTACTTATCCTTGTCAGGCTGCTTTTAATAATTTATCAATTATGCCTGATCAGGACAGCCTAGCTGGTGCAGCTCTGCTATAACGAACAGGAACAGATGTCAAAACTGCATTTGTTTTCTTTTTCTTGCCAAATGCCAGGCAAAGAATGGCATCATTCTGCCTGCTTGCCCCTTTTACTAGTGGGTAGTGCAAAATGGTTCACACAACATCTGCTTTCGGGAAGACCTGCTAACACTGCCCACGTAGGTCCAGATGTTACTGCACACCAAGCACAAATATCTGTAGGACTGAAAGTGAACAAACTCTGTTGGGATGCCACATCAAGTGCTGTTTCCTTCTGTAGTTGGGAAAATGCAAGGGGATGCATAGACCTGAAAACAAAGACTAATTTTCTTTTACAAAAGATATTTTCCCCAGTAGAGTGATTGCTCTCTTAATAATACAGTATCAAAGTAGAGAAATGAACAAAATGCAGTTAACTCAGATCTTATGATCAAGATAGGAAGGATGGGCAACTGGACTAACCTATCATATTTTTGTGGAAACAAGCCTATACAAGTCCTACAGACACTAGAGCAAGACTTTGATTTTCTCCTAAGGAAATTTAGGGATCCTTACTAAGTTAGCTTGCAGTTTTAAAAATGTGCTTCCTATGGTTTTGATCTTTTTCTTCTTCCATCACCAATCTCTAAAACTCCAGAATGCAATGCCTTCCCTCAGTCCTTTGCTGAATCCTAGTTTCACTGCTAACAGTGCTTATTGGAACTCAGTGTGTGTGTGGTATGGAGCTCAAATCAGATCTTACACAAATGAGAAAAGGAAGAAGAAAATTATTGTTACTGGTCCAAAGTCATCAGGGAACACATGCAAAAACAAAGGTTTCCCTCACTTATAAAGTGATCTCAAATGTAATGATTGGAGTTAAATATTCACATCTCTTCAGAAGAGTTCTAGTTTAATCTGACCTTCACATTTAAAAAAGGTACATCTTGGAATTCCAAAGTTTGATGATAAGTTTTACCATCTTTATATGGAAATAGAACTGATGATTTGAAGTTCTATATTTAGCTAGCCTCCTCTTCCTCTTGGAATCTCTAGACTAGTGGGTGCACTAGCAGAAGTATACATTTAAAGATTAGTGGTAACATTCAGTGGTGTTTGTATGACAGTCATAAACATTGTTTTATATACAAAGGGCCCCAAATTAAATATTTTTATCTCTGTAGGACATATGATTTCTGTCACTACTATTTAAATCTACCTTTGAAGCATGAAAATAGCTTTCAAGAGTGCATAGATAAATGAACATGACTGTGTACCAATTAAGCTTTATTAATAAAATGGATGTAGCCCATAGTTCATACTTGCCAACTACCAGTAAAAAAAGTACAGAAGTTCCAACACACATATCTATCTATAAATCTCTTTATATATATATATATATATATATATATCTGTGTATATACATATATTCTTGAATCCAAGAATATAGTTATATGTATATAGTTCCTCAGTTTAAGTACTTGTGACACAAGAACATGAACTGGAATTTGATACCCAGATTCCATTTAAAATGCTAGGTAGGTATGGCAGTCTGTCTATAATCTCAACTTTGGAAAGAAGAGACTAGGAATCCCCAAAGCAACCTTGCTAGATAGATTACCCCACTAGCAAACTGTGTTTGATTAGAGATCCTATCCCTAAAAGAAATAAGATTGAAAGAATGATCAAGAATGATTCTCGATACCAACATTGGACATATACACATAAGCACACATATATACATACATACACATACATTTTCATGGAAACAGACTATAATAGACATGTAGCAGACATACATACATGTACATATCCATATATACACAAAAATAGAAAAGAGCACAGCAGAAAGTAAATATATATTCTTATCAGCTATCAACTTGACCCTTGAGATGGAAGCCTATGATGAATTATTTGGTTAATGCAGGCCTTTGATCAAGTCTGTAGAAGGCTGTCTTAACTACATTATTGATATGATGGGAAGATCCAGCTCAAAGTGAATGGGACCATTCCCTGAGTAAGTAGCTAAGACAGAGAAAGGTAGTTAAGATTTTTGGGCAAGCTGGCTGTGGTGGTTTGAAATATGAGCTGTCCCCAAAGGTTCATGTGTTTGACAACTTACTTGTTTGGGGATATCATTGCACCTTTCAGAGGTGGAGCTCTGCTACACATAGGCAGTCACAGGAGGTGGGCCTTGAGGTAGGCTAGCCCCACCTAGCTTCAGTTAGTCACTGTCGGAGTGAGCAGCTTGGGAGATCTTAGCCTCCATGATGGATGCCACTTAGGCTGCCTCCAGTTTTTGCTGCCACCCATGCCTTTTCTGCCATAGAATTCTCTATCTTCCCTCCGGAGCCATAAGTAGAATAAGTCTCCCTTCCTCCCTTAAGTTGTTTGAGTCTCAATGATGTGTCACAGTAGCAAAAAGAGTAACCAATACACTGGCAACCTAGAAAGCCTGTTTTTAGCATTGGACTTATTATCCCTGATCTCTTGCATGTGGATGTGATATGTCCAGTTCCCTCTCTCCTCCTGTCATGACTTCACCTGACATGATAAACTGTAACCTGGAATCATGAGCAAATAAATTCCTTGTTTCCCTAAATTGTTTGGGTCAGGAATTTACTACAGCAATAAAGCCAAAAGTAAAGACAGTTTGATACCAGAGAAGTGGGGTATTGCTGTAAAACCAAGACGCTATCTTACT